>SJYF01000464.1:5745415-5766278 GCA_006410515.1 Procapra przewalskii | reverse complement strand
CCCTACCTATTTCTCTGTGATGGAAAATGGAATTGATTCATGCCTGGCTGGTCCAATTCATAGGGCTATACTAGGACCAAAGGAGATGTTATTATGTGAGAATGTGTTTTGTAAAATCTGATCCACTGGAAAAAATATAAGTGATTGAAAAATGGACTTGTAATAAATGTGTATCACTTCTTTCCAAATCAGAGTCAATATTGGCTAGGAATAGAGAACTGGCAAAGAGACCTATCTTAAAACAAATTTTTTACCTTTCTATAGGGAGAAATCTCTAGAATATGCTTTCTTAAATGTTTGTTCCTGCGAATTTAGGATCTTAGTTAATGACTGTTATTTTCATGTAAATGCAGGAAAACATTATATATTATTCAACATGATCCCAAAAAACTCTTCAAATTATTTTTTTCCCAACCTATCCAAGCACTCTGAAAAGAAGAAGGTCATTTGTATTTTGGAAACTTTAAAGTGATGTGTTTTGTCTTTGCCGCAAGATAAAAATAACCACCAATTTCCTGGGGTCAGTCTTGATCAATAGACATTTGACCTCTGAGAGCACCACAAATGGTGGAAATTATTTTGGGTCACCATCCATATTTGCACTAAAAGTCTCTCTGCTTGAGTCTCCAGTCAGTGGCAAGAGAAAAATCTTGATGTTTTGAAAGAAATATCTGATCACATGTGAAGGAAATGTCTCAGCTACTTCATCTAAAGCTGCATTATACCTTTTTTCTTTTCCTTTCTAGACCTGTAATTCCTAGTTAGCCAATGCTATAGAATTTGGATATTAAAGAATTTGAAGCATTTGTATGTATCCAGGGGGGGAAACTCTATAAATTACAGATTCAATTTTTAATTTTAGAGTTAAGATTCAAATACACAATTTCATGCTGGCTTGGGGACCACAGCTTTAGCTAGGTGTTATCAGGTGAGGTAGACTACATATCATCGACTCCATGGACATGAGTTTGAGCAAACTGGGAGATGGTGAAGGGCGGGGAAGCCTGGTGTGCTGCAGTTCATGGCGTTGCAAGGAGTCAGACACAGCTGAGTGACTGAACAACAAGACCACTTGATCCACACCATCATTTCAAACTGTCATGTACACAAATAACCGGGCATCTTGCTAAACTGGGCTATGGATTCTGTACATGCAGAGTAGAATCTAAGAGTCTGCATTTCCAACAAGGCCAGATGATCTGATGATGCTGGTCCACAGGTCACATTTCTAGAAACAAAGACAGTTCATCTCCAACTCAGACCTGAACTTAGCTCTGCTGGGCTCTTCAGCCTGGCTCCTCAGCCTCTCTGTAATTGCCATTCTAAACCAACATGATCAGTGACAGTGCTGTAATCCAGATTTGTCTGGAATTAGTAGAACATTTGGAGGGTATTTTTTAAATACTTCCGAATTTTCATTATGCTCCACTTTACTAATTTGTTTTACAAGCAATACCTCGAAAAATGCAATTGTAAAACAGCTATCTGATAGAAAGAAATCCTTTCTAAATAGCTCAGTTTCCTGTAGAGTCGTACTTTTGACATCATAAATACCCAAAAGTGGAATCTCACTGACTCAACTAAATGAAGGGGCTTATTGGAAAGATGTTCCCCCAACAAGTGAGCAGTGCTGCCAGGTGAAGGGGTTGAGTTTGGACACTCAGCAGCAGCAAGAGTAACAAATGTTGCTACGCCCAGGTAATCAAATGTTCTATTAAAATAGGCCATCTGGTCACACAATTGTCATTAAATAAATGCCTCAGAAAGCTCACAATTTTAACAAATTGTAGCCACCTGCTTAAATGTTACAGAGGCAAGTCTTCATGGTTAAAGAAAACTAACTTATGGAAGACCTCTAATTAGTCACTTTTATTTTGCAACAATTACAGCACACACAAATGCCTCATTTTCTTCTGAGACTTCTCTACAATTGTTCTGTCCTTCCCGGTATGGACCCTGGCGTGTGGATGCACTGTCTCCTCTTACAGCACTTTCTACTGACTTCAGACTTGTTAAATGAACATTTCTTTTTCTCTTCTTAGTGAATATCAAAGAAAAGGAAAAGGAAAAGGGTGATTCATTCAGAAAACCTTATAAAATCCAGGAGAAGGATATCATTTGTACATGTGGTAAACAGTAGCTTCATTTTTGTTTAAAAAAAAGCCGACTCTGTATTTGTATTGGCGGTATTTTTCTCCTTAAGCAGAAACGCTTCGGGTGTCTTTACCATGGCTCATTATTTAAATGATTTTTTTAATGTGGCAAAGGCCTTGGGATCGAGNNNGCACCCCATCTGCATACACAAAAGACATGACACAGGGGACAATGGAACGTCTGAGGCCAAATCTAGACTTCCTTTCACAGGCAGTGGGGGAAATTAGGGTCATCACTAGGCTGAAGACATAAAGAGATTCAAAATTAAAAATCCTTTGAATGCTTCCAACAAGATTCCTATAATCAGCTGAGATAAGTAATGATCAAAGCCCTTTAAAACAGTATTGTTCACTCCATTAGGACTGTTTAAATGTACCCTACTATTCACCAGAAATTACACAAGATTACTGCAGAAGCTATGCTATTGTTTCAGCTAGGCACCCAGATGTTTTAAAGATGGCTGTCCCCACAAGCGTAAGGTTAAAAAGCCAAGATACAAAAACAGCTGCGGTTATAAGCTTTCATCACCCAGTCCATCCCACTGCATAGGTGGCTCCGTCGCCCTGACACACCAGCATCATGTGTATCCTGAGCAGAGTGGGCTGGAGTCCACGTGTGGGAAAGCAAACAGTCAGAGCAGCAGGTTCGCTTCTACATGGGATCACCTTGTGGCTACTTCTCCAAACAGACCCTTCCAATGCCCTCACTAACTTTGTATCTGGGAAATGTTAACTTCCCAAAGATCCCCTTTTCATTCAGTGCATGTTATCCCAGCTCCAGGACGATGGGTGAAGAGAGATAAGCGTGTTTCTAAACACCTCATTACCACCGTTATTTTATGCAATAGCCCGGGATAGTCCAGCAGTGCCATGTTGGGATCTGAGGTCACACCTAAGCAGAAGACCAGGATAATGACAGTCTGACAGATTTACTGACTCCTTTACTTTTCCTCCCCAATGTCCTGTGAGGTTTAATAACTATATTGTTATGCTTGACTGATAAGAATTTGGACAGGACATCTTCTGTCTCCATCTTTAAACATTTTGGAGGTTTCGCATGACACCGTTCACCACGAGCTGAAGACGATGTAAGAATTAGCAGGGTTTTTAGACACAGATTTGTACCAGCCATTTGGAAAACCCAGAGCTGTTTCAGTTTTATGTACTAGGCGATATCAGTTGAAATGTCACAGACAACACTGAGAGGGGGAGGTGGCGGAAGCCAACTATAATCTCTGAACTTGTGGGAAGTGGATAAATGCTGAGTAGGTCCGGGTTAGAGGATGGTGCACGTAGTGTCAGATTTTAAGCTTCTTCTCACTTCTGAATATGTTTAGCTCTAGACTTTTTCACCCTCCCACCCTGTCTTCAATCCCCAAATATCATCAGTGAACCAAGGATAAGAGGAACATAATTGTTATCCCTAAACTTGAAAATGTCAGGAAAATTTGGAGATGTGTGATTCCATTAGGTTTGCCTTAGACTCTTGGGAATGGCTTGAAGAGGCTGTAATATCCTCACATTTAACAATCAAGCAGCAACAAACACTGCCTTCAGCCGTGACTTTGGGAGTCATCCTTTCCCCATCCTCATATACGAACTCAGAGGAATTCACAGGGCCATGCTTCATTTCGTTTTTGCAAGAGAGTGATTCTTGAAGACAAGTTGCATCAAAATTAGCATCAGGAGTTGTTAATGCCGATAATCACAATAATCATAGCTACATTCACAGAGCACTCATTAAGTTTTTCATTAACCACTTCTCAAACAGTCTCTCCCAAAGACAAAAATCAGAGTTTCTAGAGGTGAGGCCCTGGCACCTCCTGGGTGTGACGTCAATTCATCAGCTCATACTGTGGTTTGAAAAAAACTACGCAGCTTGGCGGACAGCCCATGGGGCCACAAACAGTCGGACGTGATTGGCAGCCTTTCACTCACTTTTGCACAAAGTAAGGAGTGAGCTTTGGATGAAGATCTACAGACTCTTCCTGGCAAAGCACATCTTTAAATTAACTTGAGAAGCCATGATTTTTCAGGCCTTTCATATATGCTGTTCCTTCCAGTTGGAACAATCCTCCATCAGTCCTGTCCTGTCTGCTAGTGGACTCTGAATCACTTTTCCTGGGCCTTGAATTCTCTTAATATATTTTATAAGTGAAATGTAAAATATACAAAGGGGGCAGCTAGTCCGTGGCTTCCTCAAGGGCAGGCACTGCTTCTGTTTGTTTCTGTAGCACCTATGTCTCTCAAGCTATTTCTTTAAGCACAAAGTAGAACTTCAAAATGTGCTTACTGAATGGATAAACTGAGCTTTCAAGAGTAATATCACATTTTTAGACTATAGCAAACAGCAAACGTTGCTTTTGTAGACAGGCATTTAATTGAGAGATTTGGATTCTTTAAAACAAAATTTTTGCAGCTATCAAAATCTATTATTTAAATGCAGTAAATGGAACTTCATTTTATTTCAGTTTGATCTAATATCTAATTTGAAAAAAAAGAAAAGAAACAGCCCATGAATTGACTCTGGAAGTGGTTTGTATCCTCATTTAGACCGTGATCAGCTATAGATAACTCCTGGTGTGAAATGTGTGTTCTCCATGAATGCCTTCATCAACCAGATTCTGAAAAGAATATGCACATAAAATGAATAGGTTTCTTTAGCTGTATTACTCTTTCCATGAAGATCAAAGGTCACTTTCTAGCCTCTTATTTCACCAAATATTGCAGCAGCTTTGAACAAGAATTAAATGATTGACTTTGATATGCACCCTAAATAATGAAAAGACAGCTAATCAAAGACCTTTCACATAACATACTAAATAACCTGGCAAAAACCCACTATGGTAAAGCTGCAATTTTTCAGAGTATTAATAGAAGGCTCCTACATGAAATTGATGTGAAATGTAGAGAGTTAACCAAAATTGACTTTTTAAAACCAGTTTTAAACGGTAATAGTGCCAAAACCTAAAGGAACTTCCAGTTTGCATGAAATAAGTAAGTAATATGATTCATTAAAAGTGAGCTAAAGTGTTTTTAGCATTTGCACTCATAAGAAGATACAGGCCAGGCGAAGAGAACTGGGTTTTATTACATGCCCTAAAATTTTGATTTTGACTCTCTAAACATACACTTAAGATATCTTCATGATAGAAGAAAAAGGCATGTAAAAATCTGTTGAAGGCATGCCTTATCAGAATGATTGCTCTTGCCTGGGAATTTTCTCTATTAGTCCACTTTAACTTAACCGTGTCAAATTCCTGCCTCCCAGCCATTTGGCAAGGAAGCTTAATGAGATAATAAGAAAGAAAGAAGCAAGAAAGAGGGAGAAAGAGCTAATGGGCCAGACTGCTTTGCTTTGGTACCTCTGAACTGAAAACGCTTTTTTTCAATATAGATTTGTTTTAATGAACGCTGTGTCGACCTGCCCTTCCTCATCTTTAAGTGAACTTTGTATCTGAATATATCAAGTATCAGCATTGGCAGTGGAATTTGCATGCCCAGTTTTGAAAGGCAAACTCTCCTGTTCATGACAACATTCAAATTGCCGCATGAGCCCTGGGTTCATAGTTACAGATAAGGAAATTTGAATTTTTTTCCTCGAAAAGCATTTTGGGGAAAAATGAGGAAGAAGATTATGAGAGTTTTATCCCAGAATGAGGTCATCATTTGATATTTGAGTCTAAATCCAGCCGCACCCAGGTATAGCCGACTCCATCCCATAGCTCACGTCTGCATGCATTCTTTTTTTTTTTACTCAATTTTCTAAGGAACAAGAAACATCTGTCTTTTTCAGTCTCTTCACAGCATCTAACTCCGTGGACAGATGTTTTGAAAACCACGTTGTCTGTGAACATTTAAAGGAATACTATATTTGCATAAACTCTGGGAATTCCGAGCTCTGTGCTTTCCATACTGTTTGAGTTTTTTAAATCAATATTTTTTTGTTCTGTACCCATCATTTTGTTCTACTCCTCATAAAGCAGACATTGTGTGCACACATCTGTTAAATCTGGGCTGCATTTATTACAGTTCTGTTCTTCCAGAAACAGGAAGGATTAATTACCACAGACCGGCTCTAGAAGCACCCCCGTGCTTCTTAACACACAAAATTAATTCAGAGTTGACAAAACTCTTTCAGCCACAGCCTGCTTCCTGCTGATGACGCTTTATTAGCATATTCTTCCCAGAAAAAAAAATGCCTCCTAGACCCCTTTTACCTCTCCTCTGAGTTCAATTTGTACAGCCCTGAGTGACAGGCAGCAAAATGGCTTGAATATATCGAAGGCAAGTTGCCAAAACCCTCTGATAGAAGCACTTTGGGGCCTTTGTCCCGAGCACACCAAAGTCACAGAAGGTCCATGTACAGTAGACAGTGAGGGGCAGGCAGGATGCTCTTAGGAAGACAAAACAGCAGGTGACAAATGACATTAGATAACAGGGAGAATTTACCACGGACTAAATTAACTGCTGGAGTGAAACGTTCTCAGCTCTAAGGCTATATTAACAGTGAATTTATAATTAGGTGATTTTCATTCGTTTTAGTGTTTGAGGAGGTCTATATGTAAAAATGATGAAGACAGCTCCATTTGACTCGGGAGACACGGAGCTGGAAGCGGTTTGAAGAATGCTGGAGAATAATTCTTCTTTCAGGTCTTATAAAGTCATTTGTAAAAATAAGTGGTGCTTGGAAGTGAATGAGATGGATATCACACAGACACACACAGACACACACACACAGACACACACAGTTTGCAACCTCAGAGAACATACTTCCAGGAAATCAAACTCCAAAATGTATCTTATTGATGCTCTCAAAATTAATCAGAACTCGATTAGGGGCGTGAGAAGTTTTGAAGGGACACATTAATCTGTGGTTTTCTTTTCCCATCAGAGACAACATCCTTAATAATATTCAATTTCTATTCTAGATCATAAGGAATTTTTATATGTTCCTTGCCACGTCTGTGGCCTTAAGAGAGCAGTCTACTTTGGTTTTATCCTCAAACCTGTAAGAATCCAGAGAAATGCAATAGAATTCCTCCCCCCACTAACCAAATGTGTCAGGGATAGAAAATGAACACTACATTGATCAATGACTTGATTATCCCCAAATCATCACATAGCTTTCTCAAATACCCTTACATGAAATACTACTCAAATAGAAAAGGACAATAATTTTTAGCTTCTTAAAATCGTTCTTCTTTAGACATTTTTTTCTCTCCCAGACCTATGCTTTCATCTGATGAGTAGTATTTCAGCTCTTGGTCCATCCAATCCCATCCTAAAGAGGGTGGTTATTGGTCAGTTGCTCAGTTGTATCCGACTCTTTTTGGCCCCTTGGACTGCAGCACACCAGGCTTTCCTGTCCTTCACCCTCTCCCAGAGTTTCCTCAAACTCATGTCCACTGAGTCTTTCTGATGGTGCCCGGTACACATATGGGACTTTGGTAGAGTTCTCACCATGTAACATCATGTGCTCTTTCCATGAGGATTTCTCTTAAAGCTAGAACACCTCATTTTTGGCAACCAAGCTCTCTACGTCTAGACACATTATAGTGCTTGGTTACAATTGTATTTCCATAATAAACTAGTATCCATTCATTCATAACTTTCTAAAAAAAAAAATTTCTCCTTTTGGGCTTTAAACACTCTGGGTTTAGCCTTAGCCAAAAAGGTGAATATTTGGAAAGTTTCTGCTAAATCCATTTTATCAGATATTGACTTCTATGACTCAGAAAATTATTTTCCATATGTCCACAAGAATTATTACCCCCAAAATAAAGCATGAGGAGCTGACTTCTATAATTTAAAGATCTGACTGTGACTAGTCCCTTGAGAAACAAGCTCAAAAGCTGGAATGAAAGATTCAAATTGAAAACCCCAATTTTTCTTGCCATATGCCTATTCTGCTAAAGCATAAACACATGGACAGAAAATTCCAATTTTTCAATTTTTGGCGGGGGGTAGAGGGGGTGGGATTGGATGCTCCAAGATGCGCATGGCTTCCCTGGTGGCTCAGAGGTTAAAGCGTCTGCCTCCAATGCGGGAGACCCGGGTTCGATCCCTGGGTCGGGAAGATTCCCTGGTGAAGGAAATGGCAATCCACTCCAGTATTCTTGCCTGGAGAATCCCATGGATGGAGAAGCCTAGTAGGTTACAGTCCACAGGGTCACAAAGAGTCGGACATGACTGAGTGACTTCACCTTACCTCACCTCACGTCCACTTATCATTTGTCTCCAAAAATTATTAGTAAATCCCAACTATGAGAAGCTCAAGGCTAATTTATAAGTGGAGATACTGTAAGTATTCCTAACACGGATGTACTTTGTAAATAGCATGTTGAACCCAGACAGCTTGAGCCCATTCACTGCTTCCAGTACAACACCTCCATGCATGAGTGGCTTCTTCATCTGTACTAATTTGACTTTTCCCTTTAATCTAGAAAGATCATAAATATACCACATGTAGGAAATAAGTGAATACAGCATTGGAGGCTATTGGCTCATCCCAGCCCATGTCATCTCTTACAATTCTCTCTGCCTCTTCCGGGCGTTCAGTGTTCTGAGCTTCTCAAGGGATATCTTTTATGATCAATTAATTAATGAGCACTAAATTAATGACTGAATCCATCAGCCCTTCCAAACATTAGTCTATTATTTAATTAATATATATACATTTCGTCCACACCGCATGGCTTGTGGACTCCTAGCTTCCTGGCCAGAGACTGAATGCATCCCCCGGCAAGAGAAGTGAGGAGTCCTAACCACTGGAGCATCAGGGAATCGCCCAGATTTGTTTTTCTTTAAAGGCATGCTCATAAAACCGGAGTAACTTAAGGTAAACAAGAAAACTGATAGTATAATAGAATTTAAAGCACTTGGCATCCGATAGGGGTCATATTTTGTTCAAAGTGATTTCAGGGCAAACTCTCTGTGAATTGTTTAACTTGTCTGTGCGTCGATGTCCTCATCATTGAATAGGAAAAAATAACAGCATCGACCTACTTGGATGATTGTGAAGCTTAAGATAGTGGGCAGAGATCACTCAGAAGAGTCATGATTGAAAATGTCCTCAACAAATGCTAGCTACCATTAGTGATACAATCATTATTGTAGTTACTAAGTAAGAATAAAAAGAGTCCTGAAAGTGTCAACTCTGGACCTAAACCTGATACTTGTAATCATAGAATTTTCCCCATTTCTTAATTATTTGTTTCTCTTTGGATATATCTGTCTATTAATTCCCATGATTTGGGTAAGACATATAGTACACAAACACACACACACAATTTCTTTTCAAATTTACCAAAATAGTTATTAACCACCTTTGCACATCCATCACTCCAGATGGCCACAGACTGTACATGAACAGCAAGTCAGAGGTTATTTCACTGTGGTCACCTGGTATGACCCAAAACAACTTGTCTTTGAAGAGGGTGCTGGAGAGACGGGGTGGCATTGCTAAGCCACCCCACAGCCCACGTTGCCACTCCAACAAACAGTGTTCAGTCTCTTCAGAGTTACCCATTCTTAAAGAATCAGAGACTATAAAATATCCATTTGAAAAATTCCTTGATGCATGCTCTCAGTAATTAAATAGGCAGATAAATACTTTCTATTTTGTTCTGTTTTACCTATAAAGCCATAGACAACAGTGAACTTAGATGACGTTTAGCAACTTTCTGTTGCCAGAACTAAAAACGAGAATAAAGCAAACATGTTTACAAACGTCAAAGGAAACTTAGCTTAGTGATACCGAGAGGATCTTGCTAGCTTTGATTATGCTTTTGGGCTTGTCAAAATATGACACCAACAGTATGTAGATTTTTTTTTTTTGGTGTTATCAGAATAGAAAAGAATCACCTTCCAAAGCCATTTTATCAGTAAGTTCAAAAGTGATAAATGGTTTTATAATGCCTCACAGAATCAAAGCGTGCTAAACAACTAAAACTTCACTATAATTAAGTTACCTGTATCATATAGTCCAACCCAGTGAAATTTCCAAAGAACTGAAAAAAAGAAAAGATATGAAGATCTTATTAAATTCAGAGGACTTCTAACTGCTTTTTGGTATTTTTTCTTTTTTTTACTTTTATTAGTAGTGGTAATTCCTACATCTATGAGTGAACTTAAAATATAATTGAGTAAAAATTATTCATAAAATTCATATATGTGTTAAAAGATCAATAATGACTTCAGATTTCAGTAACAATTCTTCCATAAAGTCTACCAGCTACAGAAGCATTTCCATATTCAAGAAATCACTTCATTGTCACAAAGAATTCTGTGATAAACTCATCAATACCTGCATTTACAACTGAGGTTAAAAGGGTTACTCAAACTCTTGCTTCCAGAAATTACCAAAGACAAATCTTCCGCTCACAAATTCCGCCTTATCACGCTACCTCTCTGTACCATTATTTTAAACTGTAAATAATAATTGCACTTTAAATGACTCTTAAAGCCATCCATGGAGATTCCACAACGTGCCAGGCAGTGCTGTGCAGTTTATGTTCATTATTTTAATTAATATTCAAGACAGCAGTGCGAGATACAAGTTTATTTGTGGCATCTTACAGATAAGAAATTTCTCAAGGTTATAAAGTTCATATTAGCATTACGATTCTAAGTACTCAGTCATGATCTTTGGAGAATTACTTAAAACTGTTTTAAAACTCTTCGTGGGCTTGCGTGGAAAAAGTTTCTACTAAATTCTTGTCAATCCTAAAGGAAATCAACCCTGACTATTCATTGGAAGGACTGATTCTGAAGCTGAAACTCCAATACTTTGGCCACCTGATGCGAAGAGCTGACTCATTGAAAAAGACCCTGATGCTGGGAAAGATTGAAGGAAGGAAGAAATGGTTGGATGGCATCATAGACTCAGTGGACATAAGTCTGAACAAACTCCAGGAGATGGTGAAAGACAGGGAAGCCTGGTGTGCCATAGTCCATGGGGTCGCAAAGAGTTGGACACCTCTTAGTGACTGAACTGAACTGACAAATTCTTAGAATGGAGAAGATGTGAGTAAGCTGTTTCTTTGTTAACTGCTGAGCACGTAGTGTTTATAGTTGCTATGAGGTTCACCTTCTAGATTCAAATGATCGAAGATTCCAGGAAAGTGAGAAGTTAGTATGGGATTAAGAGATCCACAGAGAAAATAGAATGATCTCTGTAGATTTCACAAGCATATGGAAATGTGACTCCACAGGAAGTGGGAAGCTGTGCAGACAAAATTTGCAACAAGAGGCCAGTGCAGCAAAATCCTTGGCAAAGACACCACATTAACTCATCAAACACTCTTCAATGAGCAAATGACCCTGTAGGTATCTGGTGGTGAGTGTCACGGCATGAGGGGCGCAAAGTACAGGAGAGGTCAGGGAGAACAATTCTATGTATGGAGATCAAATCAAATAGGATTGTGAAGAAAGAAAGAGGAATGAATGAAGATTTTTTTTAATGGAATATTTCAGCCAGAAATAAGGCAAGGGCACGGAGGTACTTGGAATCAAGTCAGGCTAAGGAATAAAACTGAGTCTTTGTGATCATTTATCCCTTCTGGATTGTATCATGCCTAAGAGCAGGATTAGCTGAAAGTCAGAAAGGCTGGAAGCAGAAAGTCAGAGCACTATGAGAAAGGCATTTCATTAATCTAAATATATTAGTTAGCCAGGGTCTAGACGAGGACTTTATGGATAAGAGAGTAAAGAAAGGGGTAATTTAGCAAAGCAGAACTTGGAATGGCCGTAACAGATTTAAGATAAGAGCTATCAAGTTTAAACGCCATTTGTATTTGGGGGAAAAGTGTAATAAATTTTAATAATAAATAAAAGTCATAGCAGCTCATTCAAATTATTTGCCAGCCTGCCTCGCTTGTGGAGATGACAAAAAAAAAGTCAGATGAATGAAATTTGACATGATTTCTATTCTTGTGGCATAAAGCTATTATTTTACTTGCTGAGTCTATGATCAACTTAATTTCCAAAAGAGGAAAGAGATAAAAGAGACGAAAAGGGATCTTATCAAATGTTCACAATGCTGATGGATTAAGATATTGACTTCTAATTTGAACCTTAACTCTGCATTCTCCAGGCTGTATCTACAGCATGTGGCCTTCTCGGATAAATACTACTTAGTACGTAAATCATTTCTAAGAGCTGGTTTAGTGTTTAGGTCAATAATGCTATGGCAATTCAAGATTACATTTAGGTTATGGATTCTGCAGCATCCCTCCTTTTAATTATTTTTTAGCCATTCATATTGGCATCTGTATGCTTTAAGTGTTTTTAATACCTGCACTTTAGACCTCAGACAGACTCCAGGCCCTGGCGCTCGGTCACAAGGTCATCTAACACTGCACGCCATCTTTCACCAACCGCGCTGTGCAGATAAAGCTTCTTGTCACTTTCTCTTCCTGATCTGGGTTCTCCACACTTAAGTCTTTCAACTTACGATACATGGCTGCACAAGAACATGTTAATTGTTCATATGTTTCAGCCTCTTGCTAAAGACAGCTCTGTTCCCCATGGTCTCCAGTGAGGTATGCAGTTCTGCCCAGGAGTTTTGGGGGCACCTCTGCTGATTATAATGGGGGGCTTCTAGGCGTTCTGCTGAGAATTTCTCTTGTGAGACCCAGAAGACATTGCAGAATTCCCTGAAATTTCTATTTCCTCCTAGAAATCTCACAAAATTACACAGGAAATAAGTCAGTCGCTATCATTTCTATCAGAAGAAATGAGCAATAATAAACATTTTGTATAAATCTGACAAGAGCATGAAGGCCTTTGCATTGATCAGGGAAACCCCACCTCCCCCAACAACCAAACCAGCTCATGACAAAGAATGTCACTTGTCTACTTTCTATCTGCATCATGAGAGAAGAGTTACTAGCAGACATTTAGATGCTTTTCTTGAAAGCTAGCAGATAAAAATGCTTTCCCCCAAAGGACACCCACTGGCCTGTAAACTGAGAAATGTGTTAAAGTGCAAAGAAAATGCAAAACACTCCGTCAAATGATCTGTCTACATATCAAATTTTATCATTTTAAAGTTAACACTGATACTCTACAAATAACAACAACTGTTTTTCATTGTGATTCAAGTGAAATGAAATGAAGTTGCTCAGTCGTGTCTGACTCTTTTCGACCCCATGGACTGTAGCCTACCAGGCTCCTCCATCATTGGGATTTTCCAGGCAAGAATACTAGAGTGAGTTGCCATTAAGAAAAGTATCCAAATAGTCTTTGGGTTGACATTGGTTCCTTAATATTTAATTCTGTATTAAACATTTTTAAAAACAACTTGTTTGATCAAAATTCAGAAATGAGCTTTAGGGTCCATTTTGTATTATATATTGCATTATTAGAACTTTAGAAATATATTGTTATGGTGAGTAGTAATATTTTCAGCTTAACCTGAGAAAATGAATTCTATAGGAAGTTAGTTAAAGGGCCTGCCCATGGTCGTGCAGTGATAGGCCTGGTGGTAGATGCTGGGAAACACTGGATTCCAGGGCTCATATTCACATACAGGGATTCTCACTAGACACAGGCTGGCCTCAGTCCTCGCCCTCACTAGAGAGCTTGTGGGGCGGGACCAGACACACAGGCTCAGCCTTCCCTGGGCACTCTACCGTGGCTCCATGAAGATGGAGTCAAGTCTGGTTTTTTTACAATGTGATAAAGCCAGTGCTGTTTAGACTGTCGAGCATCAGGTGGAGAAGTCTGAACAGTTGGAGGCACGCATATTAGGAAGCTGGCATAGCTACAGAATCAGAGACTTCTTCTCCAGGACAACCTCTATTACAAATAGCTCAGCTCTCTAGATTTCTGATTTCCTTCATCTGTCTCTCGACTGGCCACAACTGTTCCTTGATAATTTCATCAAGCCGTTGCTCAGGCCCTGTAGGACCTCCATTTGTGTGCCTTTTTTACACGAGAGAAAAAGAGAGGCTCTCTACTTATGCAAAGCACTCTGGACTGGTTTGCTTTTATAGGGAACTGAAAGTAATCCTAACCAACGCAAGGCTCAAGAGGGAAAACATTAGCTTGCATTCTACTCTGAGTTGCAAATGGTGACAGGAGAACATCCCCAAATGCAGTAGACATTTGAATCCAGGGATGAAAAAAAAAAAGATGAAATGATCATGAGAGCCTTCCAGACTGGAGACATGGTCTCAGCCCCTTCACCATACCTCACTATTCTGCTTACCTGATGGATGTACATTAGTGTCCTTTTCAATCTCAACTTCAGAGCCTTGCGAACTGAAAGCATTAATTGCTCAGTCGTGCCTGATTCTTTGAGACCCCATGGACTGCAGCCCGCCAGGTTCTCCTGTCCATCAGGTTTCCCAGGCAACCAGACAAGAATATTGGAGTGGGTTACCATTCCCTTCTCCAGGGAATCTTCCCGACCCAGGAATCAAACCCGAGTGTCCTGCATTGCAGGCAGATTCTTTAGCATCTGAGCCACCAGGGAAGGCCTTGGGGAATAAACCCTACCCTTGCTTCCCTTCATAGCTGACTGTCAAATATTATGCAGTTGGATATATTTATTTTTCAACACTGAAGACTGGAAATTAGTAGGAATTTTCATATTCGTAGGCCTTCTTATGCCAAGTGCCTTTAAAAAGCAAGGTTATATACTATAATTTCTATAAACATTTTATACATGAGAATTTTCAGATTTCAAGGTAAGGGGATAAATAAAACAATGTCATAAGGAAAGAGAATTCTGTTCACTGAACATGACTCACCCCTGGAGTAACAGGGATTCCAGCAAATAGGATTTATACTATTCAAGCTTTTGATCTTTCTCAAAACTTAATCTGCTTCTATGTGATTCTTAACCCTGGATCACTTCAAATGTAACCTCTGTTTCAAAAATCTCCATTTCTTTCTGTTGTTTTTTTTTTTTAATTGCTAGAGTATTAGAGCATCGTCCCTATTTAGTGGGTCCTTCACAACACATGACTGAAAACACCCAGGACGAGAAGCCATTCCATTTAAATGCATGCATTTTTCTAAATGACTGCCAATGAACCATAACAGAATAGAACCTCCCCTCTCTGGAAGTGATCAGACAGGTTCAAAAGGAATACTTGATGATATGCCAAGACAGCACATTGCTGCGATTATAAGAACAAGGCCCACACCCTGAATAGCCAGACTTTCCTTCCCTATTACAGACCAGCTGCCTCCCATTGGGAGCCTGAGTTTGCAGATCAAAAATCTCCGCTCCATCCATGTGGGCTCTGGGACATTTCACAGAGGCATAGGACCTGGGTAAAGCCATTAACAAAAAGGATTTGGGACCACGTCAAGGAGAAACTGAGACCTAGGGCCATGTTTTCCAGTATCACTAGACCTTATCTTATACTACACTGAGCTGTCCATTTAGAAATCTCTGCAAGTGTGGAACATAAGCTGCCTATTTCATGATTCATCCATACATCCATTCATGGAGCAGATATCTATCAAGAAAATGTAATCAAAATGCTTATACTGAGCTGCTCATCCTACTTCTGATGCTAATATTATGTCTTGTTTTTGATGTTTGTTCAAACAACTTTTGTTTGTGTGTGTGTGTGCGTGTGTGTGTGTGTGTGTGTGTTAGTCACTCAGTCATGTCCAGCCCTTTGCAACCCCATGGACTATAACCCATCAGGTTCCTTTGTCCATGGAATTCTCCAAGCAAGAATACTTTCAAATACCTCTTTTGTGAGAGCATCCAAGGTGAAGTTAGTTCCATTCAATGCCACATTTCATGAATCAGTTCTTTAAACTCCTAAACAGTATTTTCTGCTATTGTAATATATTTTAGAACAGCAAACAAGCCTTAATTTCTTATATATGAACTAGTGAGCCCAGAGCACCATGTCTATTTCACTTTGCAGATATAAACTTGTGTCCTAATGAGTGTAGGTTAGAATGGAATTTCAAGGCAATCCGGATGAAAGTGCTATTTTGCAACATATCAAAAAGCAGTGCTTTCAACCGCAGGATGGATAGAATATTCCTGGGAAGGGAGGCAAGGTATTGCATTGACGTCTGTACTTGGTGGATTTCCCTCTGCCTTCAAGAGCCAAAGAAAAGTCTAAATGTTCTTTCATATAACAGCCCTGAAAGGCTGTGAAAATAGCTCCTTCCACACGTGCCAATCTGTCTCCACCAGTTTATCTCCTGTTCAAATCAAACTCAGCTCTTTGATGCTCACAGGCCATGCTCTCCTCACCCATCTTTACCTTCTCCTCTGGATGTATCTTCATTTGTTAATGTCCCTCTTAAGAAGCGGACACAGGTTGTAGATATAATGTGTTAACTTGACTCATGGGTTCTCCAAAGGTTGGCATCATTGGCATTTGCACTGTAGAGGCCTTTGCTGTTCTCCATTATATCAGACTGAGCGCTCAGATTTTTTTTTTATAAAGGCTGCCCGCCTCCTCAATAACCCATCTCTCACTAGTGCTTACCTTTTGGACTTGGTGTGTGCTTTTATAATCTTATTATACTTCACATTCTCAGGGTTTCTTGGCATTTTCAAGAGCATCTCTGGTTTCTTAAATGTTTTAATGTGAGTTTGGTAATATCATGACTCTATTTTTAAAATTCCAAAAATATTAATACCTACCAATCCACTCCCCATCACTTCATGGGAAATAGGTGGGGAAACAATGGAAACAGTGGCAGACTTTATTTTTGGGGGCTCCAAAATCACTGCAGATGGTGACTGCAGCCATGAAATTAAAAGAGGCTTACTCCTTGGAAGAAAAATTATGACTGACCTAGATAGTATATTCAAAAGCAGAGACATTACTTTGATGACTAAGGTCCGTCTAGTCAAGGCTATGGATTTTCCAGTGGTCATGTAAGGATGTGAGAGTTGGACTGTGAAGAAGGCTGAGTGCCAAAGAATTGATGCTTTTGAACTGTGGTGTTGGAGAAGGCTCTTGAGAGTCCCTTGGACACAAGGAGATCCAACCAGTCCATTCTGAAGGAGATCAACCCTGGGATGTCTTTGGAAGGAATGATGCTAAAGCTGAAACTCCAATGCTTTGGCCACCTCATGCGAACAGTTGACTCATTGGAAAAGACTCTGATGCTGGGAAGGATTGGGGGCAGGAGGAGAAGGGGACGACTGAGGATGAGATGGCTGGATGGCACCACTGACTCGATGGATGTGAGTCTGAGTGAACTCTGGGAGTTGGTGATGGAGAGGGAGGCCTGGCGTGCTGCGATTCATGGGGTCACAGAGTCGGACATGACTGTGCGACTGAACTGAACAAATCCACTCATTTAGGGTGAACTATTCCTAGCCTAGGATATAATTTGCTCCATTGCTAAGCCATGTCCTGTACAACTTTGTGACTCCATGGACTTTTGCCCACCAGGCTCCTCTGCCAATGAGATTTCCCAGGAAAGAATACTGGAGTGAGTAACCATTTCCTTCTCCAGGGGATCTTCCTGATCCAGGGATGGAACCCAAGTCTCCTGCATTGCCAGGCAGATTCTTTACCACTGAGCCGCCAGAGGATTACAAGACAAATTGATATGCTTCCTGTAAAACATTTTTTAGGCTTCATGCTCTGGGATGTATACTATTAGTAACCACTGTATTTAAGGGTTTTTTTTTTTTTTTTTTTTAGCACACTTCAAAGTATTGCAGTAACATTGATCTTGAAAGATCCACCTCTATGAAATTCCTCCAGATACATCCATGCTACCAAGTCCTACTTCTTCAAAATCCTATCCCATTTTACTTCCTTCATGGCAAAACAAACTCACTGTATAATGGATTTCTCTACTTCATTTTCTCCTTTCATCTTATATCTCAGACTCCAAACTAGAGGATTCTTGAAAACTGTTTGTTTTGTACTCATTTTGAAATAAGTATCAACTCACCCAAATTGTTGCATGACAGTGAGTTACACTGAGTTAAATCACTGCTTCTTTTATATCTTATCCATCAGAAATCAATAAAGGAATGCTTTCTATTTTGTAAATCATTTTAGAAAAGATTGAGTTCTTATCTCAAATCTGTCTTTGAAATTTGAAATGGGGAAAAGGGAGAGAGAGAAAGTCAGGAGGTAGCATGAGTGTGCCCGGGGCATTATAAGACCAGGGAGGTAAATGAGGAAGGACCTGCAGTCCCAACCGGGCAGCATCACCGTGTGTGTTCTGGGTTTTGAAGAAGCAGAAGCAAATCAGCCTGCATCCTGGGTACCTGATTCCCTCTCTGAACTTGAGTCATGACAATGCATGATGCATGAGGCCATCTTTCCACTACTTCTAAGCCAGCTCCAGGAAGAGGGAAAGCAGAAATGATGACCATTAAATTCCATTTGGCTATTTCCATCTTGTGTGAATATGCAGATAAAGCGTATGTCCAGATTTCCTTAATTAGAGTCTAATGCCCTCTCTCTTCGGAGAAGGCTATGGCACCCCACTCCAGTACTCTTGCCTGGAAAATCCCATGGATGGAGGAGCCTGGTAAGCTGCAGTCCATGGGATCGTGAAGAGTCAGACACGACTGAACGACTTCATTTTCACTTTTCACTTTTATGCATTGGAGAAGGAAATGGCAACCCACTCCAGTGTTCTTGACTGGAGAATCCCAGAGACGGGGCAGCCTGGTGGGCTGCCATCTATGGGGTCGCACAGAGTCGGACACGACTGAAGCGACTTAGCAGCAGCAGCCCTCTGTCTTTCTTCTAGCATGTCACTTAGTGGAGCCCGTGCCTTATATTGCTTATGTATCATGTGCATAAGTTATAGATACATGACCTTCAGTATTTGTGTTTACATATGTAATTCAATTGTACCAAAATAGTAATTGAGAAATATTAAAACTAATATAAACTAATATTTAATCTCAATGCCCCCATGAGAATTTCAGGAAATCAAAACAAGGCATCAGGACATTTATTTAGCTAAACAGACCTGAGATAACGTGAATCAGGGGCTTCCCAGGTGGCTCAGTGTGCAAGAGTTAGTTTGCTTGCTAATGCAGGAGACTTCATTTTGATCCCTGAATTAGGAAGATCCCCTGGAGAAGGAGATGGCAGCCCACTTCAGTACTCTTGCCTGGAAAATCCCATGGACAGAGGAGCCTGGCAGTCTGCAGTGCAGCGCGTTGTACAGAGTCTCACACAAATTAGTGACTGAACATGCATGTACAACATGAATTAAAAATTAAGACATAGAAAAGAGATCTTGGAAAGTTTGCAACAAGTGAAGAATCAACCTAAATGAACAGGAAAAAGGGAAAGTAGTGAGATCATATGCGATCTGAGAGTCTTACTGTTTATTTACATCATCTGATATATCAGTCACATAAGCATGCATTCTACTGACGTTCTTTGCTACAGCACGAGCAAGCTGCATGAGTAGTAGATGTTAACAGATCAGCAAGAACAGCATCCTGGTAAGTGAGTAAGGCTGAGACAAAGCAAGACCTTAATGGTCTAAAGTGCCTCTCATTCTACCCTTTCAGTGACAAGTTCTCTGTCTCTCTCTTTTTTCAATTTTTCTCTTTTCATGAAAGGTGTTTCTGCATTATTAGCAGGAGCTTTACCCTTCATGTCTTACTATCCTACAAAATGATCTTTAGGTTCATTTCAGAAGTGTTAGATGTGTTACAAACGGGGATTAGATGTGCAGTGATTGCATCACTTGCGTAACTTACCAAGAGGCATTAACAAAATCAAAATGTGAATGTTACAGACGGTTGATTGAACCCAGCAGGGTTTTCATATTTTCTTTCAAGTGAATACATGGAAATAACGCAACGTGCACACAGTTATTTTATGATTCAACGTCTATTTTAAGTCTGACAATGTTTAACCAAAAGTGATTAAGATGTAAGATTAGACATCTTAAGACATTGCTAAAAATCAAAAGGTATCTTTTGCTTTATGTTAACTATGACAATTCATAAAGTAATTGTCCTTTCATAGATTTATGCAATTTAGTTCAAACTGCTTTACAAATCACTATATGAAGAATCATCAAATAGATTATTTTCCCAAAGATTTTATTTCCCCAACACACTTTGTTTCTGAAAAGGCTACTAAACATTAAACATTGAGTCATATTTGTAAACTAAGACAGAAAGGGAAAAGTAACATTAATACATTGGTAATAAATGTTTATTTTACAGAATTGTTTAAAAATGGGCTTCCCAAGAGGCTCAATGGGTAAAGAATCTGCCTGCAATTCAGGAGATGCAGGTTCGACCCCTGGGTAGGGAAGATCCCCTGGAAAAGGGCGTGGCAACCTACTGCAGAATTCTTGCCTGAAGAACCCCATCGACAAAGGAGCCTGCTGAGTTACAGTTAGCAGAGTCTCAAAGAGTTAGACATGACTGAGCACACACATTGTTTAAAAATATTGAAATCTTTTTAGCAAATATAAAGCTGATTTATATTCTAGAATATTTAAGTTATTTAAGCTGGAATCTCCATTCTGTAATTTTTTTCAAGTCTGACAAATCAATGAGCCAATTTCAAGGTACAAATTTGAAATAAAATATGACACTGACTAAACACTGGTTTGAGAAAAGAAACACAAAATTTTCTATTTTCAAAGCAAATTTTTTTTTCCTACATTACAATACTGTATTTGTTTTGCCATACATTGACATGAATTGGCCCCAGGTGTACACGATCTCCCAATGCCAAAGCCCCCTCCCACCTCCCACCCCATATCAT
>SJYF01000464.1:5706792-5716992 GCA_006410515.1 Procapra przewalskii | reverse complement strand
AATGACATTGCCAGATGCAAGCATTTAGTAAATTGAATTTAGAAAACCAATGAGATAAATATTAAAATACAAATACTCATTCACTTCAATTATTTGAAGCCTAGAGTTTGAACATTTTGACAGGGAAAAATGACCTTCTCCCTGAAGTATGGGAAAATAGTGATATATTTGCATAAAGTTTCTAAATTCTGTAGAAACTGAAGACACTTTACAAGGTTTTCTGGGGTCAAGTGTTAAATAAAACAAATGTAAAGCAATAAACACAGTTGGAGCTTGGTCCAACCAGTGATGGATAAGCTGTAATTTCACCAGTTAGTCCTAAAGGAGAAGTTGTAAAAACAAAAGGCATAGCTCATTTTCTTGTAAAATCCTAACTGTTCTATAAAGGAAGGTCAGACCATTTTCACCCCAAAGAGTAGCTGTTTAGCGCAATGCAGTTAAATATATAGCATGTGTACACGAGGCTCCTCTTGCCATCTGTCTTCATTCTCCTCACAAAATTAAGCCAAAGAGCTATCAGTTTAAGTTTAAGATGTATATGAGAGTTGAAGGAAGAAGAATGACTGCACTAATCAAAACTATGGTGGCTGTATACATCACCCCAAGCCATCATTTGTGCTTGATATCTGAAGCCATTAAAACACACGCTTTAAGGCAGAGCAAGGCATCAAGTAATCAGAACCCGGGGGGCACTTCCACAAGTTTTTTATTTTTATTTTCTCATTACTAAGATGTCAGAATTCCTTCCAAACATCCCTAGAACAGCACAGCCCAGTTTGAGCATTGTGGTTCGGTCTAGGTCACCTCTTCCTCTTGAAATGGGAGAAAACGACTTGCCTTTTTTTTCTTACTCTTTAGCTGTAGAAGAATTATAAGCTTTTCAAGTGTGAAGGTAAACATCTGCATTCTACCACGTTCAGGTGTGGGGCCAGTGGTCTCACTACAATAGACAAGTCCCCTTTTCCTCCTCTATGTAAATAAATCATACCTACCTCATGCAGCTGCTCTGAGATATACCAAAAAGAAAATACATATTAAACACTTTTGGGCAAATATTTTGGGTAAACAGTGTCCTCTATCATCTCTTGGACAGCGAGAAGATCAAACCAGTCAATCCTAAAGGAAATCAGCTCTGCATATTCACTGGAAGGACTGACGCTGAAACTCCAGTATTTGGCCACCTGATGTAAAGAGTCAGAACTCATTGGAAAAGACCCTGGTGCTGGGAAAGATCAAGGGCAAGAGGAGAAGGGGGAGACAGAGGATGAGATGGTTGGATGGCATCACTGACTCAATGGACATGAGTTTGAAGAAACTCCAGGAGACGGTGAAGGACAGGGAAGTCTGGTGTGCTATAGTCCACGGGGTCACACAGAGTCGGACACGATTTAGTGACTGAACAATAATAATTCATCATTATAAGATTGCTCTAGTTAGGAAGTCTGCCCATGACTTGTAGATATTAGAGAACTTCCGTGGGGTATGAGACATTTCCATTTAAATTTTCTACTCTAGAATAACGGCTGGTAAACTATGCCCCATGGGTGCTCTTTGTTCTTATAAGGTCTGTGAGATAACTTTGATTTTACATTTTTAAATGGGGGAAGAAAAAAGACTAGAATTTCATGACAGGTGAACACTATATGAAATTCTAACTTTATTCAATGTCTAGAAATATGTATCCATAAGTAAATATGTAAATAACACAGTGTCCATAAAGTTTTATTGAAACACAGACCCATCCACTGCTTCACTTCCTCATGGAGTCTCTCCTGAGATCTTATAGCCCGCAAAGCTGATACTATTTACATCTGGCTCTTTCAGAAAAAGTTTGCCCCCGGAAAGACTGAGATGTGTGAGTTATCTGACAAAACCTGTAAGCTTTCTGTGAAAAGCAAGCCTTGAGTTAGGTGATTCTTCAGAGAATTTCTGACCTGGTACTAAAATTTGGGTTTTCAGAACCATAAGTGAGGTAATCTCATTCCTTGACTGATTGAGCTCTATGTTCTTAGAGAAATCTAAACTTCTCTGTCAGTCTTTTTCACAACTAGCCACCTTAAATGAGTATTTTAAAAATTGAATGTTTTTTTATCAATGTAAAGAAGTCTTAGCCCAGGGGCTGGATATGCAGTTGGGGAAGAATAAAAGTCAGGGCAGGTAGTGTACAAAATACTATCTCTTAGAAACATGGAATATTACAACTGGAAGGAATATGAACTTCTTATTTTCCGTATTAGGTACAAAAGAATTTCTAACAGCTGATGAGTCTTAGAAGTAGAATTGGGACATGAAACGAAGGTTATAGCTCCTAATATATTATTTTGAGTGAAGTGTTCACTATCTTTCTTCCGTTCACTGATACTGAACCCTACAATGGAAATGAAAGGAAAAATTTATAGTTTTTTTTTCCTTTTTTTGGAATGACAGTGTTTGCCCAGTATCTTGAGTGGGACAAAAGAACTGTGCAAGAACCAGAAATTTTAGGACTTTTAAGAATTTTAGCACTAGTCTCCTGACTTTCCTGAAGAAAATTCTGGGAAGACACTGGCAACATTTAACCCTTGCATAGCCCACTCCTCTTAGAAGTTTCCATGGTTGAAGTTTTGATTTTTACATAAAAGAAGCAAATGTCTAAACAGCATATACTATTATAATTTTTGGTAGGGTTTTGTAATATTAACATAATTTTAACAATGTTCCACAATTTTTACTATGGGCGAAAGGGGCCATCTAATTATTTCAAATGTTCCGAAACTATAACAACAAAGCCTATTCGATTGTTTATAACAGTATATGCTAAGTCGCTTCAGTCGTGTCCGACTCTTCGCACTCCCAGGGACTGTAGCCCGCTGGGCTCCTCTGTCCATGGGATTCTCCTGGCAAGAATACTGGACTGGGAGCCATTTGCTTCTCCAGGGGATCTTCCCGACCCAGGGATCAAGCACATGTCTTTTCCATCTTCTGCACTGGCAGGCAGCTTCTTTACCACTAGCTCTACCCCCAAGTTCAAAATCAAGGAAATATAAGTGCTAGTTATTCTCAAATTATAGCTGGCCAGAATAGGACATCCATGCCATCCTCTGTGCGCTCACTGTATTTCTATGTCTCCAGTATCATAGATGGTCATTATAGATTATATAATTCACCACGTGCCTGTGTAATGAACATGCTAGAGTAAATGAATTATGAGATCAAATTTATTTTATTTTCAGATCAAGGATAAAATTTTGGCTTTTAAAACTGAATTTGGTTCAGTCAGTATACCTGTGAGAAACTAGCTTCATTAAATGTTTATTGAAAGTTTAGCCACTGTGATTTTTAAAGTAGTTTTTGTGAATTGATCAATACCAAAATTCATGGAGAAAATTAAGTTTTAAATCAATATAATTGCTAGCTAGAAAATTCTGTACGTTTTTTATTCTGTATTGTGAATATTCTAACTGGGTCCACTGATTCTAAAGATAGTTATGAGTGAAGAAGAAGAATCCAAAGATAAATATGAAAGTATGAATAATCAAATATTATAACTATCTGTTAACTGAGATCAAAAGATTACAGCAAGGTGCTCCTGATACTACAGAACTTGAAACTGGGAGGAGTTTTCCTCAGTGTTACATGATTTTTAACCTCTTTCTAATCCAGTGTATGCTGGTACTTTATTTCCTCTTTCTTAATGATTACATTTTCCTTGCAAATATTAATTTCAATTTCAGAATTCAGTGGTCTCTATTTTATCTCCTAGCAAAGAGGCTTAGGTTTGAATCCCATCAAGTTGGTAAAATCATATCCTGGGTTTTTTCTGAGGAAAATGTCATTCTGAAAGTTTGTGAATTTCCTTTGGAGCCACCTGCTGAGTTCTCAGTGGACTATTTGATAATTCAGAAACCATTTCTCCTATTTTAAGAAGATTAGGAAGAGAAGAGAAAACTTTATTCTAAGGTCTTTTTCTCCATCTTCTCCTTTAACAAATAAATCTGAAACAAATCTTGGGGGTAAATATGTGAAAGAAATTCTAGAATTTAAGGTAGTATACTAAAGACATAAGTCTAGCATAATTTCTTTTCGAGTTTATCCTATAGGCTCTGAGATTAAGAAAAAAAATTAAATAAATTAAGGTATGCATCCTATTTTTGTAAGGAACATGATACCCTCAGTGGGTACATTTTGATAAATTTTTTAAACTAAGTGTATTCATCCAGGATCCAGGGGCTTGCGCCTTCCCCCAACCTGAGCTCATTACACCAGTTTCAGTTGTGTTTTATTATCATAGGAATTCTCAAGATACACTAAACTGAGCTACTTGGAAAGATCAGGATGGGATGAAAATCAGGGTCTTTATGAGGCAGAAGGACAGCTCAATTATTGGCAAGCAACTCACATGTGCTTTTCATATTATGGTTTCCCTCATTCCTCATGTATCACTCCGAAAATTTTATAAGAATATTACTTATGTTATCCACACACATCCTCTAGCCCAGATATAAATTTTCACAGGATGACTGTATATTCAGAAGTTCTTTCATTGATCCCTGAGCATGCCTCCATATGCTGAGCAGACCTGCTCCTTTACTTGGGAGAATAAATGTATCCACTGCTGGAAGCTTCTGGTTCCCGATTCCATGTGTATTTGGTTTGTCTCTCCCCCACTGTGCGTACAGATTATTCTGCTGCTAATGCCCGACCTGCTGTCGGAGAAGTTGAAATAAGACATGATACATGAGACTGAAGAGAAGACATATCTGTGAAGGAGAGCTTCCAGGACAACTTAGAAAATAAACTCGAACTAAATCCTGCAATAATCTTGGAATCCCATGCTGTGAACGTCTGCTGAAACTATTGTGTGTTTGCTGAGTCTCCATAAATTTACTGCAAATACAGAATGTACTGGAAGCTAAGAAGCAACATGATTTTGAATTCCCCCCTTAGCCTATTTCATTGTTACCATTTCAGTTGTCTTATTTCACTTTTAATGTTTTCAACAGCCAGCTGATGCCAAATTACTCAGGTTTACAAATTTGTTCTAGGTTTCATGCTATATGTAGATCTGGGGATTAGAGTTGAAAGCTAAATAAGAAAAAAAGCATTAAAAAACTACCAAATGTATATTATCTGAATTGACTTCAAAAAGTACTTACCATGCAGACAGTTCTGAATATAATGACACAAACAAAAATTAATAAACAAGTTTCTGATTGCAAGGGCCACAGAATTCACTTGAATCAAAATGAACACAAAACTTAATTAGAGTAAACAGAATATAATTCATTTTCAGCTAAGCATCAATTCTCTGAGTAAACACCTAGGTCATATACATACATTAACCAGTGTCTTGTTGGATCATTGTTACATTGTTGCTTTCTTGCCTCAGTGGCCTCTTCATGCTCAAATATGATGGTCCAGAACCATCTTTGGTACGTAGCTATAAGACACGCTGTTTCATTTATAAACTCTCACTTCAGCCAGATGTTCAGCATGGGTTATTAGGAACATCCATCATATTTTTTAGAAATGCCTTGCAATGTGCTAGACAAGACGTCTGTGTACTCAAAAATAATCCAAGCATGAAGGAGGACAGTCTACTTTGCTTTAACGTTCATATCTGTTCAGGGTCAATCAAAGTATGCCAACATTTGAAGAAGTTAAAAACGAGTATTTTAATAGACATGATACTTTCCATTTGCCACATCTTACAATGCTAAAATTATGCAATTAAGTATCCATTATCTGAAGACTTTAAAAAGTATCATTGGTTATTAATATACACACTAAGAATTTTTAAGCTTCATCATTGTGTGAACTGGTCCTCCCCTTGACCCATGTCAACTCACCCTGTCATAATTACACTTACTGTGCAAAACTCATGGATAACCCTTCTCTGAGGAAGAGACATCTACAAGGGTTTTCTAAAGCATCCTCCCATTTAGACTCAAACTCCGTTATCTAAACTCAAACTCCCTCCTGTTTCAGGGAGACAATGACACCAGGCCGGCCTTACTCATAAAAACATGGAGCTTATAGGCTGTGCTGAAGGTAGAGGCGGATACTCAGCTCCTTCTAATTACTGCTGTGTAGGATTGTAGAGTCTGTTTTACCAAGTATTTGCAATTTCAAGAGATTGCAAACTTATTCTGTTGTTATGTCACATGATTCTTTGGGGGGTGGGGAGGGGAGTCAGACATTTGATGAGCCAGTTTATCTCTGGAGAAGGAAATGGGAACCCACTCTTGCCTGGAGAATTCCATGGACAGAGGAGCCTGTTGGGCTAGAGTGTGTGGAGTGGCAAAGAGCTGGACATGACTGAGTGACTAACGCTTTCATCTTCCAGCTTAAACTCGAGGTCTAACTATCTCAGATATACATCCCCCACCTCTGTGTCTGATAGCAAAGGATGCCCAGTTGAAGCTTGCAAAGACTTCTCATTTTCCCTTGAGATCAAATCCAGCCCTGAGTCTATGACTTTCTGATAACAAAGTTATCTTCCATCCCCAGCAGTTAAGCCAAACTTCCCAATACCAGATGACTATCTCACTTTTTGTTTGTTTCACTTTTGCTTTCCTTACTCTTTCTATTTTTCCTATAATAACCCCCCTTGCTTTGACTTATCCATTCAGCTGACTCTTTCCTTTTAATGTCAGCCAAGAGCTTGTCCAATACAAAACTTCTCTGACCCATTTGACTCTCTCTCTCTTTCTCCTTCCTTGAAACCTGTTGACCTTTCCACTGTGCCATATCCACTGGCATCATTTACAAGAATGACAGAATAAGTAAGTTCAAGTGGAACCTGGGTAGAACATGGTGTCATCAAACCTGTTCACTTTACACTGGTCCAGACACAAGAACAGGCTTGTCTAATACAATAAGTTAATAAGTTAATGGTAGAGAAATGACTCCAATTC
This sequence comes from Procapra przewalskii, assembly GCA_006410515.1. Classification (NCBI taxonomy): domain Eukaryota; kingdom Metazoa; phylum Chordata; class Mammalia; order Artiodactyla; family Bovidae; genus Procapra; species Procapra przewalskii. The sequence goes on along the minus strand of SJYF01000464.1, from coordinate 5,710,096 downwards.
TGCTTATATTTTGTTCCATTTATTGTCTTATCGACGGTATTCAAAACTCCTCCAAGACAAAACCATGCTCTTTCTTTTAAACCCATGTTATAACAGTATGACCTGGAGAAGGAAATGGCAATCCACTCCAGTACTATTGCCTGGAAAGTCCCATGGACAGAGGAGCCTGGTAGGCTACAGTCCATGGGGTCGCAAAGAGTTGGACATGACTAAGTGACTTCACTTTCACTTTTCATGACAGTATGAAATGCAAGTTGCTATGAAAAACTTTTAAAAACCTAAAGAGCTAAAGAACTCAGAACTTTGTCCCAAACGGAAACACAGACATTTGGAGACAGAATGAAGCTGTGTTCTACAGAGGAGTCAAAAAGCAACAATCTGAGACAAAGCCACAGTTGACTTGGCTCCTGTTTGGTGGGTCAGCTGGGTCCACCACGCCTCTGCATCCACCCCCCAGCACCCCCACCCAGGACACAGATGAGCCTGGTGAAGGCTTTCCTTTGATGAAGCCCATAAAGATTGATCATGTGGTTAAAAGAATAAGTGATGATGCGGCAATGTAACCTGAGGCTACCATGATTACCATGATTACGAGGGTGACTAAGGTTGGACTGAGTTATTTCCTCTCATTTTATTCAGCTACAATGGATATTTCATCTGGAGCACTAACTCCTTCTGTGGCTAAATGTGGATGTGTTCATGCAAATCACAACTGTTTACTAAGTGTTCTAGTAACTTATGCAATAAATTTTGAGTATTATAAGTTTATATGCATTGCATTCAGTTAGCATGCATTTGCACAAAGGAAACTGCGATGATACAATTTATTGAACTTGTGGCTTTGCTTAACCCTCCAATTCCCTGACCCTTTCAGATGTTGTTTCTCAGTACAACTGTGGAATTCTCATGAAGCCTGTTTTAAATATTCTCTCTCCAAGTGTCATCTAAATGCCATAATACCTGTCTGGGTTTTATGAACCAGGATTTTCCTTCTTCATGATTTCTGGAGAACAATATAATAGAGAAAAAATGGATACAGACTTTAGGACTAGTCAGACCTAACTCTGAATCTGAAGTCCACAATTTCACAGTCTACCAACCATGTTACAAAAAGTTGTTTCCTCAGTACACACACTGTATAGCAATGCCAGTACTAAAATAATAACCAGAATCACGCTAGTCAGTTGCTCTCTCTGCTTTCAGTGTTACAACTCTACTGTTACTGCCTATCCTGTGCAAATAGGCTCAATGTTTCTATCAGAAACAAATCAGGGGAATCAAAGCTAGAGTGACTTAGATAAGAGAAAGGATTCCCTGGACGCTCACACCCATTGTCCCAAAGACTGAAGTAGGGGCTTTCAAGCCCTTGAAGGGAGTTAGTGAGAAAGAGACAATTAGCCTAAGGGGTTCCATTCTCTGGGGTGATTTACACAAAATTCTGTGCCTTAATATTTCTACGTCTATGATAAGACCCAGCTATGTTTTAAGAGAGTCCCATCATTAAATGATGACACATAACATGGTTAGAAAAAGCACAGGATTTGGGAGTAACCTAGGCATGCTGCTGCTGCTGCTGCTGCTAAGTCACGTCAGTCATGTCCGACTCTGTGCGACCCCACAGACGGCAGCCCACTACTAGATATCAAACAGATAGCCAGCAAGGACCTACTGTATAGCACAGGGAGCTATACTCAATATTTTGTGATAACCTATAACGGAAAAGAATCTGGCACCCCACTCCAATACTCTTGCCTGGAAAATCCCATGGACCGAGGAGCCTGGTGGGCTGCAGTCCATGAGGTCACTAGGAGTCAGACAGGACTGAGCGACTTCACTTTCACTTTTCACTTGCATGCATTGGAGAAGGAAATGGCAACCCACTCCAGTGTTCTTGCCTGGAGAATGCCGGGACAGGGGAGCTTGGTGGGCTGCAGTCTCTGGGGTCGCACAGAGTCGGACACGACTGAAGCGACTTAGCAGCAGCAGCAGATGTACAACTGAGTCACTCTCGGGTACACCCGAAGCTAACACAGCATTGTAAATCAATTATACTTCAAAAAATAAAAGGCGCAGGCTGAAATGGAAAGCAAAATATAGAAGCACAGTCTTTTGAACTTTAAGTGAGCCTAAGAGCACCTTGATTCCACTCAGAAAAAAAATGAAAAGAAGGACTTAGATTCTGCATCTGTGGCTCCCGTATCTTTCTTTCTCACTCCCATTCTCACAACAGGATTTCAAGTTTGAGCATCATATTGTGCTCAGCTGGTAAGGACATCCGGGAAAATGGACTGTGCAAGAGGCCTCCCGCTCCTTTTGTCCATCAGACAAGGGCCACATGTTGGAGCTAATAGGCTATTCTGTTCTTATCTTCCAGAACTCCCACGTCTCAGAAAATCAGCATGCAGCAGAAAAACAACCTGGATGCTGGCCTCATCTCAAGAGCTGAGCCAGGCTTTTGTTCCTGCCCTAGGATTTCCTGACCGGGGAGTCAAAATTCCACACTTAAGCCATGCTGTCACTTAGATGGGTTCCATTGTGATGGTCTATCTACAAACCAACATTTTCTGAATAGGTCCTTGCTCCATTTGGCGATTTCCTATGGCAGTCTTATCAGTGCTCTGATGTATAGTAACCTGATAAGTCTTTATTTAGAGTCCATATATCACTCCTTAACCTTTGAGGCAGGCTTCAGAAGGCCGAAAGCAGCCAAGTCTTTCCCACTTGAGCAATGATGAAGTGTTCACCACTATTTGACACAAATTAATCAGGTACCATTTTGGCAGAGACTTAGGTCTCAAGCTTTAGTAAGGTCTCTCAACAGTGACGTCAGACTCTGGAGCACTATCCACTTATCCCTAAGAAGACTCGAACTCTTGCGAATGTAGGTGTATATGTAAGTTTATAGCTCACATACACACAAAATCAATATCTAATACAATTATATTGGTTTAAATAAATATATTTTTTCTATTAAAAAAAAAAGATGCAGTTGACTTACAATGTTGTGTTAAATCAATATATGTCTTAAGAAGAAATTCTTATACCAGGACATAAAAGAAGTGAAACTCTCCAAAAGTCAACCTTCTCAAAAAAAACCACCCTCTTTTTATAATGACTTTTCCTCATACCTAAACTAATTGCATCTTAAGTGTCTATAAATGATTGATATTCAGAAGTGCTATGGCCAACATTTTTTGGGTATGGTTTGGCAGAATAAGATCCATGTCAGAAATGTATAGAGACACAAACACCTGATTACTTGAAAATCATGGTATAAAGTCGAAAGTTGTCAGGTGAACACTGA
>SJYF01000464.1:5651307-5672104 GCA_006410515.1 Procapra przewalskii | reverse complement strand
AGCTCTGAAAATACAATAATCAGATTTCTTCGTGATTCCTACCAAAAGTGCTACCTTTTAATATTCTTAATCATTTTCATGCAGTGCTTTTTAATTTGGGGTATAGTTGATTTATAATACTGTGTTAGTGTCAGCTGTATAGCAAAGTGATTCAGTTATACATACACATACGTCTCTCTTTCTCTCTTTTTTTTCCATCCAGTGGTATTTTTACAGAAAGTGAAAATGATGCCTTCTCCTCACACTGACACACTCACCTGTCCTGAAACACATGGGTCCTTTTTAAAATTTTTACGTATGAGGTATCAGAAAATAAGTAGGGGAGGTCAACAGGCTCAATTCTTTCTTTGGGTGATTTATGATGTGGGTGTGAAAAAGGAAGTGGGTGTAAAAAAAAGAGGCCTTTCTTTTTCTCTAAGTCTGGTGAGTGGCTGTGGATGGAGAATGAACTCTTTGGCCAGATACGGTCTCGATCACTCCCAATTTCCTGCTATTCAGCTACATTACCTGGTGAGGCCAAAGGCATCTGAGCCTTGACACCACTTGAGTCATCACCGCCTGACTACATCAGGGGTCTGCTGATCGGCGCCCGATGCCCCCGTCTCCCTGCATAGCTCAGGCATCCCCAAGTGGCTGTGAACTCAGGGTAGCACCACTGAAAGTTTCAATATCCCTCTACTACTCAGAATGCTGTCTCTGAATTCTTCTGAGAAACCACTGGCGACATCTACATGAAATGTGCTTCCTATTCCCGTGTTCAGCTGAAGAACTACGCAGACCTTCCAGACTTGTTGTCCTGCTGCTGCTGCTGCTGAGTCGCTTCAGTCGTGTCCGGCTCTGTGCGACCCCGTAGACGGCAGCCCACCAGGCTCTGCCGTCCCTGGGATTCTCCAGGCAGGAACACTGGAGTGAGTTGCCATTTTCTTCTCCAATCCACCTCCTCCAATTCTCCTTCCATCCAATTAGGCCCGCTTGTATAAAGCACTATCTACATCGGAAGCCCTGGCCTCCATCTGATGGGACATAACATCACGCTCCTCCCAGACCTGGAAACTGTGAGGCTTATTCCTTCAGAAACGCAGTCATCCATCCAAACAGAGATGCCCCAGGTTGGGCGTAGTCTGTCAGCTGTAATTTCTACTACTTTCCTAACTTACATTTCCTCCAGTCCGTGGAGATATGTGACTTAATTCTGAGTTACATACTTAAAATGTGGTGGTTATAATTGTTTTCAGATGAATACAAAAATATAGTTTTTAAAGTTCATATAAAAATAAACTAATGTAAACATAAAAACCATAAATCAAAAACATCTTTAATTTTACTCATAAGGTATTTTAAGAGAAAATGTGTTGCTATTTAGTTGCTAAGTAATGTCCAGCTCTTTTGTGGCCCCATGAACTGCAGCCTACTATCCCCCTCTATTCATAAATTCTCCAGGCAAAAAACACTGGAGTGGGTTACCATTTCCTGCACCAGGGGATCTTCCCAACCCAGGGAACAAGCCTACATCCCCTGTACTACAGGCAGATTCTTCACCGCTGAGCCGCCAGCGAACGCCCTAAGGGAGACTATTATTTTTAAAAAAAGACTAGTTAATATTTCAATAGCAAATTGAATAGGACAGAAAAACATCTTTTGAGATAGATACCTGGTAACATCAGAACAATTTTAATTCCTAAAATAGGCACATGGAATTTACAATAATAGAGAGCTTTGAGAATCATTTCAGAATTAATTATGTGCCTTGGACATTAATTCCTTTGCCTGTCAAAATTCATTAAAAATCAGTTTAGCTGCTTATATTTCAGCCTTGCTCCAAACTGAAATAGAATCTATCATTCAAAATAATTTTTACAAGTTTTCTACTGGTCAGTATTATATAACAAACCATCCATGATGGTAGTTCAGACCAGGAAACATAATTGATTTCCTGGTCACCTCTGACCAACTAGTTAGGCAAAGATAACATACCAGAAGCAGCTGATTAGAAACTCAACTCTAAGTTGATCTTAGGCTGAACAACCTCATAAGAAAACAGCAGAACATCTATTTGAAAGGACTATCTTTTTTTAAAAATGCAGATGTATACAAGTGCATTTTTTACAATAGATCTTTCCTTCAGATTCGGTGGGAAACCACAGTATGTTACTCTCATTACAGAATTTCTATGGGGTTTCCCCATCATGTAGCTGCATCCCTGCATAGAGTTTGAAAGCATCAATTCTTCAGCACCCAACCTTCGTTATGGTCCAACTCTCACCTTTTGGAGGCAAAAATTCAAAATTAAGATGTTGGAAGATTGGTTCCCACTGGAATCTCCGAAGGAGAATCTGACCTGTATCTCTCTACTGGTTTCTGGTGAGGGCTTTGATACTTGGCTTTCCTTGGTAAGACCCAACCACTCCATCCTAAAGGAGATCAGTCCTGGGTGTTCATTGGAAGGACTGATGTTGAAGCTGAAACTCCAATACTCTGGCCACCTGATGCGAAGAGCTGACTCATTTGAAAAGACCCTGATGCTGGGAGGGGTTGGGGGCAGGAGGAGAAGGGGACAACAGAGGATGAGATGTTTGGATAGCATCACCGACTCGATGGACATGAGTTTGAGTGAACTCAGGGAGTTGGGGATGGACAGGTAGGCCTGGCGTGCTGCCATGGGGTTGCAAAGACTTGGACATGACTGAGTGACTGAACTGGACTGGACTGGCTGGCATCTGCATCACGCCAACCTCTGCCTGTGTCTTCATGTCTTCACGTGAGTTTCCTCACTCTGAGTCTCTCTGTCTTTCCTCCTCTTCCTATAAGGACAGTCGTCACCTTGGATCTAGGACCCACCTTACTCCAGTATGATCTGATCTTAACTAGTTACATATGCAAGACTCTATTTCCAAACAAATCACATTCTGAGGTTCTGGAAAAGCAACACTATCCAACCCAGTACAGACCACTTTCCAGAACTTTAAACGAGCCATAAAAACTGTTCCTCTAATCTCGTTTTTCCAGTTGTCTTATTTAGCAAAGTCTTTATGAACTCATTCTTCCAGAGGAAGCTGTGAAAATAAAGCAGGTTGGAATAATAAATAGCCTTGCAAGTATAAAACGTATTCCATAACACATATTATTTATCATTCTAGCAAATGACAATTCTTAGTAACATTTTACAAATTAAAATCATAAAATTAAAATTGCCTGTCATTAAAATTTTATCTTTTTTATCTGAATGAAAATTAATGATTTTAGCCTTTTGGGGAGCTTTCTTTTTTTTTTTTTTTGGTCAATATTTGAAAAATTGTGGTAGTGAGCTAAACTGTACAAATTGGCACATATAATGTTGCTTGTTATTTCTGGCTTGGGTATTATGTAGAACTTGACATTTAATTTCAGTTCCTAAGTGTCTCTGGTAAAGAAGGAAGGTATGTCAGTGGTAGGTATTTGCTATTTGGTTTTGACTTGTTAACATCTCAACCAGCTTCCTTTTTGAAGGGGAATCTCTACAGGTTAATTCGATGAGGCTGACCTTCATTGCTAGGGAGACTCTTCTGGGGGGGAGCTTCTTGGTATTGAAAATCTGAGATTATTCTTGGAGACCACTGTCTTCCTCTTGTCTCCTTCAGAAATTGTAATGATCATAGGCAGGGGTTGTTTAGGGCTCCCTAAGAATCAAGCCCTTTGGAGACAGAAATCAACTGAAGCACTTCATCTAATTCTCCCAAGAAGCCTATGAAGCAAGTGCCTTTATCATTTAGCCATGAACATGAAGACATAGAGGTCTGGCTTGGCCTTCCTACTACTAGCTCAGCAGCTTAGGATTAGAGTTCAGATCCCTTATCTTCAGAGACACAGGTCTACACCACCACACATACTGCTTGCCCCACCCTCTGAAGGGACTATTCCAAATATTCCATGCTCACTAAAACTCTGGCTCCTCATTCAGTTCCTTAACTCTTGGCAGATATTCACTACTCCTAGGTAAGAAAAAATAAAAACCATAGAAAGATTCCCTTAATATCCCACTGCTGTTGCTCAGTCAGTAAGTTGTGTCCACCTCTTTGTGACCCCACGGACTGCAACACGCCAGGCTTCCCTGACCTTCACTGTCTCCCAGAGTTTGCTCAAACTCATGTCCATTGAGGTGACTTCCCTGGTGGCTCAGAGGTTAAAGCGTCTGCCTCCAATGCGGCAGACCCCGGTTCGATCCCTGGGTCGGGAAGATCCCCTGGAGAAGGAAATGGTAACCCACTCCAGTATTCTTGCCTGGAGAACCCCATGGGCGGAGAAGCCTGGTAGGTTACAGTCCACGGGGTTGCAAAGAGTCGGACACGACTGAGCGACTTCACTTCACTTCACTTCATGTCCACTGAGTCAGTCAGTGATGCTATCCAACCATTCGTCCTCTGTCGCCCCCTTCTCCTTTTGCCCTTAATCTTTCCCCACATCAGCGTCTTTTCCAGTGACTCAGCTCTTCCCATCAGGTGGCCAAAGTACTGGAGCTTCAGCTTCAGCATCAATCTTCCCAATAAATATTTAGGGTTGATTTCCTTTAGGATTGACTGGTTTGATCTCCTTGCCACCCAAGATATTCTCACTACTTTTCTCCAGCACCACAATTCAAAAGCATCAGTTCTTTAGCTGCACTCAGCCTTCTTTATGAGTCAGCTCTCACATCCCTACATGACTACTAAAAAAGCCATAACTTTGACTATAAGGACTTTTGTGGGCAAAGTAATGCCTCTGCTTTTTAATACACTGTCGAAGTTTGTCACAGGTTTTCCTCTAAGGAGCAAGCATCTTTTAATTCAATGGGTGCAGTCACTGTCTGTAGTGATTTTGGAGCCCCAGATAATAAAATCTATCACTGTTTCTACCTTTTCCTCATACTTGCCATGAAGTGATGGGACAAGATGCCATGATCTTAGTTTTTTGAAAGTTGAATTTTAAGCCAACTTTCTCTCCTCTGTCACCTTCATCAAGAGGCTCTTTAGTTCCCCTGTTAGAATCCAGTACTCAGACCTCCCTGTTCCATCTCTACCCTATAGGCAGCACACACCTCCGCCGAATCTCTGACCCCACCCTTTTCTGCTCATGGAAACAACTACTGATTCAATTACTCCTCTTCGTGGACTCACCATCAACATTTAATGTGCTAGGACTTGAGTCAACTTCATGACAAGAAACCTTTACCTTTCAGCTAACAACCTCTTTCCCTCTCTGTCTTGTTCTCGCTCTTGTTCTCTCTCCTCTTCTCTCTCTTTCTCGTCTATGGATGAAAACATGATTTTAGTTGAGCATGGAAACCCACTCCAGTGTTCTTGCCTGGAGAATCCCAGGGACAGTGGAGCCTGGTGGGCTTCCGGCTATGAGGTCACACAGAGTCGGACACGACTGACGCGACTTAGCAGCAGCAGCAGCAATCGCATCAAATCACTCAGCAAAGAGGCACTAAAAGAAAGATGCAGACATAGAAATGTTCATTCACATAAGACAGTAATGATTAATGTAAAAAGCAGACCAAAGAGTAAGTGTAATATTTGCTGAACGCAAAAGGAATCATTGATCGTTCTCCTTCTTTCAAAAGACAAACCTGTAAAATGTCTTTGCTTTCACTATTTTATTATTGCTCTACCAATTTATTCTCATCTGTCTCATGCCTAATCATCCAACTAAATCATTTTACCTTAGTCCGTCATGTAAATTTGGAATCCAATGTACAGCTTTAAGGTCAACAGGCCCTTCTGAATAGCGTTAGAAAAAGTCTCCTGGTCCTCACTCTTGGCTTCTGCTATAGTTCACACTCCTTGGGCTATACCACACTGCCCTTTTTCTTAATCTTCTTTGCCAGCACCTTCACTTTTACTTTGATGTGATTTTTTTTTTAGAATGTGTAATCATATAATAGGTTTATGCTTAGATTTTAAAGAAACTGCCCCCCGGTTTTCTAAAGTGGTTGAACTATTTTGTGTTATTATCGGGAGGCTATAGGCGTTCCAGTCCCTCCATATCTCGTGACTACTTGCTAGTTTTGACTTCCGCCAGTTAATAGAATGTGGTGCCGCCGCTGTACTTTGGTTGCCATTTCCCTCGTGACCAGTAACTGTGGAACATTTTTCATTGCATAGTGGCCAAGCATGTCTTTGGTGAAGTGCCTTTTAAAGTCCGGATCATTTTTTATTGGGTTGGTTGCTTTCTTCTTATTGAATTTTGATATTTCTTTATACATTCCAGGTAGAGATCCTACATTAGATACATCATTGCAAACGTTTTCTTGTAGGCTATGATTTGTCTTTTAATTCTATTACAATGAATTTTGAAGAGTCAAAGGTTGTGTTTTTTTTTGTTTTTAGATTGTAAGTCCAATTTCTCAGTCTATTTTTGTATGAATCATTCTTTCAGTGTCTCACTTGAGAAATCTTTACATAACTCAGATTCGTAAATATAGTACCCTATTATTTCTTCCAGTAGTTTTATAGCTTAAGGTTCCATATTTTGGTCAATAATTCACCTTGAATTGCTTCTTATATATAGTGATGGGTATAGATAAGCATTCAATTATTTTGTAATGAGTACCAATTGTTTAGCACCATTTGGTGATAAGATGACACTTTCCTTTCAAATCCTCTTTACCTCTTTGTCCAAAATCAATTGTCCATAGATACATAAGTCAATTTTGGGACTCTCTATATTGTTCTACTGATCTATTTGTCTGCCTTAATGCCAATATCTGTAATAAATTCATTTTTATTCACAAATTTGTTTCTCTTTTTTAAAAAATTACTACAACTATACTATATCCTTTGCATTTCCATAGAATTTTAAATTAAGCTTGTCCATTTCTACACAGTTTACTAGGTTACACTGAATTTATAGTTCAATTTGGGGAAAACTGGTATCTTAAAAGTCTTCTGACCCATGGAAATATATCTTTCTGCAATTTTTAAGATAAAATTTAATTTTTCCATAATGTTTTATATGTTTAACTGTATAAGCCTTTCACATATTTTGTCAGATTTATCATTTGCTTCATGCTGTTATAAGTAGCATTTTTATTTTACATTTCAGACTGCTCATTACTGTTATTTATAAATATAATTGATTTTTGTATATTGAGCTTGTATCCTGCAACCTTGCTAAAATTACATATTTGTTCTAGTAGATATGTATAGATTCCATTAAGTTGTTTATGTCGTTCATTATATTATCTGCAGATAAAAATCAATTTACTTCTTCCTTTCCAATCTTTATTTTTCTTACCTTGCTGCTGTGGTTGGACTCTCTAGCAATATGTTCACTAGGAGTTCTGAGTGCAGTTATCTTTGTCTTCTCCCTGAATTTAAGTAAGCAGTTATAGGGCTCAATTTGCTTGTTTTTTTTTTTTTTTCTGGGCTTTCAAAAATTCTCTTCTAGGTTGACTGACATCCCATGTCTTACAAACTATTGTTTCAAATATTTTGTCTGTTTTTGTTTGTTTGTTATATGTCAGAGTAAATTTAGCTCCTATTTGTCCATCTTGGCCAGAAATGTAAGTCCATTTTGGCTTTATAAATGTTTAATGTTGATATTAGAATTTCTTCTCTCATAACTATTATATTGCTGGGGAATTTTATCTACTTTCAGAGCTCTGATTGTCATTTATACACAAATCCCTCTTACATTTATATCTCCAGCCCAGGTCTCTCATTTTGAATTTCAAGGGCATTTTTCAATCACCAAGTCAACATACAGTTTCACATGAAAATTCACAGGCCAGTCAGATGTGGCATGTCAGGAATGAACCCATGCTCACCCCGCCACTTACTTGATCTATTGAATTTCCTGTCTCAGCAAATGGCATCATCATCTATTATTCATGTCAGAAACTTGGAAGTCAACCGTAACTCTACTCCATTGCTCAAATCCCACTCAATCACCAAGTCCTGTTGAGTCTACCACCATAAATATATTTTAAAAACCCTCTGTGGTTCCTTTCAGCTACCCATCATGTCATTTCCTTCCAAAGCCCTCTCTTATGGGTTAAGTTATGTCTCCCCAAAAGATGTGTTAAAGTCTTAACCCCTGATGCCTGTGAATGTGACCTCCTTTGGAACAGGATCTTTGTAGATGTAACTAGTTAAGAGGAGGTGATGTGGGTCAGCCCGATTCCAATAGGGCTGCTGTCCTTATCGGAAGAGGAGAAGAGACACAGAGGCAGGTCCACGTGAAGACCACATGAAGACACACAAGTAAAATGCGATGCAATGTTGGAGACAGAGAATGGAGTAAGGTGTCTACAAGCAAAGGGATGTGCTGATGATCAGCATGCCTAGAAGCCAAGAGAAAGGTGTGGAACAGATTCTGCTCTAGGGCCTTCAGAGGTGCCTGATGACACCGTGACTTCAGACTTCCAGCCTCCTGAATGGTACAGTGTTCTAAGCCACCCAGTCTGAGGTACCCTGCTATGGCAGCCCTAGGAAACCAACAGACTTTGTTAACTGCATTTCAACAAGGGCTGCTCAAACAATCCCTCTATGTGTCACCTGGCCCATTCTTGGCCTCTCTATATGCCACCCACCATGCAGAAGTCAGAGTGGGCTTTAAAAAGCAGATCTGATCACATTGTTGCTCTTGCTAAAAACTCTTAGTGCCTCCTTCATATTTTAGGATGAAGTTGGGGAGGGTTTTGGGCTGCAAGGAGATCTAACCAGTCCATTCTGAATGAGATCAGCCCTGGGGTTTCTTTGGAAGGAATGATGCTAAAGCTGAAACTCCAGTATTTTGGCCACCTCATGCAAAGACTTGACTCATTGGAAAAGACTCTGATGCTGGGAGGGACTGGGGACAGGAGGAGAAGGGGCCAACAGAGGATGAGATGGCTGGATGGCATCACTGACTCGACGGACGTGAATCTGAGTGAACTCCAGGAGTTGGTGATGGCCAGGGAGGCCTGGCGTGCTGCTATTCATGGGGTCGCAAAGAGTCGGACACGACTGAGCGACTGAAATGAACTGAAGTGCATACAGTCTAAATGGAGCCCAAGCATCACCTCCCCAGCCTCCTCTCTGCAATGCCTTCTTCTCTGAAAGTGAAAGATGCTCAGTCGTGTCTGACTCTTTGTGGCCCCATGGACTATACAGCCTTTGGAACTCTCTAGGCCAGAATACCTCCCTTCTCGAGGGGATCTTCCCAACCCAGGGATTGAACCCAGGTCTCCCGCGTTGCAGGCGGATTCTTTCCCAGCTGAGCCACCAGGAAGACCTTCAGTGTTTTGGCTCCTTCAACAAGCCGTGCTCATCTTGCTCCTGAGATGTCACACGCTGCTGTTCCCTCTGCTGGGAATACCCTGGTCCCTTGCTTGACTTCCATCAATTCCTTAGAGACCTACTGAGAAACCACTTCCTCAGAGAAATCTATTCAAGGTACCTGATAGCAATGTCATACCTTTATTCTCCTCCATGCGCTTTCTTCATGAACTAATACCAGGGCACACCTTCAGAATATAAAGTGCTTGCTTTTTTTAATTCGTATAATGGATTCAGTGTAAGTGCTAAGTACCCGTGGGACTCACCATCCATGGATATGTCTGTGCCCTCAGCCCCAGCATCCTCAGTATCAATGATTTCCGCATACCTTCTTTTCCCAACTATCTCTCCTCTCAACCCAGCTCTACATTTCCAATCGATTCTAAGGTAAAATGAGTCACCCAAGCCCAAAAGATCTGAAAGAACTGAGAACCGGGGAAGGAATCAGGGTGTGAAAAGACAATGAAAGAGTGACATGGAAGCAGAAAAACCATGATAGACAGCAGCATATTGGGAACGACACCACTTGCCTGCTGGCTTAGAAAATGCTAGTCTCACATTTATTCAATTATTCATCAATCGTTTGCCACATTTAACAAATCAATGAATGGATTGGTTCCTCTTCTGTGTATTTATATTTGTAGTCCTTGCTGGATACCACCCTCTTCTCTCCAGGAGCTTTTGTTGTTGTTATTTTTATTCAGGCCATCTTTGGAGGGGTCGTTTGTTTGATAAACCTGATTTAATTTGTACTATAATATTCTGATGGAGCCAAGGAATAATGTGGTCTGTTCTATTATTTTTATAACAAGAACTTCTGAGTTCTGCACCCTGTAAGAGACATACTGGTAAGCATTTCTAATTATTTGGTGTTTTTGGAAATATACATTTTAGAAATCGTTTACTCCCTCTGAAACTTCTCCCTTTTATTCATACAGAATACATCTTTAAGTCTGATAAAGAGGAAACTGTGAAACTATTACAGGGGAAATTAAAAAAAAATTGGTCTGCAAGATGATAATCAAATACTAGAGGGAACAGGAATGTAATCATCAGTAAATTTGAAGTGAAAACCAGAAAATGATTTAACCAATTTTTAAAATATGGCTATGTACTATTTTTGAATAAAAGCCTATATAAAATGCAGTAAATTTCAAATATATACTTTTGTTTGGTCTACAATGAAATATTTATAGGAAATTGATCATCAAAGCCCTGTTAAACACAGTCCCTATAATTGCCTGCTATCTATTTCGGCATTTCCGACGAAGTAAATGGAGTGACCAACGTCAACGGGCAACATTTAAAAAGCCATTTCTTTGCGATTTAGAAGCCTTTGCCACCCCCGGGGACATGCTTTGAATCTGGCAAGAACATTAGCTGATCATGCTACGCCAACCTGACAGCTTCAGATTTTTAACAGGGGAAAAAGGCAGAACTAATGGCTGTGAATAAGCTTAAAAGCAAGGGAACTTATCAATCACAGTCAACAGCTGTATTTTTGGAAGTTAACAGAGGTACTTCTAAAAACACAAAAAGTCAATAGATATTATTCTTGCAACTAATAATTTAAATCAGGCCTTCTTCATTTGTCTCCCCCAGCCCCTAACCCGCCTCCTTTCTAGTCTTCTTCACTGTAATATCCTTGTCAGCATTGATTAACAGGAAAATGTTCTCTTTAGTCGTACCGTTTCACTTTCCAGAAAGGAATAACACAGCATCTAATCTTAAGAAAAGATAACTCCAAAGATGAATGAAGCAAATCAAATTATTAAAATGATTATAGTCCTTTCTCTTCCCCTTCTGATTGCGTAATAGCATAGACACACAATGCTGTCTGTGACTGGTACATTACTGAGTAATGACTATAACTATTTATCTTTTGATTCAACCTCAGGCCCGTAACGTTTTACATATATATTTCAAAGAGCTTGAAAACACGATTATCTGTTTTGCTTTACAATCATTTCAAAATATTCTACTATTGTATTCTTCCACAGAGGCCTCTGACCCATTCTTTTCCGGAACAAATTCATTTTACAACGGATTCCTAGTGTGACAGTGATTGAGGCAGCACACTAAAACTCTGCTCACTTCACCGGAAAAGCGGGAAACACTTAATTTCATTCTCTAAAGGATTAGGATCAGGCCAAGCCGTTGGTCCTTAGAGTATGATGAATAAATATTCTCAGTATGGAACCCCAAGGCTCAGAGCCTGTTTCAGATTCTATGATGGCCCTTTCTCACACTGAAAGGCCACTTTTGCATTAGCATAGCTTGACTATTCGGGATAGAATTTAAAATGCATCAGGATTAATTTCCTCCTTTGCAGGTTGCCTGACATCATTTGTAAGGGATAGTGAAACACTTAAGAGGCAGCTACACTCCAATAAATTAACTCTTTACCCGGAGAGATGGACAGTATAAACACACACATCACATTAGAATGTGGCAGTGCTCAGGAACTGTGGGCATTACCCGGAGGAGCATGGTCTCTGGGTGTGTCTAGGTCTTTTTGATGGAAGTGAACATTTCTTGAAAATGGATTTTTTCCAGATAAACATTTACATGTAAATGCATAAAATTTAATGTCAGGCTTAATAGCGTAAGCTTTAAAGTCAGCTGCTCAGATTTGAATCTTCTCTCCAACATTTTCACTGTGACCTTGGGAGAGATACTTAACCCCAAGACCTCAGTTTTCTCATCTGAAAAAAAATAAGGCTTAATAATTTACTTTAATTGTTTTGGTGTACTCAGCATTTGTATCAGGTTTGAATCAGATCTACTGAGATTTTTATTTTGGGTAATATACTAACATGGCTTCCCTGGTGGCTCAGTGGTAAAGAATCTACCTGCAATGCAGGAAATGTGGGTTTGATCCCTGGTTCAGGAAGATCCCCTGGAGAAGGGATTAGCAATTCACTCCAGTATTGGTGCCTGGAGAATTCCAAGGTCAGGGGAGCTAAAGCCCATGGGGTTGCAAAGAGTCAGACATCACTTAGTGACTAAACAACAACATATATACATATACAGGTACATGTACATATATATATATATATATGTATATATATATATACACATGAGATTTTTATCCCAACCAAACTTCCCAATGAAGAGTCACATTAACATCTTGAATTTAGCTAAGTCACAGCCAAGACTTCTCACCCACCAATGTCAGAGGATGTTCTTTTAATTCATTAAGTTTCATGGTGATTTGTTACTCAGCAATAAATATTAATACAATAACTAATCAGAATTCTGTTTGGCTTAATACTATTTCATCTCTAAATTATTGTTGAAAGCTATATGGTCACAAACATACTACTTTATGAGCTATTTTCATCAGTAAAACAAATACTAGAACGTCAAGAATCCTGTGGAATGTTTTGAATTGTTAGTGAACTTATGGGGAGAAGTATTCGAAGATTAATTTCTCTCAAATAGGGATGAACGGCTCCCATCACCATAGTTACAGATCTATAATATGCTGCATGGAACACTATTTTCAACTGAAACTGCTGATCGACCCTTCCCTACTTTTCCTAATTCGAGTTACTGTTTCAGGGAGATGCCTGATTAAAATGTTGCTTATTAACTTTTGTGCATTACTCAAGAAATATTCTGTACTATGTGGTTTTTTAAGGCTATTAATAAAAAGAGAGACTGCAGACAATGTGACATCCCATCCTTGGAGTGAGATTTACAATTGATGGTGTGTGTTTTCCAGGTGGCGCTAGTGGTAAAGAGCCCACCTGCCAAGGCAGGTTAAGAGACAACAGGTTCTGATCCCCTTTCTGACTTGACCCCCTTTTCTTCTAAAGAACAGTAACTCAGCATTTGACAAGGTAAACCAAAAAAAAGTGGACAGAATTCATTTGTTTAGGTGCAAAGCTGAACTATTTTTTTTAAGCCCCTTTTTTGTTTGTTTGTTTTTAAGGTGATAGAGTTGTAGTTGCGACTGTCTGGTCAGTAAGTGATAAAACGTTATATCTATGCACCCAGTGGCCTGTGGATTTTCTTTCCTTTTTTTCTCTTCTAACGCACCTTGAGGTTAACTGACTTTTTGTTGATGATATGATTGAGCCTCCTGCGAGTGTGCATGGCACAGACAATTTGCTTATCTCACCTTGCCAAAGCTACTTCGGCTCAGGTAGATTTTTATTAAATACAATTTTCCTAAGGGGAAAAAAAGTAGAAAGAAAAAGATGATGCGTCTAGCAAACGAAGTCTTCTGTCCTTGCACAATCATGTCTTTGTAGATACTGTGCTTGGTCCGTAAGTGGGTGCTAAGTGGCTTCATTCCTGTCCAGCTCTTTGCGACCCCATGGACTGTAGCCCGCCAGGCTCCTCAGTCCACGGCATTCTCCAGGCAAGGATACTGGAGTGGGTTGCCATACCCTCTTCCAGCGGGTCTTCCTGACCCAGGGATTAAAGCCATGGCTCTTATGTCTCCCATATTGACAGGTGAGTTCCTAACAAAGAGCACCATCTGGAAAGTCTGACACAATCAAGTATAAACCGCACTCCAAGGATGGATGTCATACTGTCCACAGTTTTCAAACATATACCAATTTTAGTTGAAATTCATATATATATATAATTTTAATACATGTAATATGACCAACCTAGACAGCATATTCAAAAGCAGAGACATTACTTTGCTGACTAAGGTCCATCTAGTCAAGGCTATGGTTTTTCCTGTGGGCATGTATGGATGTGAGAGTTGGACTGTGAAGAAGGATGAGTGCTGAAGAATTGATGCTTTTGAACTGTGGTGTTGGAGAAGACTCTTGAGAGTCCCTTGGACTGCAAGGAGATCCAGTCAGTCCATTCTGAAGGAGATCAGCCCTGAGATTTCTTTGGAAGGAATGATGCTAAAGCTGGAACTCCAGTACTTTGGCCACCTCATGCGAAGAGTTGATTCATTGGAAAAGACTCTGATGCTGGGAGGAATTGGAGGCAGGAGGAGAAGGGGATGACAGAGGATGTGATGGTTGGATGGCATCACTGACTTGATGGATGTGAGTCTGAGTGAACTCCAGGAGTTGGTGATGGACAGGAAGGCTTGGCATGCTGCAATTCATGGGGTCGCAAAGAGTCTGACACGACTGAGCGACTGAACTGAACTGAACTGAATATGATTATATATATATATGAATATTGTATCAACATTGACTCTAGAATGTTTTAGGAGTCACAGATATAGGGAATGAAGATAAAGGAAAAACTAACAGAAGCTTATTACACCATGAATATACTATTAAGAGTCTGTCTTTCTGCTGCTGCATTTTGGTCTAGCCACTAAACTTTCCTACGCCACGATTTACTCAGCTATGAAATAGAGATAGTAAAATGATTTATCTCATAAGTCTGTAAATGAGTTAAAACCTGAAGAATCTTTCAGTCCAGCTTAGTTCCCCAGAAAGACCTCAGTAACTGTTAGCGGCTGTGGCGGGCTCACTGTATGCTATATATTATGAGTTAAGAGACGCTGTGCTTAATAGATTGGATATGGTCCTTTGCATCGTGCTTAGAAGGTTGGACTGTCCTGGGCAAAGATTTATACAAATGTAAACCAGGTGTCTCACACGTATTCCGCCTTCAGGGTTGGGTCATGCTTCCCTTTAATGCCTAAATAGTAATAGCCCATGTCCCTTTGTGTATTATGGCAGAAAATCGAGTCTTTTATGGGGTTTCTCTCCCCACATCTTCCTGGGAATCTCTAGAAAACGCTTACATATCCCACAACTTTGTATGTCATCGTTTCCCACTGCCCTTCGGCAAAGCATCTGCCTTTGGACGCCTACTGGGCACTTCTCGATGCTCGTCCTTTCTTTTTGTTCTGGCTTCCTCGGATGGATCCTCCCGCCCCACGCACCACCCCCCACACACACCATACTGTGCGGCATCACTTCAAGGCTGGATATGCCCCATGGTCCCCAGCAACACAGGTACAATCAGGCTCTCACTGAGCACAAGTTTCACTGAAGCCTGCGGAACCCAAAAGACATAGCCAAGTCGGGGCGGGGGAGCGGGGGGGAATCCCACTAGTCAGCTGCCCACTGCATGGTGTTGCTTAATAAACAACGGGCAAGCTCAGAGGCTGGCCACAGTGACCACTCAGCTCTTGTTCATGGTCCTGCTGGTCTGAGGCGGCTCCCGCAGAGGCTGCTGGGATTTGGTTCTGAGCTGTGACTTAGATCTAACCCACTCGCATGCAGAACCCACCTGCCAATGCAGGAGACATAAGAGAGACAGGTTGAATCCCTGGGTTGGGAAGATCCCCCAGAGGAGGGTTCTCCAGTATACTTGCCTGGAGAATCCCAAGGACAGAGGAGCCAGAGGGGCTACAGCCTATAGGGTCGCAAAGAGTCGGACACGGCTGAAGCAACTTAGCACACACAGACTCACCCCTGCGTGTTTCTCTTCCTGCTGGGACCCCGGGTGACACGGGGCATGTTCCTCTTGTGAGGCATTTGCAGAGACCCTGGAGGCCAAGACATATCACAGAAGTTCACTTAAAGCATCTGTCACATCACATTTGCTAGATAGTGATTGGCAGAAGCACGTTTCAATCAACAAGTCCAGAGGCAACAGTTGGGTCAAAGGATGTGCAATTAACCTGCTCTCCTGGAGGGTCTATGAAGTCATGGAGCAAAGGAGCCAGGGGTCATCCTATCACCATAGAGAATGAGGACTCCAGAACAGTAAAGTGAGTACCACCTCTGACCACTCTAAGACTTACCAGGCTAAGCCCCTTCCACAGAAGTTTTAATAATGGTCATATCCCCCCAGCATCACTGACTTGATGAACGTGAATCTGACTGAGTGAACTTCAGGAGCTGGTGATGGACAGGGAGGCCTGACGTGCTGCGATTCATGGGTCGCAAACAGCCGGACACGACTGAGCGACTGAACTGAACTGATCCCCCCAACCTCAATTTTTTGGCAAACTGTAAGGCCTAAATTACCAGTGGAAGTGTCTTTAATAGACTTACAGACAGAAAACTCTTTGTAGTGTCCAGAGAAGACTAAAGTGTGTTGGTTGCTCAGTCATGCCAACTCTTTTGTAACCCAATGGACTATAGCCCGCCAAACTCCTTTGCCCATTGAATTCTCTAGCTAAGAATACTGGAGTGGGTTGCCATGCCTTCCTCAAGGGGATCTTCCCAACCCAGGGACTGAACCCAAATCTCCTGCATTATAAGCAGATTCTTCACCATCTAAGCCACCAGGGAAGCTCCTGGAGAAGGCTAAATGTTTTTCTAAAAGAAGAAGCATCCATGATGGAGCCCATGATGGAGCATGACGAAAGTCTTTTACAATGGTTAACAGACCATGTTGCATATTTCATGCCTGATTTTTCCAAACTGACTTGTTTCTGGAAAAAAAAAAAAAGTTTGTTTTTTACAACCATATAACTTGTTGTTTCGTTTTGTTTTTTTCCTTTATTTCTGAAACAAAGGAAGAGTGACTACATGGTACTGAATTCAAGCTGCTTCAAGGAGAGATACCTTGTTGGCTGGTTGCACTGGCTGCCTTTCTTTTTATTTTTATTTTTTAATTCTGGTCTTTGATATGTCCAAGAAATATTGAAACACCCAGCCTTAGCCGGGATTTCCCATTGCAAAATGTTTCAAGTAACAGATCTTCAAAAGAGTCTGGCTAATTTAAGAAACCTCAAGAGGCATATGGGCTTCCCTGGTGGCTCAGACAGTAAACAATCCACCTGCAATGCGTGAGACCTGCCTTTGAGCCCTAAGTTGGGAAGATCCCCTGGAGAAGGAAATGGCAACCTGGTCCAGTATTCCTGCCTGGAGAATCCCCATGGACAGAGCAGAGTGGCAGGCTGCGGTCTATGGGGTTGCAAAGAGTTGGACACATACTGAGCGACTAAGCAGAAACAGCAGCTAGACGCATATAGGCTGACAGAGGCCAGCAAAGGTAAGTGAGAACAAATGCTACATGGATGATACTGCAAACTCTCCAGGGTTGGGGGTGTTTCTGCTTCTCTGGATCCATTAGGAAATGAACCCATCTGTAGTCATGTTGGGACTTCCCTGGTGGCTCAGACGGTAAAGCGTCTGCCTGCAATGCGGGAGAACTGCGTTCAATTCCTGGGTTGGGAGGATCCCCTGGAGAAGGAAATGGCAATCCACTCCAGCACTGTTGCCTGGAAAATCCCATGGACGGAGGAGCCTGACAGGCTTCAGTCCCTGTGGTCGCAAAGAGTCGGACACGCCTGAGCGACCTATGGTAGGTAGGTAGGTAGGTATTCATGTCACTTTTATGGGCAGATTGTCTGCATGAAACACATGTGAACAGAGAAAGGTGGCTTTGAGAGTAACAGGCACTTTCAGTACAGTATAGAAATAACCTATTGCTGCTGTTGTTTACTCACTAAATCCTGTCTTAGTCTTCGCCATCCCATGGACTGCTGCATGCCAGGCTTCCCTGTCCTTCACTGTTTCCTGGAATTTGTTCAAACTCATGCCCACTGAGATGGTTACACCATCTACCTTCTCATCCTCTGTCGTCCCTTCTCCTGCCCTCAGTCTTTCCCAGCATCAAGGTCTTTTCCAGTGAGCTGGCTCTTTGCATCAGGTGGTGAAAGTATTGAAGCTTCAGCTGCAGCATCAGTCCTTGCTAAGATGAGGTTATCTCCGGAGAACATGTTCAAAGGTATTCAGTTATGACCTTGGTAGTCTGTGAGTCCCCACACTAGTCAATTCCTGGTACCATGTGTTTGTTCTTCCTTAAACTTGCAGTGCTACCCAAAAACCCTAGATGGTCATTGTGGAGCCTTGAGCTGTAGCACATTGAGCCACAGTCAAATTTACAATAAAACACAATGGTTGTGTCATATATTTAAAGACAAACCAGCCAAATGGAAAAAATGAAAAAGGAAAATGGAAAATACATAAAATTCAGAAACAAATAAAACTATTTTTATTTTGTCAGATAGCTAGGGGTGAAAAGATTTGTGTTAGTGAACAAGGGAGGTGTTTATGAACACAAAACCAGGGCTGAATACTAGAAATAGTCAAGATTCTAAAATCTCAGTGGATTCAAAGCAAGAAATATGTAACATAAAGTTTAAATATTTCATACAAATGAAATTATTAAAAATTACTTTTAGGAAAGTTTAAATTACTTTCAGAAAAATATTTGCATTACCCACATGGTTATATTTATATTTTATTATCCCATCAGCAATAATTTCTGCTTTTGTTAAAACATAAAAACAGATAATTCTGAGACCATTTAGTGTTGGCACACTCACAGGTGGTTTTCCTAGTGATCAGATATGCTCCTTGGAAAATGAGTAAGTATATTTTGGTTCCAAAACATAGTAAGTTTTCTGAAAATTGTTATTACAACCATCTCCTTGTGTGGTTGAGATCCACTGAAAACTGTTTCTCAGGAACAGGGCTGGAGGTTGAGAGGTTCAGCAAAATAGACAAGGCTGGTCTCTGAAGGGTCCCTGAGTGGTACCAAGGATGGGGACCCTGGAGGAATTAAAGCATAAAGAAGCAACCTCAGATTATATTTCACAAAAGGAGCACGGAGCAGAGATGAATAAACTGCAGTGGAGGGAAAATGATATCTTAAGTAGAAAAAAAATTGAGAATGGAGATGAAGGAAACTGAGTTACCATGTAGGAAAAAAAATGAAAAGATCCATGCTTTGCTTTGTTTTCTCCAAAACCACATCTTCTTCAAAACTAAGACTCCTTCGTGCAACAGGCCAGATGCTCTCCTTCAGCATAGCAGTGGACGGCGTGAAGAGGGGCAGGTATCTGACAGCCACGCCCACGCCAAGGAGAGAGGCATGCTTTCCTAAAATGAGCGAATCTTGATTTTTCCTTCCTGTCTGCTGGGGAAACCCTGACAGGCTGCCTGCTCAGAGTGCTGGCTGGTGGATAATGGTGGTAATTTGGTGAAAATCCACAATTAGTCATGCATGCCATAGTGAAAAAAATAAAGTTGGGCAGAAAAGTGAAAAGACATGAAGTACGAATTGCAAAATGCAGAAGCAAAGAGGCTGTTTTCCCGTGAGTTCACCCAGGGGATAAGCAAAGAGCATTTCCATATTCCAGCCTCCTAAACACAGCCCCATGTCTAGGAAGCTGAGGGGACTATTCCAGTCACCTGCAGAGAACGTGTGACTTTCCCCTCCTTGTGTGAGCTGACATTTTACAGAAATGCACATATAATTGTGTTATGTGGGATGCCTAAAGACATCACTTAATCTGCAAGAACAGACTCTTCTAAATTGTGACACTCTCAATTCCTATTCTCCCTTGTTTGCCAAAAAGCCCGTGTTTGACGTTTCTCTCCCCACACTCTTTTTCCTCCTGGTCGTTCTCGCTTTCTCTTTTATTAAGCTTCTTCAAGGAGGCACTAAGGCACAGAGATATTTTAGAAATCATTTTTCCCCATTCTAACAGAATTTCACATTCAAATTGATCTCCCAAGCGATCGTCCTTTTTTTGGAGACAGGTGGCTTTTCTCTCCTACTCTGGCAAACGTTCCAGATGGAGACCATGGGTTCTGCAGCTGATCAGCCTTGACCATGAAGGACCTTGACCGTGAACTGAAGGGTCCTTGCATTATTCATCAGCATCTTTTTGGGCATATTTGAAATGGATCATTTTATTCAAGGCCATGATCATAACGTTGTGTGTATAAAATGTCATCAATGTAAGTGATGATATGTTTTACAGTCTTTCTTCCTGGTTCTCTGGGTGCTTTTTCATATGTGGGAAATGGTAAAACATTTCTGCAGTGATTCACTTCTTGTATTTACAGTCCATGACAGAAAATATTCTTTATATAGATCACCAGATCCAAAGAAACTCTCAAGTTTGACATCTACTATCCACAGGGTGTAGGCACAGCCAATGGTTTACCCCCAATTTTCATATAGTATCTTAATGTCATCATATTAAAATTTTTTCTCATATGAGTGTCTAAATAAAATGTATATACAGTCAAACTCAATTATGAAAAGAGAATATGTTGAATTGTTATTTGAAATTAGAACTTATAGTTTTAAAAGTTACTGAATTGTTTCAATCAGACATCTATGCCCTCATCTTCTGGTTACTAAATCTCGATTTTACTCTAGAGGAAAAATTAACAAAATCAAATATATGTAGTAAACTAATGATATATATATGTCTACATATGCATATAATTATATATACATATATATATATTTATATTTATATATGGCTTCCAGGTGGCATTAGTAGTAAAGAACCGGCCTGCTGATGCAGGAGACTTAAGAGACATAAGTTTGTTCTCTGGATTGGGAAGATCCCCTGGAGGAGGGCATGGCAACCCACTCCAGTATTCTCACCTGGAGAATCCCATGGACAGAAGTTACAGACCATTTGGCCACACAGAGTTGGACATGACTGAAGTGACTTAGCACAGACACACATACGTGTGTGTGTATGTTTACATGTATATATCCAAATACTTAATATTAGTCATTTTAAATTGTTATTTGCTCTA
>SJYF01000464.1:5601198-5616190 GCA_006410515.1 Procapra przewalskii | reverse complement strand
GCAGAAACTATTTATATATGATCTTGAGTTGGAGGACACTGGTCATTGTATCCCTCAGAGTGTTGCAGTTTCTTTAATGTTATTTTATGAGTATTTAAATCATGATATTCAAAACTGCTGCTGCTGCTGCTAAGTCATTTTAGTCGTGTCTGACTCTCTGTGACCCCATAGATGGCAGCCCACCAGGCTCCCCCGTCCCTGGGATTCTCCAGGCAAGAACACTGGAGTGGGTTGCCATTTCCTTCTCCAATGCATAGAAGTGAAAAGTTAAAGTGAAGTTGCTCAGTTGTGTCCGCCTCTTAGTGACCCCATGGACTGCAACCTATGAGGCTCCTCTGTCCATGGGATTTTCCAGGCAAGAGTACTGGAGTGGGGTGCCATTGCCTTCTCCAGGTATTCAAAACTAGGGCTGAGTTATATGAAAAAACAGGAATGTAGATGTGATATAATGAGTGTAAGATGTTACAAAATATCCAGAAGAGGTAAAAAGCTGTGCTAGGGTGTGTCTTTAAATATTAAAAGTTGGATGTCAAGTCCTTTCAGTCTGAGAACCACATATTAAAGTTTTGAAGCAGCCATTGAAAAATAGAACCCGTCTAATCCAGCCCAGTTCTGCAGAGGCTCATGTAATCAGCCCAAATGGTAAAGCCAGTAAGACAGGAGTATGAGACTCCAAAACCCCAAGGAAGTTTCTTTACATGTTGAGTGCTTGATATGGGACTGAATATTTTTCCCTCTTCACAGGAGAATGCGGTTATGTCAGGTGCCACCTTTCCCTCCTATTTCTTTATTTGGCATCAGGTCTCAACCACTCATGCAGAATTAAAATCTTGGAGTCACCTTTGACTTTCTTTTAGCTTCCACACCCCCTCATGGAATCGCCAAGATCTGCGCATTCAAGGTTCTTGACATCCCTCACGCCCACCCCGCACCATCACTGAACCAGTGCACGAGGTTTGGGCACCTCCAACGACCAGCTAAGCCGTGCCTGCCCTCCCACCCTGGTGCATCCCAGGCTGCTGCTGCTAAAACACTGCTCTGCTTCTGTTGTGTCAATTCTCAGCATCTTTCAGAGGCTTGTCGCTGCCTGCAGGACTCCTATTTCTTGATTTTATACCAGACACTTCGCAAGTCATCATTTAACCACTCTCTGACCTTAGCTTTCACTCTCCCCTCTGTGACAACTCCATCCCAACAAATCCAGGCTGTGTCCCAATAGAACAGGCAGTCCATACCCTAAATAAGTGTTAATTCTTCAGTTCAGTTCAGTTGCTCAGTCGTCTCTGACTCTTTGTGACCCCATGAATCGCAGCCCCCCAGCCTGCCTGTCCATCACCAACTCCCAAAGTCCACCCAAACCCATGTCCATCGAGTAGGTGATGCCATCCAGCCATCTCATCCTCTGTCGTCCCCTTCTCCTCCTGCCCTCAATCTTTCCCAGCATCAATGTCTTTTCCAATGAGTTGGGTCTTTTCCAATGAGTTGGGTCTTTTCCAATGAGTTGTCTCTTTGCATCAGGTGGCCAAAGTATTGGAATTTCAGCTTCAACATCAGTCCTTCCAATGAATACCCAGGAGTTAATTCTTAGACACTTATTATTCTCAGGCTTAAGATATCTTTCTTCATGTCATTCTCATTGAAAGTTACTAATCTATTTAGAAATAACCTGCAAACCTCACCCTATCATGAAACTTCCTGGAAAATTTCAAAAAAGTACAAAGTGATCCTGTGCCATTCATACTACTTCTGTGTTTCAGAAATTAGGGGTTCATAACCCCCAAGATAAAAATTCTATCTGGAGACTTGTTGTCAATTAATTCCTGTCACCCTCAGTCACTTCCCAAAACACAACTGTAAAACATAGCACGTCTCACCCCAAAATAAATGTTGTTAAAGCAACAGAAAATGATGTTACTAACAGGTTTTGGCCAATTTTGATTGTAAGCCTTCTGACTGAAGGGTTCAGATGGTAACGATACTCAATACAATAGGTATTATTAATTACATCTTGAAATATTTTTTAAAACAAGATTATAGAAAAGTATAAAGACATCATGGACATGAGTTTGAGCAAACTCCAGGAGATAATGAAGGACAGGGGAGCCTGGTGCACTGCAGTGCATGGGGTCACAAAAAGTTGGATATGACTGAGCGACTGAACAAAGCAACAATGTTAAAGACACTAAATAAAAGTGAATTATCCCACTACGGAATGAAGGCTTTACATGCATTCTTATATTACTAACTGATGCAGTTCAGTTGCTCAGTCATGTCCAGCTCTTTGCAACCCCATGAACTGCAGCGCACCAGGCTCCCCTGTCCATCACCAACTCCCGGAACCCACTCAAACTCATGTCTATCGAGTCAGGGGAAGGAGTGCATCAAGCCTGTATACTGTCACCCTGCTTATTTAGCTTCTATGCAGAGTACATCATGCGAAATGCTGGTCTGGATGAAGCACAAACTGGAGTCAAGATTGCCGGGAGAAGTATCAATAACCTCAGACATGCAGATGACACCACCCTTATGGCAGAAAGTGAAGAAGAACTAAAGAGCCTCTTGATGAAAGTGAGAGAGGAGAGTGAAAAAGGTTGGCTTAAAGCTCAACATTCACAAAACTAAGATCATGGCATCTGGTCCTATCACTTCATGGCAAATAGGTGGGGAACAATGGAAACAGTGAGAGACTTTATTTTGGGGTCTCCAAAATTACTGACTGAAGAATGGTCATAAAGCCCTTAGTGTGGTATCAGCTGTACAGACCCTGTAAATACGAACTCCTGTGATTACTCAGACAGAAACTGCATACTTCCATGGGAGCACTGCATGGTACGACCACAGCCTCAGGCTATCTTACCAAGAACTCTGGAGAAACGCTTTGACAGGTGTGGGTAGGAAAACCCTACTCAGGCACGTATGCTAGTTTCAGAGCTCTGATGATACTTTACATTCTGACTCTTCCATCTTTCCCCTACATTAGCCTTCACAAACACACACACAGTGAAAAGCGTCAGCAATGTCATGTTGGAAATCCTTATTTTATGCTCAACTATTTACCTAAATTCTCTTTATTGTAGCAAGTGTTTGCCAAGATTATTTTTACGGAGGTTAGTTCCTGGTGGCAGACTGTATGATTTCCACACCCAGGGACCCCATAGCTAGAAGTCAAGTGCCTAGGATATAGCTATACTCTCTATAATTAATTGAATAAATTCTTCCTGGCAATTTTATTTAATTAATTAGAGCAATATTAAATTAATAATAGAATTTTCATGCCTTATATCCTTTTCTGTGTAAGTCATTGAGTGTTTTAAAGTACAATTATTTACTGAAGGATTATTCTCAAATTTTCCAAGCAATTAATAGAAAGTGTCTGGGCTTAGCTTTTCTTCTGCCATTCATAGCATCACCTATTCTCTTTGGCTTTATTATTTTATGATGGTGTTCTGGATCAATACATTTTCTTTACCCTGCATTTTTCTGGTTATCTTTTGCTCTGGTAAATTTCTCTTTGAAGTTTTTGAACTTTCAATTTACATGGCTGGCTTGCTTTCTTTTCCTATCATGGGTCACATCCTTTTTTCACATTTAACATTGTTCCAAACAAATGTCATTCAAAGTGCTTTTTTAAAATTTCTAATCCCTAACAAAATTGTTGCGGGGGCTTTCTCTTTTAGCTCATTCAACAATACTGATGAAGAGTGTCCCAGCTTTTTTGTTTTTGTTTCTTTGGTAACTTTTTATGCTGAAGTAAATTCTGGCTTACAGAAGAGATGCAAGAATAATGCAAAGAAAGAGCTTCTGCGTACCTATCACCCAGATTCCCAAGGGTTAATGTTTATCACATTCACTTTATCAATTTCTTCATGTTTTTTCCTCTCTCTGTTTTCCTGGACAATTTAAAAATACATGGTGGACATGATGCCCTAAATATCTGAGTATATGTTTCCTAAGAATAAAGGAGCCTCTCAGTTTCAATGCTAGCTTGATGCAGCTTCCTTTTGACATCCCTTTTAAACCTAATACACTTTGATAACAACTTTACAATGGAGTATTATTCACCCATTAAAAAGAATACATTTGAATCAGTTCTAATGAGGTGAATGAAACTGGAACCGATTATACAGAGTGAAGTAACCCAGAAAGAAAAACACCGATACAGTATACTAACACATATATATGGAATTTAGAAAGATGGTAATGATAACCCTGTATATGAGACAGCAAAAGAGACACAGATGTATAGAACAGTCTTTTGGACTCTGTGGGAGAGGTAGGGGGTGATTTGGGAGAATGGCATTGAAACATGTATAATATCATGTAAGAAATTAATCGCCAGTCCATGTTCGATGTAGGATACAGGATGCTTGGGGCTGGTGCACTGGGATGACCCAGAGGGATGGTGTGGGGAGGGAGATGGGAGGGGGGTTCAGGATTGGGAACATGTGTACACTCGTGGCAGATTCATGTTGATGTATGGCAAAACCAATACAGTATTGTAAAGTAATTAGCCTCCAATTAAAATAAATATATTTAAATTTAAATAAATAAATAAAAGAATTATACTGGACAAATGAAGTGACCTGGCTGTCTAGTCATTCAGTGGAAGAGGAACTGTTAGTCAATGTCCAACTCTGTGACCCCATGGGCAGTAGTCTGCCAGGCTCCTCTGTCCATGGGATTCTCCAGGAAAGAATACTGGAGTGGGTTGCCATTCCCTTCTCCAGGGGATCTTCCTGACTCAGAGATTGAGCCCTGGTCTCCTGCAAGGCAGGTGACTTCTTTACCATCTTGAGCCACCAAGGAGGGAAGTCGTTCAGGTCTCACATTTTAATCCTATCACAAAGCTGATTATTATTATTATTTGCACCATGCTTCTAATGATGCTGGAACCTCCACATTCCATAAATAAGGCTCAGTTTCCCTGACAAGGAAACATATTTTTAAAAGGTAGTTCATGAGTGGGAAATAATATAATAGAATTCAAGAGTCTAACAAGTGAGAAAATATCCTAACGGTACAGAAATAATATTAAGAAAAATTATAATTTACATAATTTTATATAATTTAAAACTCTCTAATTTACAGTATAGGAAACTATAATGTAAAATTAGCATTGTTTTAGTTATCCAAGTTTCTTATACATTTTTAACCAATTTTTCTAAAAGTAAACCATTTTCTACACTTCTTACGGTCCAGTGCCATCAATGAGTGGAACTCTATGTCAGCCTTGTAGGAGGACAAAAAAAAAAATGCCCAGAAATAACTGTCAATTCAGACATCCTGGGGAAAACACACACACACACACACACACACACACACAGAGGCACTCTGAGCTTAGTCCCGCTGGAGATACTAACAGGAAAGTCAACATGATTTCATCATCAAATAAATGCCAAATATTTACTGAGTATAAGGACAACAACGAATCCTACTCCTTCTACATTAATGAGAAAAAATGTCATAAAAAAGCCATTAGATTCATGCTAAATGGGGAGATCTGAAAGCATGCTGGATAAACATAGAAATGTTAAGAACCAATCACAGCAAGTTCCCCCCATTCAAATGAGTTTATTTCCCAGAATGTATCCATAAGTCCAAACTGCTAGTAAGTCCAACAAATTTAGCCATGATACCCAACTAACTCAATCAGCTATATAGGTTTATAGGTACTAGGTTTATAATACTTTTTGTATAAATAATATGTACAGAAAATAAAGGGCTTCCCTGGTGGCTCAGAGGATAAAGCGTCTGCCTGCAATGCAGGAGACCCGGGTTCGATCCCTGCATTGGGAAGATACCCTGGAGAAGGAAATGGCAACCCACTCTAGTATTCTTGCCTGGAGAATCCCATGGACAGAGGAGCCTGGTGGGCTACAGTCCACGAGGTCGCAAAGAGTCGGACACAACTGAGCGACTTCACTTTCACAGAAAATAAAGACTTTTTTAATCTTACAGATGTTGCTGTTCAGTCGCTAAATTGTGTCCAACTCTGCAACCCTAAGGACTGCAGACACCAGACCTCCCTGTCCTTCACTATCTCCCAGAGTTTGCACCAATTCATGTCCACTGAGTCAGTGATGCCATCTAACCATCTCTTCCTCTGTGGTCCTCTTCTCCTCCTGCCCTCAGTCTTCCCCAGCATCAGAGTTTTCACCAGTGAGTCAGCTCTTTGCATCTGGTGGCCAAAGTATTGCAGCTTCGGTGTCAATCCTTCGAATGCACAGAGAGGGTTGATTTCCTTTAGAAATGGACTGGTTTGATTTCCTTACAATCCAAGGGAGTTGCAGGCGTCTTCTCCAACACCAGAGTTCGAAAGTGTCAGTTCTTCAGCACTCAGCCTTCTTTACGGTACAGCTCTCCCATTTGCACGTGACTACTGGGCAGTACCTCAAAAAGTACCCTAGGACAGTAGTAGATGTTCAGGGACTGGCAGGCATGTTCGCGTCTTTGAAAGTCTGCAATGCGAAGTCAGATGCAGAGAACTTACTGTATCTATCAAATCACAGTTAACGAAGTACATGTGGGTTTCATGATAATTAACGATAGTGCCACCTTTTAAAACTACTGCATGTGTTCTATAGTGATGAACCTCATAGTTAAAAGCTAATAATTACATCTAAGATATTTGAGTTTAGGTTTCAGTAGGTCTTTTATTATGAGATGGTCTTTTATGACCCATTTTCTGTGACTGATAAGTTTCCAGCATGCCACATGCCCGTGGTGAGAGCACAGTTCAACAGCCTAGCTGTGGCTTCAAAGTGGATGGTGTGCCCATCTCCAAACCAACCCCTTTTTGACTTTGTCCAGTGTGCTCGTGGAGCAGGCTTGCCCTGAGCGTCTGTTGCTGAATTAGAAGAACATGCTGTGGGCCGGGTTCCTCTCCTCCCTTCAATCTGTCCCTCAGAAGGAGATGTAATGAGCCAGGCTCAGCCAACTTGCAGCCTGAAGCTGGTCCACCCTCCCAGCTGAACCAGGTCAAGAGCAGCCAGAACTCTGCCAAACACAGAATGGACAGCTTGAGAATAAATGTTTGAAGTCATGAAATTTGGGGATAGATGGTTATGCAGTAAAACTGTGGCAACATTTTTGATAAAGAAAGAAAGTGCTGTAAGTTCCAGGTTTCATTTCTTAACTGAGTCTTTATGTGCCTATAAATAAGTGCATAATTTTAAAGAAAAGAAGTATTTAGCTTTTTTCCAAATTGTCTGTCTGGTCCAGTTCAGTTCAGCTCAGTCACTCAGTCGTGTCTGACTCTTTGCGACCCCATGGACTATAGCACATCAGGCCTCCCTGTCCATCACCAACCCCTGGAGTTTATTCAAACTCATGTCCATTGAGTGTCTGGTCCAGGGGGCTCTTTTCATTCTGTTTGCCTGGTTTTATCTCTCATAACTTTAAACCACATCATCAGTATTTTTGAAGGTCATTTTCTTTCTTTCACTTTTTGTTTTATCTGCCAGACAAATAATATATTACTAAGAACTCAGTTAGCCTAAAGCTGGAATTATGCGATCACATCCTAGTCTTAAGGAATGGGAGAAAGGACATTTAATTATACTACTCTCAAGCCACTAATATGGAGGGACATCAAAAGGTGTAGGGAAGGCATTCAAAGTCAGCCCTGGACTGCCTAACTTCAGATTCCATCTTCCATGAGAAAGTCAGTGCCTCACTCATTAAGCCTCATTCTGCTGTGACTCCATGGACTGCAACCCACCAGGATCCTCCGTCCATGTGATTCTCCAGGCAAGAATATTGGAGTGGGTAGCCATTCCCTTCTCCAGGAGATCTCCCTGGTCCAGGGATTGAACTTGGGTCTCCCTCATTACAGGCAGATTCTTTACCATCTGAGCCACCAGGAAAGCCTGATATACATGCTATTAGAGCCAAAATATTCCTAACAGATGTGGATGTCTACTGTACTGCAAGTTTGCTGCAACCCATATAATCCTCATATTGATTTCAGAATAGTCTTGCATCCGAAATATTGTAATCAAAACACATCCTGACTGTTACCTCCAGCATCTGTTTCAAGAGACTAGCCACGATGTGTGTGTGTTACTCGCTCACCAGGCTCCTCTGTCCATGGGATTCTCCTGGCAGGAACACTGGAGCGGGTTGCCATGCCTTTCTCCAGGGGATCTTCCCAACCCAGGGATCACACCTGGGTCTCCGGCACTGCAGGCCAATTCTTTACCATCTGAGTGAACAGGAAAGCCCACTAACCACAATATGCATCTTTAGTTCCTCATTTTGGAATAAACACCCACTGGATTATCACTGTGTTTTTAATCTCAACCCTCATGATCTGAGCAATAGATAACATCTCTCTTTATGGAAAAGGAGCGTGGTACCATTTAATTTTTATTTCATGAAATTTCCCAAGGCCATTTTGCATTTCAAAGAAGTCTGACTTTTAGTCTCTCACATACACAACAGAAAGTAGTCTTTTTTTTAAGCATTCAAATATATTGCAAATAAATGTTTTCAAACTGTCCGTTTTTCTCTACTATCCCTCAATTTAGCCTAATGAAATTAGCAAAAGATGATGAGTTACATCATCTTATAAATGGAAATAAAGATCTAAAAAGTATTAATATTTCTTCTAATGAGTATGAGATGGATACTCTAAAAGGCCTAGGATTTCTGTTACAGCAGCACAGATATATTATTTCATTTTGTTATGAGAACATGACCAAAAATGATAAGGACACAATGAATAGTTTGGTGAATATTTTATGAGGGTATTATTTAAATAGCCCATAACTTTAGAAAACATCCTGTTTAACTAAATAGGATATTTAATCCTTAATATCCTATTTGACTAACCTTATGCAGAAAGGCAATAAGAAACATAATTCCTATCACTCCTTCTTAACACACTTTATAAAGTACTGGATCAGGAGTTCAAAAACCAGATCCTTCTCAACCATGAAAGCATGCTTCATGTTGAACTGATGACTGAAACTGAAAGAAAAAAATCAGCTTCTTCTTAAAAATAAGAGATCAAAGATCGCTGGACATTAAATAGAATTACATGGAGTTACTCTGAAAACCACTGGTGTTTATCCTACCTAGAAGTTCAAAGTGGATCCCAGGAAGCTTTTGCACAACTCCCAGGTGGCTCAGTGGTAAAGAGTCCGCCTGCAATGCAGGAGACCCAGGTTCAATCCCTGGGTCGGGATGATCCCCTGGAGAAGAGAATGGCAACCACTCAGTATTCATGCCTGGAGATCCAGGGGATGGAGGAGCCTGGCGTGCTGCAGTCCATGGGGTCTCAAAGACTCAGAGTGAGCAACTAAGCCCACAGATCAGGTGATTCTAGCGTACAACTCTGTTGGCAAATCTGTTGGACTTAATCACAGCTGAGGTTTCGGTTGGATCTGTTACTTGATGATCCCATGCTTCCTTCTTGAAAGGGAAGGTAGTTTGAGATACCCTTCACTTCTCCACCCTTAACTATTACAAAATTTCAGAGTGTCTTCTTGACAGATGCAAGAGAGAGCCAGATTTATCATTCAATTCAGCTGTTACATCACTGTGGATCAGAGAAAGCTGACTGATTTAAAAAATTAAACTAAGTCAGGAAAAAAAATTTCAGGATTGATAGATATCTGGAAAGATTCATAGTGGAATAAAATTTTAAAATCCTCTACCAGATTTTAGGAAATCCTTTTCAAGTACTTTCTTTTGGCAAATCACTCTAATTATTCTTCACACAAAAAGAGAATGAGGTCTGTAGACTTTATCCACTGAATGAGGAGAAAGTTGGAAATTAGAGTTCTTTCGGTGATAGCTTTCTCTTACAGCATTGAATCTTTGACACTGAGATCATTTTCTATGAATGCATCCCAAATCTAATATCCAAGAAAAAAATCGCACATACATCTTTTTTTTTCCTGTGTTAATTTTTGTTTTGTTTTTCTTTGAGCATTTTCTCTGGTTAAAAGAACAGTAACTATGGCTCTTTAATGAGAGCATAAATTCAATAACTGGTTAGGTCTATTGTTTGGTGAAAAAATAAAGGAGGCCCAGACCGTTCCTCTTCCACAAAGGCGAAAGAAAGAACATTTCATGTTTAGGTGGGCTCAGAGGAGACACTTGCTATAAGTTAGCTAATAAAAAATATTGTGTCTGGATAAAAACTTAGGGAATTTCTTAGAGGATGAGTCTGGCAAGATCACCATTTAAGAATGTTAGAGGCAGCTTTTCAGTTTTATTTCCAGTTGTGGGAGGAGAAAAAAAATAATAAAGGGTCAGTGGGGACCCAACACCTACCTGGAGTTCTAGGACCTCCCACACCAAGAGCATATTCATATTTAATGTATCACATTAAGGGCTCCCAGGGTGAGCAGTTTCCATTCCTCCCCATAACCATATTCCCCCTGCGCAGACAAATTAATGAGCATAGATTCTGGTGCCGTCCATAAATGTTCAACTAGCCTGTGTATTTATGCCCAGCTTACAAGTAACTAATGGTCGGCTGAGCCAAAATAATCCTACATGCTGGACATGCAGGAAGAATTGCTGATTTCATTTATTATACCACCTGTGAACCTCCTAGGGGAAGGGCAGTCTAGTGAAATATTTTGGTGTACTGACACAATTTTGCATTTGTTTATGAGGCTGCACCAGCCTATTCCTAATTTCCTGTTGTAATTCTTTGCCTCAAAGGCCAAGTCCACACATGGGAAGAATATTTTCTGCAGTCTTCTCGGAGCTCTGCTGTCTCTGTCTCCAGTTGCCTCTCTGGGTCTCCTGATTCCTTTGTGTTTGTTTCAGCCACCAGGGATTTAAGTCAGCTTTGGGGGCAGAACAAAGCCAAGAGTGGCGGGGGTTTTAGATCTCTGTGTGAGTGATTTGACTGGTTCTTCCTTGATATGGGGCAGGGGTGGTAGTCGGCAGAAAAACTCTCTTTTCCAATTCCTGATTGATGGATGACATTGGAGAGCTTTCACTTGCATATATTTCATGTGAAGATCAAGCAGAGACACATGGATCTTGCTTTCTAACTCACAGCTTCTCTAAGACGTGTCTCTACCCTGAACCAAAGCGTCGATGCAATGTGCACAGCCTAGAAATATTAGCTCTACTCCTTCAGGAGGTATTGACAGCATCGTCGCCGGGGAGATTAGTTACTGCACTTTTTAAGGCTGGTTACTAAAATGTGCTAATCGCCCCTGGCAAGCTCAGTGTTACCAAACTAGGCAAAAGAAAAGGTAGTCATTGCTGTCAACAGATCTATCAAAGACGCTTGAAGGACTGGCTGTGATTATGACTTTCAGCTTTAATATATCTTTTGCAGTTCAAGAAATATTAATACAATGTTGATTGAGCTGATGACTCCATATTTATAGCTTGGTATCTTGATTTTTGGATGTTTGCTTCGTCTTACTCCAGGAGTTGGTGATGGACAGGGAGGCATGGCGTGCTGCGATTCATGGGGTCGCAAAGAGTCGGACACGACTGAGCGATGGAACTGAACTGAAGGATTAATAGGTGTTTACAGAGATGTAACAGAAGCAGAAGATATTAAGAAGAGGTGGCAAGAATACACAGAATTGTACGAAAAAAGATCATCACAACCCAGATAATCATGATGGTGTTATTACTCACCTAGAGCCAGACATCCTGGAATGTGAAGTCAAGTGGGCCCTTAAAAAGCATCACTATGAACAAACCTAGTGGAGGTGATGGAATTCCAACTGAGCTATTTCAAATCCTGAAAGATGATGCTGGGAAAGTGCTGCACTCAATATGCCAGCAAATTAGAAAACTCAGCAGTGGACACACGACTGGAAAAGGTCAATTTTCATTCCAATCCCAAAGAAAGGCAATGCCAAAGAATGCTCAAACTACAGCA
Source organism: Procapra przewalskii (assembly GCA_006410515.1). Lineage (NCBI taxonomy): Eukaryota > Metazoa > Chordata > Mammalia > Artiodactyla > Bovidae > Procapra > Procapra przewalskii. The sequence goes on along the minus strand of SJYF01000464.1, from coordinate 5,604,324 downwards.
CAATTTGCACTCATCTCACATACTAGTAAAGTAATGCTCAAAATTCTCCAAGTCAGGCTTCAGCAATAGGTGAACTGTGAACTTCCAGATGTTCAAGCTGATTTTAGAAAAGGCAGAGGAACCAGAGAGCAAATTGCCAACATCTGCTGGATCATGGAAAAAGCAAGAGAGTTCCAGAAAAGCGTCTATTTCTGCTTTATTGACTATGCCAAAGCCTTTGACTGTGTGGATCACAATAAACTGTGGAAAATTCTGAAAGACATGGGAATACCAGACCACCTGACCTGTCTCATGAGAAACCTGTATGCAGATCAGGAAGCAACAGTTAGAACTGGACATGGAACAACAGACTAGTTCCAAATAGGAAAAAAAGTGTGTCAAGGCTGTATATTGTCACCCTGCTTATTTAACTTCTATGCAGAGTACATCATGAGAAACGCTGGGCTGGAAGAAGCACAAGCTGGAATCAAGATGGCCGGGAGAAACATCAATCACCTCAGATATGCAGATGACACCACCCTTGTGGCAGAAAGTGAAAAGGAGTTAAAAAGCCTCTTGATGAAAGTGAAAGAGGAGAGTGGAAAAGTTGGCTTAAAGCTCAACATTCAGAAAACAAAGATCATGGCATCAGGTCCCATCAGTTCATGGAAAATAGATGGGGAAACAGTGGAAACAGTGTCAAACTTTATTTTGGGGGGCTCCAAAATCATTGCAGATTTGATTGGAGCCATGAAATTAAAAGACACTTATTCCTAGGAAGAAAAGTTATGACCAACCTAGATAGCATATTCAAAAGCAGAGACATTACTTTGCCGACTAAGGTCCATCTAGTCAAGGCTATGGTTTTTCCTGTGGTCATGTATGGATGTGAGGGTTGGACTGTGAAGGAAGCTAAGCACCAAGGAACTGATGCTTTTGAACTGTGGTGTTGGAGAAGACTCTTGAGAGTCCCTTGGACTGCAAGGAGATCCAACCAGTCCATTCTAAAGGAGATCAGTTCTGGGTGTTCTTTGGAAGGAAAGATGCTAAAGCTGAAACTCCAGTACTTTGGCCACCTCATGTAAAGAGTTGACTCATTGGAAAAGACTCTGATGCTGGGAGGGATTGGGGGCAGGAGGAGAAGGGGACAACAGAAGGTGAGATGGCTGGATGGCATCACTGACTCGATGGACGTGAGTCTGAGTGAACTCCGGGCATTGGTGATGGACAGGGAGGCCTGGTGTGCTGCAATTTATGGGGTCACAGAGTTGGACACGACTGAGCGACTGAACTGAACTGAACAGAGACATGAATAATAGGTATCCAAGAGATAAAGAATGGATTCAATACTCAACCAAAGACAAACACGGATCAAGGAGAGATGTCCTTGACTTGTCTGCAGATGTCCGCCATGTCAGAAAGCTCTCAGATGGAACCAGTTTGAGCTGGACCAGGAGAACAGAGTCAATAACATCTGGATGCTCTCACTCAAAATGATTTCGAAAACTCCCTAACTGCTGACTAGCTGGAAGTGTAACTGTATTAAACAGTGATCAGTTTTGATGCACACCAGCGGTTTTTCCATTCTTCTTTTGTTGAGTCAGTTCTGGCTCCATACAATAACAGCAAAATCTTCATGTCTGGCCAACGGCTTGAAAGAAATTTTTTGAAAGAAAATGAACATGCAAATACAAATGATAATTAGAGTCCAGAGGGCACATTGCTTAAGTGATAATTTGTTTGTTGTGCTTGAATACTGCAAAGGTTTCTGGAATGCTCCTTGAGTTGTACCATATGTGATTCTGTTTTGCTTACACCAAAATAATTGTTGTTGTCTGAGCTTTTGAATCAATCTTTTTTTGTTAATAAATGCCCTAATGATCACATCATTATAAATGTCAGTATGAGTATGTAGGCTGACATTAAGTGTAATTCTTCCTGAGCTGAATTTTTTTCTCGTAATGTATACATTCTTATCAGTCTTTGAATATTTAAGGTATACTTTGAAAGCCATTCCTAAAGAAATTGAACTTTTTTTGTTTTATCTAATTATCTAATAAATTAATACAACAAGGGAGCTCATTAAATGCAAACGAGGAAGAGGGAGAAGGTGTTGCTAGAACTTAATTAGCAAGATACAAAGATACCAATTAACACCTATAGCTCAGGAAAAAAAAACTTTTTTCATGTGGCAGCATCAAAAATAAAATCACAGCTGGTTACACATATTAAGTAGAGTGAAGACATTGGTATTAAGACCTCAAGAGGAAGACAGGAGGAGGGGAAGAGGAGAGGAAAATTCCTAGGCTGACCAAGAAAGCTGCTTCTGCTGCTTACTCACTTCAGTCGTGTCCAACTCTGTGCGACCCCATAGACGGCAGCCCACCAGGCTCCCCCGTCCCCAGGATTCTCAAGGTGAGAACACCGGAGTGGGGGCCATCACCTTCTCTGGGCCAAGAAAGCGCCGCTTTGTTAATGTGCATGCCTTCTGTTCAGGTGTTTAGGAGAGTATCTGCATTTTAGAAGCGTATCTACACAAATTTCAAGCCAATAACATGCTATTGTTCCAAATCCTTTATTATAAACATCTTCTCTAAAAATAATGGCAAATATGTAATTTGTAATGATCATTTCTGTCCTTCATATCATTATTTTCTCAAATCTAAAGACCTGTGTGAAAAAAAAATGAACTCCATAAGACAAAAATCTTCCTTGGTTTAGGTACGAACACAGAGGGTTTCAAGTTTTCTAAAAGAATAATTCAAAGTGCTCTCACATTGGAGTGATTTGATGAAGTGTAACATTTTAAAAGAGGACTGGGAACTAAATAACTAGGTTTTACACTCCTCAAGATGAGTTAAACTGGGTGTGTACACTTGGACCTACTAAGTACAAAATTAGGGCAGGAGGTTACATGCTGAGTTTGATGCCAGGTGTTTGGGCAGATTTCAGTGAATAAAGGAAGTTTGGGAAATAAGGATTATCCAAAAATACTGCCATGAATATCTTCCATGATATTCATGTTTCATACGTCAACCATGAACTCCCTGATGTTCAAGCTGGTTTTAGAAAAGGCAGAGGAACCAGAGATCAAATTGCCAACATCCGCTGGATCATGGAAAAAGCAAGAGAGTTCCAGAAAAACAT
>SJYF01000464.1:5497692-5517842 GCA_006410515.1 Procapra przewalskii | reverse complement strand
CTCTTTAGCTCCTCTTCACTTTCTGCCATAAGGGTGGTGTCATCTGCATAACTGAGGTTATTGATATTTCTCCCGGCAGTCTTGATTCCAGCTTCTGCTTCTTCCAGTCCAACGTTTCTCAGATGTACTCTGCATAGAAGTTAAATAAGCAGGGTGACAATATACAGCCTTGACGTAGTCCTTTTCCTATTTGAAACCAGTCTATTTCTAACAGTTGCCTCTTGACCTGCATACAGAGTTCTCAAGAGGCAAGTCTGGTGATCTGGTATTCCCATCTCTTTCCGAATTTTCCACAGTTGATTGTGATCCACACAGTCAAAGGCTTTGGCATAGTCAATAAGGCAGAAATAAAAGTTTCTCTGGAACTCTCTTGCTTTTTTTAATGATCCAGCGGATGTTGGCAATTTGATCTCTGGTTCCTCTGCCTTTTCTAAAACCAGCCTGAACATCAGGAAGTTCACGGTTCACGTATTGCTGAAGCCTGGCTTGGAGAATTTTGAGCATTACTTTCCTAGCATGTGAGATGAGTGCAATTGTGCAGTAGTTTGAGCATTCTTTGGCATTGCCTTTCTTACTTACTTACTTTAAGCCATATTTTATTTAAAACACCCTGTTTTCAAGCAATATTGGTAACTGGGCATGTCTTTCTTCTTTATCTAGACAAGACTTTTGAGATCAAGAGCTATGTGCTATACCTTCATATTACACTTCCCTGTGAGTAGCTGCATGGAACCAGAGAAAAAACAGAGATTTCTAAAAGTGATAAGAATTGGATATAGATTGTTGTTCCCCCCCCTTGATTTCTGTGACAAACCTAAATCCTATAACTCAACTATTTAAGCCTCAGTTTCTTCATCCAAAAAGGGAGGTAGCATCTGTCTGAAATATTTGTTTAAATATATAATAAAAAGCACAAAAGTACATATTAGATCGTGAAATGCTAGGTTTCTTTCTCACTATATACCTCACACACACGGTTCACACACTTTGGTCAATAAATAATTAATGCAGCTACTTAATCCATCATCATTTGAACTAATTTATTACTTGAGAGAAAATGTTTTTAGCTGGGCAGATGTTTGCCTGTTCGACCTTGTCTGTGAATGATAAATTTCACTTCTCTCATTAGGAATTTCCCTAAAAGCTTGATAAATCTAAGTTATTTTCAAGATTTAGGGAAAAATTTTTATGGAAAAAAATTGAGAAGTTTTGTGTAAAATCAAATGTCTTTTTTGTAGAAAACAATATCTGCATTTTAGGCAAAGATTCAGGGCACTTAAAATGATAAGCATTCCACACAAGAATTTCCATGCCAATGGTATTTAGTACCTTCTTAGAATAGTATACTCTTTGTGTGAAAAAATATTGTCTTACGTTTGTAACATCATGGATTGACTTTAAAATGTACCTGCCTCCCCGAAGAAGTACAGTTAAAGATAGAATGTTATTTGGAAGAAAACTGTCAGATTGGTGACTAAATTTAATACAGATGGCCAGCAATTGTCTATCCTGTTTATGTAGATTGAAATAACAGAATTCAGTACTACAGAGACGAGCGTGAAGTGGCCAATGATTTGAGAGGAAAGACTAGGGAAAATTCAAGTAAACTTCTAGAGTCAAAATGCATACAGCAACATGACTAAGTCCATGTCAGAAGCAGAAAGGGTTGGCAAGGAATGAAGTTCCTAGCTCGAGTGTCTGGGTGAAATAATTCTTGGCTCCCCACATTTCCAAACTCTGTTGAGTTATTTGGCCTCAAAAGTTTTCTCCTTGGACCTTGCCTACTTACTATCTAATCTTTCATATGCTTTACTCCAAAGGGTCAGCAGGATTTAAGGTTTTCAAAGCAATGCACGATTGGAACGGGGAATGTTTCAGAGGATCCCTAGGTCACGAAGATCTCCTGGAGAAGGAAATGGCAACTCATTCCAGTATTCTTGCCTGAAAAATCCCTGGACATAGAAGCCTGGTGGGCTACAGTCTGTGGGGTCACAGAGAGTCAGACATGGCTGAGCATCAGGCTTCCTCTGTGGCCTATTCTGGGTTTGATCTTTAGGGACGGAGAGCAACTGGCAATTATACTCTGTCAAAAAAAAGAAAAGAAAACTGTGCAAACACAGACAGCATCATTGCACATTCAACTTCCTCCACTCCCCAGGGTAAAGAACATTGAATTTCTACCAGTGACTGTTTATAACATATGAAAAAATGCTACCTAAATTCAGACACTTATCTCCAAACTTTGCTTATCTAGGATAATCTGTAGGTGATCAACAGGTAACTACTTCAGATAGAGGGTGTAAGAACTGAGTCACCAGCTCAGTGATGTGTTAGAGCCAGCTCACACCTATCAGCAACAATCATTTGTGTTCAGAATTTAATGACGTCATGAAAGTAAGTTTAAATCCACCGCAGTGGGAATGTTTACACCAGGGGAGTTAGCAGATGCTATAACCAGTCCGTCCCCACCAACCACGGTAGCCTAGTGTTAGGCATTGCCCAGTGGCTGACTGCATGGGTTACAAATGCACAGGGGCCCTGCAGCCACCCCTTTCATTCCAGTTGGGTGAGGACAGATATCTGCAATTGATCCCAGACTCCATTAGACTTTGTCTTTTGATTACGCAAAAAAAGCTTTCCAAAACCAAAGTTTCAGGTTGCCACGAAGAGGTGATTAGAGTTGGCTCCTAAGTGTAAGCCTACTTGGCAGTTTAACATGTCTACAGAATTTATGAGAGGCACTAACTTGGATAAATAATGAACATCCAGAAGGATAGTAGAATATGCAAAGGCCCTTGATCTTGAGCCAAAAGAAACTTCTCTATAGCTATCTCCCTAATAACGCTGGAAGTGTTTTAGTTCAATGAAGAACTGCAAGAGCTTCAAAAATACTTTCAGGTTAAAGAAATCAGGTTGCTTACCAATTATTTTTTGCAGTCTGTCTCCCAATGACCTTCCTTTTAAAAAATGCTCCATAATAAACTCATTCGGGTAAAATGAAAGTTCCTGGGACCATGATCTTGTTATTTAATGATATACACATCCTTTGATCCATGTCAATTCAGTCTCGTTAGTAAAGAGAACTCGAAGGATCTCACATCCTCTAGTCAACTCAAGAAATCCATGGTTAAGGAGCTTGGGAGAGGGACTCCTCTCTTCTCACAGGCTGACTCCATCCTCACTTCTGCCCTTAATGTCTTCATTTCCTCTCTACCTCAGATTAGTTACCAGAGGAACAGAAATATTCAGATGTGCTAAGCATCAAATGTTACTGGAAGAAATACTAAGCAAATTGGAAACTTTTGCAAAAGAAAACTGATCCCAGATGAAAAAATCAGGCTGCAAGGCACACTATACTTTATTCTGTCCCCCCACCTTAACCTTAATTGATGTTTTATCTGATAATAGAATTGTAGAGTCACGGGTGTTTCTCTCTCTTTTTTATTAGGGTGCCGGGGATAAGTTTAATTGTTATTTTATTTTATAGAGGGGTTTTCTCTCGTAGTTTTTCAGAGTATATATTTTGATGTCCTGTGATTTCATTATTCTGTGGATTTATTTTCATTTCCTTTTCTCAGTACTAGACCTGCACACTCAATCTGAAGGCTCATGTTTTTCTTCAATTGTGTCAATTTCCCCACTTTTTTTTTTTCAAACAGCACTTTTCTGTTATTCTTTTTCTCCTCTTATTTTGGGCATGTGTTGGACTCTCAGTCACCCTCTCTTTTTCTGAATGGCTTTTTTATATACAGTCTGTATGTACACCTGTGTATACATGTGTACACATACACATGAGCAAGTAATTCTTTAGTATACTCTATTACTGTTCAGTCACTCAGTTACGTCTGACTCTTTGCGACCCCATGGACTGCAGCATGCCAGTCTTCCCTGTCCATCACCAACTCCCGGAGCTTGCTCATGTCCATTGAGTCGGTGATGCCATTCAACCATCTCATCCTCTGTCATCCCCTTCTCCTCCTGCCTTCAATCTTTCCCAACATCAGGGTCTTTTCTAATGAGTCAGTTCTTCGCATCAGGTGGCCAAAGTATAGAAGTTTCAGCTTCAGCATCAGTCCTTCCAATGAATATTCAGGACTGATTTCCTTTAGGATGGACTTGTTGGATCTATTACATTTGGGGTGAATTCTTTCCTGCCTGTGCCCAGTCTAGAAACTACCCATCAAGTATTTTTATGACAATGATATACCTCTCATTTCTACTATTAATGTGTCTAATTCATTTTTTCCTATTGCCACAAATGTATTTCTGTTTATTTCCTAATCTTTTTAGTTCTTTATATGGATGCTGCGGTAGACAAATACCATGGGAGACAAATCAACATCTCCCAAGATGTGCATCTCCAACCCCAGGACCCTGTGCATAAGTTATCTTGCATGCCCAGAGGGGACTGTGTGCATGTGTTCATGTTAAAAATCTCTAGATGGGAAGACTAACCTGAATTGTGTAGGTGGGTCAAAAGCAATGTCAAGAATCCTAATCAGGAAGGAAGGTGAATGAGAGACAAAGAGTCGGCTGGATGATAGAAGCAGAGGTTGGAGTGATGGGTTCTGAAGACAGAGGGAAGAGCCCAGGGCCAAGGAAGTCAGCTGTCCTCTGGTAGCTGGGAAAGGAAAGGAAGCAAGTTCCTGGTTAGAGCCTCCGAGACCAAGCAGCCCACCTGACACATAGATTCTGACCCTGAGAGACCCCTGTTGGGCGTAAGATGGCACATCTGGGCTGTTCCAAGCCGTTATGTTTGCGGTCATTTGCAATTACAGCGGGAACAGAAAACTGATTCTATGTCTTTCTTCTTCCTTTTGAGAATATTTTACATATTTAGAATCTTTTTTCTATTATTCTACTTGTTCTACTGTATTTATTTTATTTGCAGTAGATTTATCTGTTTTTTTTTTTCCTTTCTCCATAATCCTACTCTTCCTCATTAGAGACACAGGTCCAACAGTTTGTCTTGTCTACACCCTGCCACCCCTCTACGTGTCTCTGAGGTAAAGAATCTGTGTGCCAATGCACGGGACACAGGAGACTCAGGTTCAATCTCTGCTTGGGAAGATCCCCTGGAGGAGGGCATGACAACCCACTCCAGTATCCTTGCCTGGAGAGTCCCGGCAGAGAAGCCTGGCAGGCTACATACAGCCCATGGGGTCACAAAGAGGTGCACAGGACTGAGCATGAGGCTTCCCCCCTTGCCTGTCCTGAGGTCTCCATTCCAGAACTGAGTCTCAGAACAGTGCACGCTTTTCACTGGGATAAACTGGATGCCTCAGGTCCCACAATGAATCCAACAGGCAACCCGCCCCTCCCTGGCTTCCTCCCCTTCCTGACATAAACCTCACCACCTAAGCCTTAGTCCCAGGCAACAGTCAACCTTACATCTTTTCTCAGCATCCTTTCATAAGTCAGGTAGCCCAAATGAAGATTCTTATTTTAAGCAGTGGAAGTGTTCCTGGCCACTCATCTGGGATGTGGCATCCAGGCTCCTGGTACCCAGAGGAGATAAGCAAGCCCTGCTTTTGCCATCCTACCAGACCCTTCAGCTCTGCCTGCCTTTTCCCTTTCTTCCTGATCATGCCCATTGATGTGCTCATGTTGCTTTTAACCATCTAAGTGTTTTCTCTATAATCTATATCATATTGTTTTTCTCTATAGTTCAGGGGTGTGTCTCAAAACGTGAATGTCAGAAACATCACCATGAATAGACACCTTCGTATCCACTGTGTGTGTATGTGTGCGTATCCTTGGGTGATCAGTCATGTCTGACTCTCTGTGACCCTTTGGACTGTAGCCCTCCAGACTCCCTTGTCCATGGGATTTTTCAGGCAAGAATACTGGAGTGGGTTGCCATTTCCCTTTTCCAGGGGATCTTGCCAACCCAGGGATCGAGCTTGCATCTCTTCCACTGCAAGCAGATTTTTTTACCCGCTGAGCCATCAGGGAAGCCCTTTAGTGGACAAGTTCATTTTAGAAAGAACTCTTGGTGAGAGACAAAAGAAAAGAAGCTTTCCATCTTGCAGCTAAGCAAGATACTATTCTTTCTGATGCCAAGCAGTTGAATGTGCAATGTTTCCTGGAGCTCTGAGCTGAGGACAATCCTGAGCGTTCATCTGTTCTCGCTGGAAAAGTGTGCCATCCTCGGTGAATGAGGGTGCTGGGGCGGCGGGTGTGCCCCTCACCCATGTAACGTATTTGCCAGGATGCAGACAGAGGCCTGAGCAGTAGAGTCACTCAGTTTCCTGCAACAGTGTCACGTGTGTGTGTGCTCAGGTGGGTAGTCCAACTCTGTGACCCCGTGGACTGCAGCCCGCCAGGCTCCTCTGTCCATGGGATTCTCTGGGCAAGAACACTGGAGTGGGTTGCCATGCCCTCCTCCAGGGGATCTTCTCCACTCAGGGACTGAACTCGAGTCTCTTACGTCTCATGCATTGGCAGGTGGGTTCTTTACCACTAGCACCACCTGGGAAGCCCACAACATCATCAGCCTTGAAGAAATTAATTTTGGAAGGGAATTCTAAGTTCAACAGGAAGTGGGGAAACATTTTTGGGTGAGTCAGAGTAGATCACCTCCCCAGCCCCCCTGTCACTAGCTCAGTGAAGAAGCACGTCGTCACTTCGTCAGCAAAACCTCATAGAAATAGTTCGGTGTAAGAGTTAACATATTGTCTCCTACAATATGTTTAAAATGATTTAAAGAAATGATTTAAAGATAATTAAAATGTATAGCAATATGCCAATATTCTTTTAATAATTCATAGCTCAGTGATGGGAAAATTATAATTGTGTAGTTATAAGTAAACGTCAAGCATGGTCTTAGAATCAGTGGAGAACATACCATTACAAAACGTAAAGTCCCTCAAACCCGTGCTGAAGTCCAAGATCAATATTTTCATGCCTTTTACAGCATTCCAAATGAATCCTAAAAAGGATGTTCTAAATACTTTAAGTTTCCTTTTAATCTGGCTAAGCAAATAGCAACAACAAGATGTGAAAATTTGGCAGACCCAGAAATGTAAGCAGATCTATAAATACAGGATATCTTTTGTGGTCAGGCAGTTTTAATGTACTTTACACATATGGAATATATATTTCCATGAGCCTTTGGGGATAGATTCGTTTTTTCCCAACATGCATGGATCTATCTGTAGATATGTCTATATATCTCTATGTAGTTCAAGTTAAAATACATATCCATAAAGGCATTAAAAGAACTCAGGTGATATTAAAATTACAGAATTACTGTTCATTCTTATTTTAGGAAAAGAATACCTTCATCTATAAGGAGTCATGTGAACACTGATTTCAAAGAAGGAAAAAAATTAAAGTTATATGTTAACTGAAATGAGCATTGATTTAAAAACTTAACCCAGACTGAAAATTTCCTTAAGAAAAGTTTAATTACTACAATATTATTCCCACTATGAGAAATTATCTAAAGATAATTAAAATATACAGCAAAATGCCAATATTCTTTTAATAATTCATAGCTCAGTGATGGGAAAATTATAATTGTGTAGTTATAAGTAAAGACATTCAGAGGGCCAGTCCATTCATTTATTGGCAAGCTCCCTTGCTTTGCCAAGACCCTTAAAAATGAACTTGCTCATACCTTAGACTTGACTATATTTGAGTGATGGTCTGAGTGCAAATGTTTCAGCTAGTTTAGAAATATCATTTCTAGTGCTTTTATTTTCTCTTACGTATTCTGATTTACTGTTCACTAGGTCATACTGCATTAGGCATTGATTTAATGGGTCCAATTTAAAATATTATACTTCTCTTTTAATGCATTTGGTTCCGTGTTACGTGTGTAATCTCAAGTTTGTCACTTACTTGCAGACAATACAAATCCCATTCACAAAGGAAACAACCTTGGTCCTCTCTCCTTTCAAATGCACCAGCAGAATTTCTTTTTCACTGTTGCTTCTCAAGGCCACAGCACAGAAAAATATCCTAATTAAAATGCAAAGTTTGATTATATTTTCTTCAAGGATTACTGAGACTAAAAAGGTGAAAGAAATATAGATTTTTAAAGAAATTATCTGAGCCCTGATAGAGACATCTGAGTTTCACACTGGTAGCTCTCTTTTCTTCAACATCCTGTAACTTGTGAGGGAAAAAAAGAGTCACCGTGGCACACGGATGAATGTGGACATCACTGGAGCTAGTTTAATGCACACGTGTGCTAGTTAAATGCACACATGTGACTGTGGACAGAATTCAGAAAACATCTAAGTAGCGATGCAGGAGGCGTGCAGAGGAGAGCTCCCTGCCGCCTGCTCTGTCGCTGTTTAGGCACCAGATCGGGCTCGACTGTGTGTGTGACCCCACGGACCACCGCCCGCCAGGCTCCTCTGTCCTTCTCCAGGCAGAGAATACTGGAGTGGATTACCGTTCCCTCCTCCAGAGGGTCTTTCTGACACGGGGACTGAACCCACATCTCCCGTGTCTCCTGCACTGCGGGTGGATTCTTTACCACTGCGTCACCTGGAAAGCCCATCCTCACCATCAAGTAACCTTTGGTAAAAGCTTCTTCCTCTCTTCCTTTCTCCTTCCTTCCTTTCTTCTTTCCTAACTTCCCTCCTTCCTTTTTTTCTATCTATTCTTCGTGAGATTGCATGCATATCATAAGAAGAAGAAACGCCACCCTGCATAGTAATATCCCTCCAAGGTATTTAATCCACTATTTTAAAAAATCAAAAGGTGCATTGCTGTGTCTTGAACGTAGTGTCTTTGCTTGTTCCTGTGGGTCTGTTCGACCAGTGGTCCCCAACCTTTTTTTGGCACCAGGGGCTGGTTTCATAAAAAACAATTTGTCCGCAGCCCACAGTTGGATGCGGGGCGGGGTGGGGGCGGGCAGTTTCAGGATGATTTTCATAAGGAGCGTGCAATGCAGTTCCCTTGCGTTTGTAGTTCGTGGCAGGATTCACACTCCTGTGGGAGTCTAATGCCACCACTGACCTGACCGGAAGCAGAGTCCAGGCTGTGATGTGAGCGGCGGGGAGTGAAATGCAGATGAAGCTGCAGCGGGAGTCTCGCTGGCTTGCTGCCTCTCACTGCCTGCTGTGTGGCTGGGCTCCTCACAGGCCACGGACCAGGACTGGGGTCGGGACGGGGTTGAGGACGAATGCTCAGCCTCATCTGACGCTAAAAGGTTCAATTTAATCCAGAAAAGAATTACCTTGACGTTATGAGATCCTATTATCTCTATTTCCCCACTTTTCGGTAAACCTTGTAAATGAATACCACTCACTTCTATTATATTTAAAAATGACTTCCACCAAGGCAAAGTGAATCAGTTGAGGAAAAAAAAAAAGGAAAAAACAAGAACCATCCATTAGAAGAAAATAGTGGAAGATGCATTTAATGATATACAGCATATAGGAGAGTCAAGATGTTGAGAAATAAGAAATCGAGAAATAAGCCCTTTGGAGTTTTCAGTACAACGTTTAGCTTCATGGGAATCCAGTCTTGGGTTTGGAGTCACCATTCAAGCTCTTTTTGCTCATTCTCATCATGAAAACCAGTCAATCCTAAAGGAAATCAGTCCTGAATATTCACTGGAAGGACTGATGCTAAAGCTGAAGCTCTAATACTTTGAGCGTGTGATGTGAAGAGTCAATTCATTGGGGAAAAAAAAAAAAAAAACACCCTGATGCTGGGAAAGACTGAGGGCAGGAGGAGAAGGGGGCAACAGAGGGTGAGATGGTTGGATGGCATCATCAACTGATGACATGAGTGTGAGAGCTCTGGGAGATGGTGAAGGACAGGGAAGCCTGGTGTGCCGCAGTCCATGGGGCCACAAAGAGTAGGACACAACTGAGTGACTGAACAATAACAGGATCAAACAGATATTTCATATACTTGAACTTTTGATATCTTTGGGTTACTTGAGGACTTTGTTTATAAGCTTAGTTTTCAACTTTATCACCCAAATTCCATATTATTATACATGCCCCAAATCTAAAAGCTAAGTTCTCATAAGAGAACGGCTTGAAGCTGTGCACATTCATTTTCACGTGCAAGAGTACATTGGAATAAGCGCTTCTATCGGAACAGAAGAAGCCGAGCTCCACGTTCTGCTTGATGGTAGCTCTGGGCATCATCAGGCATTCGAGTTGACAGGAATGTGAGAACTCGAGGTGAAATGACCAGCCCAAGAGCACACAGTCAGGCAGGAAATCTTGGCAGTAGAGCCCAGATCTCCTCGCTGTCTTTCTCAAGATGTAATTACAAAGATATGCTGTCATCAGGGAGAACTAACCTTTAAAACACATCATTGCAAATTAATTTTAGGAATTTTTTTTTTTGCAGTTAGATCTGTTTTGTTGAAATGATGCAAGTATGTTCAAAAACCACATCTAAAACAAAGCAAACATAATAAAATGGAAAGGCAGGTAAAACCTCCACCTCACTGGCATTATATTGCTAAAGGACGTGTTCGGGATGGCGGCCAGAATTCCGTCGTGTCGGTACAGGTGCTGTTTGGTGTCACCCACATATTTCCCTCTTCCTTTCGTGTTAGCTCAAGTACGCCTTCTTACATTTGGCCGGTGCGATCTCTTTTCTACCATTCAACAAAACATACAGTAGTTCATCAGAGCAGAAGCAAGCGCGTGAAGTTTTGATATTTCAGCAGCCGAAATACTAAAGCTCTATAGCTATTAATAAATGTTTGTAAAACAAGAAAGGCAATTTAAAAATGTCACAGTGCACAGTAATGAACTTACAGGGCTGAGGACCCTGACAACGAGGAGTTCCAGTCGAAGAGCCCCTTCCTCTCCCACAGAAGACAAGGAAGGGTTCATCAACCCTGGTGAAGCTGTTACTGAAAGGGTGTGTGGGCCTGGCGGCTCCTCACTCAGAAGCCAATAAACAGGCCAGGTTGGTAGAGAGGAATGTTTGCTTTATTTCAGATGCCAGCGACTGAGGGGGGCGCAGGGAGGTGGACATCCCCCCAAAGGCCGAGTCCCCGCTCCCCCAATGGGGAAACCAGTGGGGCGGGAGCCTTCACAGACAGGAGGGGCTCCCTGCAGAAACGGCACAGTCGGCTCTGCCAGGCATCTGGGAGTTGGTCATCGGGGGTCTGACTGGGGCCATCACGGTTGTTTCAGGCAGTTAATCTTCAGTTCCAAAGTTCCTTTGTTCCTATTTCTTTGAGGCCAGTTCTTGGAATTGTGGCAGCTCATGTCCTGGGTCCAGTCTAGTTGGGTCCTGGGTCATCATCGGTTAACTCCTCCACCTGGGGTTTCAGTGTCTGTAAACCAGCTCACAGGATGTGGCTCAGAACGTGATCTGCAGCCCTTGAGAAGGAGATAATGGTCTCTGACTCTGCTTAATGACTGCTTCATTATTATTTCGTCTCCTTTCACTCTTTTCCTTTGCTTCTGCGTTTTCCACTTTTCTGATTAAAGAGACAGGAGGCAGGCAGAGGACACGGCAGGGGGGAAGACAGGGCAAGCACCACAGGTCTTGCTCCGCTTCAAGGTGACCAATGACACCTACTCAGGACCATGATTTTTGGAGAAGAGCAACCGATCTGGGTCGAATTGACAGCTAAGTGGCTTTCCCTTTGGAAAATAGTTAAATATTCTTGCAAATCTTCAGAAGAGCCCGGAGCATCTTACTCCAGATGCAGTGCCTCCCAGGGGTGCCTGTGAGCGCTCTCAAGTTTATGGAGGAGATATTCCCTCTCAAGAAACTTGGGTACTGCAAGGACCCAGAACAGGCAGGTCCCCAAACTTCTGAGTGGGCCTCAGCTAGAAGCCCCTCTGCGGTGCTGAGACACCAGGCGGGACCCTGGGCAGCAGCCCCTCCGATGCGGCTTTAGGACCACAAGGGGTCCTCAGTCTTAAAATGAAATGAGAAGGCCCCAGGCAGAGCCTACGAACAGGAATGGCTGCCTTTCTGCAGCCACAGCAGGCAGAAAAGTCATGTGAGAAAGCCCGAGTGCTTGCTTTCTGCTAACTGAGGGGAAAACAGATCACTGAAGTTTAGGTAATTTCCAGGCTGATGTTTTCAACACTGCTTTGTTAGCCATTCTACTTGGGGTGTGTTGTTTACAAGCTGAATTCAAACAGAGCAGCCATGTTTCCCAGAGCTCGGGTGTTGCTTCTTTATGACTGTATTGTCTGGACAGTGAGGTCCATGACAAGAGTCCAAGGACACAGGAGCAGAACTGTGTCACCCGCTGACGCCCAGCTCCGGGCACTGTGGTCCTTTCTTTCTCCAGTTCCTGCAGTGCCCAAGTTTTCCTCCAGAAACATTAGAGAAATCATGATGTCCCCTGAGGTGCTATGCTCAGGGTAAGTGGTTTAATGCTCTTAGACAAGGATTGCCATAACATCTAAATATTTTCCAAATGCAAAGCATTTGAGCTTTCCGTTCCATCCAGACTGGCTGCTCTTCTCCAGAAAGCATTTAAAATGCCCCTTTCACACACACAGTCTCTCTCCCTCTCTCTCTCTCACACACACACCCATCCCACTGCACTGTTGCTCTGTAGCAACTGTATTTTATCAGAAGCAAAGCTGGCAAGAGAATTATAAAGACTGGGTTTTTTAAAAAAAAATTTATTTGCCCATCCGCCAATGGAAAAACCAAGGTTGTCCGAAAATAACAATACTGATTTTAACACCAGGAAGAAATCAGTGCCCTGCATAATATATGGAGTAAGAATGGTTAGTGATTCACAGAAAAGAGACCAGAGAACTTGGATGGTGTTAAGAAGACAGTACACCCTGGAGAAGAGGCTTCGCTACTTCATTGAGGAAAAGGAACTGGAAGGTAGCATCAGAAACCGTGATGCACACAGACACAGAAGCAACTCTTTGTAACGCTTATGACACAATGTGGACTCAATACATCTAAAGTTATGCCTCTATGATCCATATAAAAGCCTCAGGGAAGAAACACCTTCAGATTGTGACATAGGAATGCCTGGACTTTGTGAATGACACCTCACTATGAAAGTCAAGATTTTGATGCAAAGCCTGGTCAAAGCATATTAGAGACATCCCTTATGGAAATATCCCAGAGCTCACTTTTAGCTAGTGTTGGTGCTAGCCACTGTTGGGTCCAACTCTTTGTGACCCCATGGACTGTAGTCCACCAGGCTCCTCCAGCCATGGGATTCTCCAGGCAAGAATACTGGAGTGAGTAGCCATCCCCTTCTCCAGGGGATCTCCCCACCCTAGGGATGGAGCCTGGGTCCCCTGCTTTGCAGGCAGCTTCTTTACCATGTGAGCCACCAGGGAAGTCCTTTTATCTAAGTGCTCCTTAAACAGCTGTCTTGGACAGCCCCACTGCACAGCTTTTATTAGAGGAAAAATTACTAATAGCATTTCCCTTTTCTCTCAATTTTGTTCTGGTTCAGAAAACAGATTATGTGGTAACTAGACTCAGAGCCAAAGGCTTTCACAGTGCCATCATTTTACACTGAGGATACAGCATGCTTAAATACTCTCTCTAGCTTGCAAACAAAGCCGGCAAAGCACCATCTACAGGACCTGTTCATACAGAGATTATTGGGCAATAGTCTCGGATAGCATGATATAAAACATTTGAGGAGAAAGGGTTTGGGGAGCACGTGGAGTGGAGAGTACTGGAAATCTGTCGTCCTGCACAGACAAGTGCACGGGTAGACTCTGATGTAACTGCTTTGGGACTCTGCAGCCTCTTGAAGGTTTACAACCTGGGGAAGGCTTGGGCAGCAAACTGGCTAATTTCTGTCACTACAAGTTCTTAGCACAACAGAAACAAACCATCCTCCACCCCCTGAGCTTCAGGGCCTACAGCGGTGGGTACCTTCTGAGAGCGGCTTGCCCACAACCTGCAAAGCCAGGCTGGGCATTCAAGGGCCCTGTCCGCCAAGCACTGAGGACCTGTGCTCTGGTGTTGCTTCTGAGCACAGAGAAGAAGATGGAGAAGCTGAGATCGTGGTTGCCCCCCATCCCTCACCTCTCTGGCTGGGGTCACTTCTGGGGTGTTTAAAGAGCCAGTGTGTTTCCCTTTCACTCTCCTTCACTTTTTTTTTCTTTTTTTTCTTTTAGGAGTAGGTCATTGAGGACCAGGGCATTCAAAAGCAACTGTGTATACAGTCAGTCCCTGACCCATCATGGTTCAACTTATGATTCTTCAACTTGATGATGGTGGGAAAGCAATATGTGTTGAAAACTGTACTTTGAGTTTTGAATTTTGATTCTTCTTGGGCTGAAGATACAGGGTCTGATACTCTCCTATGAGGCTGGGTGGCCGCAGCTACAGCTCCCACTCAGCCATGCCATCATGAGGGCCAACAACTGACACGACAATTGTGTACTCTTGCTGTTTCACACTTTCATCACAGCATCCAATAAACTACATGAGATACTCAACACTTTACTATAAGCGTGTATCTGCCCACCAATGGCTAACTAAAGTATTCTGAGACATGAAAGGCAGGCTGGGCTAAGCTATGATGTTCGGTAAGGTAGGAGTACTGAACGCATTTTTGACTTAAGATCTTTTCAACTAAGCGTGGGTTTAACAGGATGCAATCCCACTCTAGGTCTTCCCAAGTGGCTCAGCGGTAAAGAATCTACCAGCAATGCAAAAATCACAGGTTCGATCCCTGGGTTGGGAAGATCCCTTGGAGGAGGGCGTGGCAACCCACTCCAGTATTGTTGCTTGGAGAATCCCTTGGAAAGAGGAGCCTTGTTGCCTCTAGTCCATAAAGTCACAAAGAGTTGGACACGACTGAAGCAACTGAGCACACACGCACGCACCCACTGTAAGGAGAGAGAGACTTGAATTGAAAAGCAGAGCATCGGTACACGTGTCTGGAGGAAGGCCCAGGCCCGGGACACAGAAGAGAACCTCGGTGTACACCTCAGGGGGCCACTCAGCACAGAGACAGCCCACAGCAATCAGAAAACAAAAACAGAAACACAAACGGAAAAACTAAAATCAGCAAGCCGCAGGGAATGGGAAGAATATGATGTCCGGAGTTGTCAAATTATTAAATTCAAAAGTCCAGTTTCCCACCACAAAGAAGTCACAAGACATACAAAGAAACAGGAGAGTGTGGCGATTTCAAGAAAAGAAATTAAACCAACACAAACTTCCTAAAAAGGATCTGATGGTGAACATTTTTTTTTCTTTTAACCGTCTTAAGAATGCTTTACTAACTAAAGGAAGATGCAGGGAATGTCAAGGAAATGACGAAGAAACAAAATGAGAATATCAATAAAGTCTAAACGGAAGCCAGCACTAAGCTCTGGAGCTGAGAAGGGCAATAATGGGAGTGAAGCATTCGCTAGAGAGATTCGAGGGAAGATGTGAGCAGGCAGACTAAAGACCCGATGAAGCTGAGGACAGGACAGTGGAAACGGGCGAGTCTAAGAAACAGAAATGAAGGGACTGACAAAGGCAAACAGAGCCTCGGGGAAGGCCGGCCGCCGCGAAGGGGAGCAGCAGGCGCTCGAGAGCGCACCCACCGGAGCACCCACAGCAGGGTCTACACCTCACGAGCCTCGCTGGTCAACGCACTTCTCAAAATGTGTGTGAATGCATCTCCGTGATCAAATCGATGTGGTCATTCAGATTTTAAGTGCTAAATGGTATTAGCTTTAAATAATCATTTCTAAGCAAGAGTTTATTATTTCTCCAGGACCACTCTCCCTATATTTTTATTATTCTTTACACGTCCTCTCTCCGCAACATCTTATCAATGCTAGCGCTATGAAGCTGTCTTTCCCTATCTCTGTAAATCTTTCTCTGCCTCTCTCTGTCTCTTCCTCTCTCTCTCACACACACAGACAAACACACATACTATTCATTCTCAACTGTCTCTGAGCACAGAAATTGCCTTCTGCTTAAGACTGACACAGTTATTTGCACCTAAAACCTTCAAGGAGAAATGGGAAGTTGCGATGACTTTAGTTTCCTATCAAAACTGCCTTTATAGCACGTGTTCTCGAGCCCGGGCCTTGAATGGTGGGGTGATGTGGGGAGGAAAGAGCTAAGCCTTCTGGGTTTATTACTAAGCTGTCACACAAAAATCAGGAGGGAGGAGCTGGAGGAGGGAAAAGAAGAAGTTGAAGAGAAGAATCAAGTGCAATGAATAGTTGCAATTACAAATTAGGTAATTGGGCATAGAAACACTTGCTTTAATTTGAACATGTACTGCGCATTCTGAATTCGCTACTATCTGTGTCAAAGCATCCCTATTTTTCATTCTTTAGTTGCTTTAAAAAAATAATTATCTTCAGCTGGAAGAAGATACTGTATGTGATACACTGCAGAGAGGAAGCCACATCACACATGTGATAACTCTTTGTGTTTTGGTTATCAGATAAATTTTAGAAAGCCTAAAAAAAGAGAAAATAAATTTTCAATGCCTGATATAGAAACTGATGACTGGAAACAATGGAATAAACCTCTTATGTTACAGATGTGAAACTAGAGCCATTAAAGATACATCAAGTTAAATAATCCTCTGATTGAAACTGTATTTTTAAATATGATTCCACAAAAACTCAGGGGGAAATGTTAGGCATTCTAAAAGGAGACTGCTAGAGGAAAAATGCTTGAACAAGAATTACTTTAAAAAATAGCTCCTATACTCATAACTATAGCACAAAATTATCTCAGGCCATTGGTAGCAGAATGATCCTCAGCTAAATTCAGATATATTGGTAGCTAAAAACTATTCTATAACATCTTAATTAGAGAATATTAGGGAGGTTCAACCACCTCCAACAAAATCTTTCTTCCAAAAAGTCCAAAATCACTACTTTTTAAAGACATTTCTGTCACTGAATTCGGTAGGATAGATTTGTTACTTTTCTCTTCTTGGAGAGGCACTACCACACAGAGATTTGATAAGATAATTGCTCGGAAAATGCTATGGCCACAACTCAATAAGAAACTGTCAAAGAAGCTACCAGCATAATTATGGCAGTTCAGTTGTTTTCTCCTACCTGCCTGTCGAAACATAACTTGTAAGAAAAGCGTATGTCAACGGTAATATCTTTAATGTTGTTTGTGTGCCTCTATATGTGTGCTTTACAAAGTCTGGGGAGGTTTTTTCCTTCTAGATAATATAACCCTTACAAAACAATTAGAGCAAATCATTCAGCAAAAATTACTAGCTCATTAAAACCTCAGCTTTCTGGACATTTTTTATGCTCTGAAATGAGTATACTTTTATATTCTGTAAGTGAAATTTAGGACACCGATTCTGGATATGAGAAAATGATTTGCCTGGAATGTTCTTTGTTTTCTGTTTTTTAGTTTTCAGCAAATATTACATTTGCCGAAAATGTGTAAACAAAAGGGAAACAAGGAATAGTGAAACTCAGTGAATACCTTTCTATGGGCTCAGTTGGCAAAGAATCCACCCGGCAATGCAGGAGTCCTGGGTTCCATCCCTGGGTGAGTATTCTAGCCCGGAGAATCTCATGGACAGAGGAGCCTGGTGGATTCCAGTACGAAGAGTCAAACACAACTGAGCACACACGTGATTATGTTGGTAGGTCCTTGCACTGCTCACCCTGCTCTAACACCATTATCCTCAGGTGCGTGCGTCACTAATTTCATCCACGAAACGCAAGCATAAGAAATGTGTCCTCTCCACCGAGGCCTTTTGAGACAGAATACAAGCACATTCACCGAGCTCCTCCTCTCTCTGATTATCACCAGTCTTCTAAAGAGAAGATGTTCTGTTGTTTGCATGCTGGAGTGAAGGTGATACAGAACAGAGTTTAAGCCAGTTGGTAAAGAGGACATAACAGAAGGGGGAAATAAACCTCTATTACAAGGTAGTAAGGTGCGAGGTCAAGTGACTACGGTAGAACAGCAAGTCCTGACTGATGAAGGAGCTGGCATCAAGGAGGCACGTGATAAACAGGATAACCCAATCAGCAAATGATAAACACATCAATGCGCCTTGTGAATGGCAGCCCACTCCAGTACTCTTGCCTGGAGAATCCCAGGGACGGGGGAGCCTGGTGGGCTGCCGTCTATGGGGTCGCACAGAGTCGGACATGACTGAAGTGACTTAGCAGCAGCAGCAGCAGCCCCTTGTGAATGAATCCACATCCAAAACAACGTGCCCAATGTAGCTGAGCCTATTACCTTCCAGTTATCCAAGAAATTCTAGTGTCTCATCCTGAAATCACACCCGACGCTATTTACCATTTCTGCAAAGGATATGATGAAATAATTTATAAACACCCCAGAATATCACATTCTCAAAACTTAGAATGGCAAAAATGTAAATTGCAATGGCTTAAATGTTATGAGTACCACAACATTTAATAACCAAGGATAACTAGAAATAAGGCAGGACATTGATGAATGCATTCTACAGAAAAGCTTCTTAAAACAGCTGTTCCCTGAGTCTGCAAATTGCATGAAATATACCCAATGCTGACCACATTTATAATCAAAATTTAAATGAAGCAGGAGCATCTCATATTAGAATTATGAATTTTAATTGCCAGCACAGTCAGCATGTACTGCTCACAGAATAACTATTAAAAAAACCATGGTGATGATCTGTACCTAAATACATGGTCCTTGACCAAAGAAAAATAATAATAATTGTTTCTACTCCCAGAGATCCTTCTAAGCACCAAAATGTTCTCCTTATGCATGCCTAGTACCTAACAAAAGTATTTCATTTTGCGTGTAGTTTGTTTAACTCATGGCATCATAACAGAGACCACCAATGTTAGTGCTTTTATGTGTCTTTATCAATGTGAAGACCTTGTAGCTAAAGATACAGATATCAATATGGATATACAGCCATTTTTACTTTTATTTTTATATCATGGCAACCCACTCCAGTACTCTTGCCTGGAAAATCCCATGGACAGAGAAGCCCGCAGGCTACGGGCCGTGGGGTCGCAGAGTCGCACACGGCTGAGCAGCTTCTCTTCACATGCTGCCTGTACAGAATGTGTATGTGTGCCTATATGTGTCCATGTGTGTATTTCAGAGAGAGAGGCCAGAGATAACGTTCATTAGTTATGCTGCTGCTGCCATGTAGTCGCTAAGTCATGTCCAGCTCTTTGAGGCGCTGTGCCATAGCCCCCCAGGCTCCTCTGTCCATGGGATTCTCCAAGCAAGAATGCCAGGAAATGCTGCCATTTCCTCCTCCAGGGGATCTTCCTGGCCTAGGAAGGAATCTGACTTGCTTCTTCTGCGTGGTGGGCAGATTCTTTACCAAGGAACCACCTGAGAAGCCCTTTATTAAGTGCAAAGACCATGATACCAGTCAAATCTTCAAAATCTAACAACCTAGAACTTTTGCTTTGCTAATACATGTGTAATAAGATGTATTGCTAATACACGGATAATGCATGTATCCAGCACAGTGCCAGGAAAAGTGTGGAAAAGACCATATTCGACTTCATTTTTGAAGCTAATCATCTATGATTTCAGAGACTATATAAGAAAAAGATCAGTGTGATGAATACTTACAATGCTGACTGTACCTGTTTTATTAAAGATTATTCTAAAAGAGAGAGTCAAGTAAAATAAAACAGTGTGCCAAAGAGAGCTGATTTTAAAAAAAAAATTTAACTGTTAAGTAATGTGTTCAAAATAGGAAGGAAAAGTCATTTGGGTGCAAAGCCAGACGATGAACTTCAGCAGCAGGCTAGGAGCTGAAAGCCCTGGAGATGTGGAGAGAAGTGCAGAAGATCAGGCATGGGGCAGAAGAGGCGAGAGAGAGCGGCGGGGGCGAGGTCTGAGAGAGAAAGCTGAGCAGCATATGAAGGATGCCTCTTCAGGGAGCACTTTTCTGCCAGGAGCAGGGCTGCAGTTCACCAGGCATTCACTGCACAGAACATGGCGCTCACAGTGGGGAAAAGGAGACAGCCTGTGGGCAAACCATCCAAGGCCAGCAGCCAGTTCCGTGAGAATGAAGTCCATTTTCAGACTGCCTCCAAATGATCCCTAAATTATTCTAAGTCTCAAGGATGTGACTTTCTCTTAAAGGTAGTTTTGCATTAGAAATTTAGATTACTTGTTGATCATATCAGACTCAGACTTCAACTAGCCAGTGCTATACAATGAGTAACCAGGGACAGGTGTATGTTTGTGAGTGTATTTGTGCCGTTTGTCTCCTTCTGTGTGCCAGGAACTTGCTA
>SJYF01000464.1:5482486-5497515 GCA_006410515.1 Procapra przewalskii | reverse complement strand
ATGTATGTATGTACATACATATATATGTATATGTATATATACTATATGTGTATATATATATATGTAAAGTAAAGTGGCTTTACGGACAGTAAAGTGGCTGCCTGCAATGTGGGAGACCGGGGTTCGATCCCTGGGTTGGGAAGATCCCCTAGAGAAGGAAATGGCACCCCACTCCAGTACTCTTGCCTGGAGAATCCCATGGACGGAGGAGCCTGGTGGGCTAGTGTCCCTGGGGCTGCAAAGAGTCGGGCATGACTGAGCAATTTAACTTCACTCCATATATAAGTCTATATCATATATATATATAAATATACATATAAGGAACACTAAAGGCTTATTCAAATATCACTGACTTGATAAAATTGATGCATAAAAATCTATGGAAAATACAAATTTTTAAGTTTAAGAACATAAACATTTTCTAAAATACATGCTATATTAGGAAATAACAAATGTTCCCTTCATTCCCCGTGGTTGCAGGGTTTTCCAAACTAAATGATACCACGTCTGCTATGTAATGTGTAATTGCCTTCAGGCATGCAATTCTCTGAACTATCTTCATTTCTCAGTTCTGTCAGTTTCTTAGGCATCACACTTTACATTCTGTGTCTTGGAACAATCACTGATATTCATTTTTATTTCAATGTGATTTCTAAAATAGATGTCTGGGAAGATGTGATGGATCTAATACACAGTTGCCCTAGTTCTCAGAGTTCCTGAGTAGATATAACTTGAAACTTTGTATCCCTCCTTCTTCCCACTGCTGACACCTTCTCTTAGGGAATCGCCTACAAAATACACTGAATGCCAAGGGATAAAATAATATCATAAGCAAGATGGCTTAAAATGTTTCAGTTGATTACTTGTCCTACCGTCATGATCCTGAAAGGCAAGTGAGAATTTACTAATGGACTGATCACAAAATGTATCAATGCTGCTACAGGACAGCAGGAAAAGAGAAAGAGGAGGCTGACAGGAGTCAAAAGGAGTGGGAAGGCTTCCAGGTTCTAAGGCTCAGCTCTGGACGTCATGAAGGATTTGGTAAGTCTCATCACTATGGCTTTCAGTATGTGAAAAACGGGGGCTTCCCAGGAAGTGCTAGTGTTAAAGAACCCACCTGCCAGTGCAGGAGATGGAAGATTCCTTGGAACCAGAAGTGGCAACCCACTCCAGTATTCTTACCTAGAACATCCCATGGACAAAGGAGCCTGGTGGGATAGTCAGTGGGGTCACAGAGGTGGACATGATTGAGCAACTGAGCATCTGAACAAAAAAAAGGGGGGGCTAACTGCTGCTAAGTCAGTATAGTCTTTGAAATTACCACTTGATATTCTCAAAGGATGAGGACAGAAAGTTTATATGGGGGAGGTGAAAAAATGCATGGTGTCAAGACTAGGAATAAGGAAGGAAACGTTGGAGAAATATGTGCTTATCAGGAAATACAGTTTCCAAAGGATTATTCATAAATTTAAAGGTAGACTGGTGGCTCAGATGGTAAAAAATCTGCCTGCAGTGCAAGAGACCCAGGTTCAATCCCTGGGTTGGCAAGATCCCCTGGAGAGGGAATGGCTACCCACTCCAGTATTCTTGCTTGGAGAATCCCATGGACAGAGGAGCCTGGCGGGTACAGTCCATGGAGTTGCAAAAAGTCAGACACAACTTAGCGACTAACACACACACATGCACACACACACACACACACACACACACACATGCACAGTCTTCCTAGCAGTGACAGGATGTGTCTCCAGTAGATCTGAAATAAAAGTTTAACAAAAGCAGAAGCTACTTTCACATCACCGTTGCTCTGCATCTATCATCAACACATGCAGGGGGTCTTACAAGGGCAAAGTCTTGACATAAACCACGCTAAGCAAGACAAGAGGCCCATCCTTCTTTCCTGAGAGCCAGTCTCTTTCAGGACCAGTGTGAAGAAACAAGTGAGTGTTAGGAAAGGTCAAAAGCCAGGATGAAGAGACAGTCTGATTAAAAGCCTTCCCCAAGGGCGGCAAGCCTTGTCTTGTTCTCCAAGTCAAACAAAAAGACATTTCGCTCATGCTAGCCTCCTGGTTAATTTTTCAAGAATATGGGTTGTTAGGGATCAGAATACTGTACAAGCTTCAAAAGGTTTGCAAGGCTCTGGCTGGACCCAAACTGTGTGAGTTGGGTCTCCCTGCGAGAATAGCGCTCATTTTTCCCTTTAATTTCTGCTTTTCTTCCCACTTCACATTTCTTTCTGACAGCCTTCCATTCTAAAAGACACATTTTTTAGGCTATATTATTTAAGACAAAGAATTTCTACAAAGCCTTGGAGGGGAACTGAGACTTTACTTTCGAATGAAGCCAGCAGTAGAATATACATATTTTTTAAATCGGTGGCATTGACAGACGATCTTCAAAATTTTTAAAGGATTAATTTTTATCCAAGTTACTTTAGTGCTGAAAAGCTCAGAAGATCAAATTTTCTTTTTATATTCCTATTACTTCCTGGTTTAAGCTAGATCTGAAATCTCACAAAATGGCTTGACTTGGAATCTTTTTTTTCTTTTAATACAAAAGTTTCCAAGTTTAAACACTGATGGAAACCCAGATTTCTCATTTATGTGCACAAGAGAAGAAAGAAAGAGAATAACATTCATAAGGATGGACAGAGTGTATCTATGCGCCCTTAAGGCCCTAGTCATTAATATCTGCAGGCCCC
The DNA here is from genome assembly GCA_006410515.1 of Procapra przewalskii. Classification (NCBI taxonomy): domain Eukaryota; kingdom Metazoa; phylum Chordata; class Mammalia; order Artiodactyla; family Bovidae; genus Procapra; species Procapra przewalskii. The sequence goes on along the minus strand of SJYF01000464.1, from coordinate 5,494,814 downwards.
AGGGCTACCACGGAGGGCCACATACCATATGTGCGAAGAATGCAAGTTAAAACCGAGGATACAACTTGAAAAACGTAAACATTTATTATTATTAAAATCAAAATAAAGATAAAAATTCAGAAAGTAGTATAAAAGTGAAAGTTATTAAGAAAAGAGACAAAAAGAATGCATTTATTTTTAGTAATCTCTTCTCATTAGTCTGCTCTAAATGGGGCTTCAAGCCCCATTTACCATCTGAGTGGTCGCTCAGACAGTAAAGAATCCGCCTGCAGTGCGGGAGACCTGGGCTTGATCCCTATGTTGGAAGATCCCCTGGAGGAGGGCACGGCAACCCACTCCAGTATTCTTGCCTGGAGAATTCCAGGGCCAGAGGAGCCAGGCGGGCCACAGTCCAGGGGGTCGCAAAGAGTTGGATATGACTGAAGCAACTTAGCCGGCACACATAGTTGATTTACAAAATTGCGTTTTGTTTTGGCTGGGCCACATAGCATGCAGGATCTTCCCCACCCCAGGACTGAGCCCATGCCTCCTGCGCGGCAAGTGTGAAGTTTTAACTGCTGGACTGACAAGGAAGTCCCAGAATGGCTTAAAACCACACAGCAACTCCGTCATAAGAATGCCAAGTGACATGAGAGACTCCTAACTGTTCAGCAAGATTTCAAAAGCCCCCTTGCAACTACTAATGTCTATTACTGATAACACTTGAGTCGACAGAAAGGCAAAGGCTGCAACAAGAGCTGAACTTCTCTTCATTTGAAGTGTTTTCCTAGAGGTGGCTGAGCTTGAGAATGAGGTCAGAGCATTCTTATTTTAACTCATTGTCTCTCCTTGTTTAAACAAGAGCAGTTTTTATTCTTGGCAGCCTTTGGAAAAGAAAATATTTTCTTCTTTTCAAATTGTTTTTTTGGAATAAAAAAAACAACAACAAAACCACAAATGAAGAGCTGCCTAAGCAGTTCAAAAATGAGAGGCGTTACTTTTTCTTGAAAATTAACTTCAGATCAGCTCTGAATCAACACTGGTCCCCAAGTGTGCACCTTGATACCTGGAAGGGCTGGCCCTGCATGGAAGGAGATGATGCCCATTTTGCAGAATCATCAGGATGGTGATTCGCAATGGTGCGTGAGTAAGGACTGAGGCAAAGTCAAGTCCCCACACGTCTCAGAGATGAGGAGCTGGTGCCACATCCCGCGGACTGGCCAGCATGGCCATCTCCTCCAGGCAAAACCAAATCCCTGCGCCAGGGTGTGTGGGGCAAGCACTCTGACTTGGCCCCGGCTTCTCTTTCCTTTCCTGGTTACTTGTCTACCTCTAATCGTTGTTGCTTAGTCGCTAAGTCAGGTCCTACTGTTTTGTAGCCCCACGGACTGCAGCACGCCACGTTCCTGTGTCCATGGGATTTTCCAGACAAGAATACTAGAGTGGGTTGCCATTTCCTCCTCCAGGGGATCTTCCCGATACAGGGATCGAACCCTTGTCTCTTGTGTCTCCTGCGTTGGCAGGTGGGTTTTTTACCACAGTGCCACAAGGATTCCATAGAAAGCTCTTAGCCACCTGCACTGATGGACTCTGATCTTTTTGTAGCTGAAGCAGTTGAACAGTAAAGCTATGAGCTTCCTACTATAATCTATCTCTAACCAAGGCCCTGAGCTCCTCTTATGCCCATGGAGAATTACTTTCATTTCTCCTTATGTTAAAAAACATCTGTTCCGATCACCTTAAAGAACATCCAAAGCATTCAATAAAGTCAAAATTCAAGGAAAATTTAGGAAAGAATTTCCAATATTTTATAAAAGATTAGATTTAAAAGTATTTAAAAATCTTCTATTTCAGAAACATTTCAGGATTCCAAGTTAATATAATTGAATAAATCTTTGGCAAATTAGACTAATTAAATGATGTTGTAGTTTTGAAAAGCATAATCTGTGTCTTTTCTCTGATCTACCGATGTTAACTACAATTTACACCTGCAGTTTATTTTATTTTGGTTTGTTTTCTCATGATGATGAGTTAAAAGTGCAATTTCTAAACCGATACACGCCTAACCAAACCTTAACATTACTTCCACATGCTTAACACATGAAAAAAATGCATTTAATTAAGTTAAGTCTTTATTGGGATATACTTTTTAAATCAACAGTAATTATGTGTTGTAGAGTGTCAGCTTGACATTTAATTTCCAAATCCTTTAGGTTACTTAAGATCTTGGCTAATATTAAACTGACTTAAATATTGGGACCATTGGGAATCCACAGAAATCAAAATAATTTATCTTTAAGACACAACAGTGAAGACAGCCACAAAATACAAATTTCAGCTTAGATGCTTCTGCTTGTTATTTTCATATGCTGTGCAGAAAGCTCGTATGTTGGGATCATGTTAAATGTTAAAGGCATAATCGTTTTTGTCAATTAGAGACAGGTGCTCCAAGGTGCGTGAGGCTGAAAGGAGGGCGGTGGGCATTCACCACCTTTGCTAATATGCTAAACGATAGTGTGTGACGCCGGTTCTCACTCACTCATACTCAACTTTTTTCTGTGAAATAATGATAATCCAATGGGTGATGAGACTATACTAGGCTTATCAGAGTCACAGGAAAAACAAGAGCGTCTGTCCTCCAAGGAAAAGGAATAGTTTCTGCTTTCAAGGAAAATGACTGATATTTCCAGAACGGGGAAGAGCAGAGTTAAGGACAAAACTTGGAAAGTGAATCTTCTGCTTCTTTGTTTATAACACCTGGGCCCCACAAGAAACTCCAAAGGTCTCAATTTTGGCAGATTTCACTTAGTTTTGGTGTGCTGATTTCCTTGGTTTGTTGATTCACAGCTCACAATATGAAGAGTCATTTTTTTTATCTTTTGTGTAAACTGCCAATAGGCTAGAGAATCTGCATCTTACACGAATCATTTTCTGTATTGACTTTAATATAGTCTTTATTATTAAAAAATGCTTCCCAGTTTATGAAATACCCAAGATTATTTGCAATTGCAATGCCTCTACATTTACATAAAATCTTTTATTGTCATTTTGATTAATTACTTAACCAAGTACTCTTTCTCAGGTACCCATGCTTTTATCTTAAACAAATGCTCAAATTTCCTCTGATAATTCTTTAGATTTTGTCTTTCTGAGATTGTATCCTAAATCAATAAAAAATAACATTTTGTAAACTTTTTATATCTAAAACCATTTTTGATATTTCCTAAAGGGTCCCTAAGAAAACACAAAGGTTTGTTCTTTCATGTTATTTAAAAAACAAATAAACAAGATACTAGGAATAACTAGATCTTTTCAATGTCTTATCTCAACACTGTAGTAAGACCATGGACATGCATGCTTAGCCGTTCAATTGTGTCCAACTCTTTGCAACCCCATGGACTGTGGCTCGCCAGGCTCCTCTGTCCATGTGGTTTCCCAGGCAAGGATACTGCAGTGGGTGCCACTGCCCTCTCCAGGGACCTTCCTGACCCAGGGATGGAGCCCACATTTTCTCCATCTCCTGCACTGGCAGGCAGAATAGTTACCACTGAGCCAAAACCTAACCCTTAACTTCATAAGCCCTGCTTTTGAAGATGAAACATTTTTTCAAAAGTCTTATTCTCACAAACTCCCCAGAAGTCAAAAACTTTATTAAGCCTCCTCGTGATTTATGGCAGGGCTGTGTAGATATCTGCACAGGCTCTCTAAGAATGTGGCTTCCTTTTTATAGAATACAAGTGGGCACTTTGATTGTGTAGCCAAGACTTGACTTGGAGAGCCAGATTTGAACAGCATTCCCAAATTACCACGCCTGATAAATTCACTGTTGAGTAACAAGGACAACCTTATGTGTGTGGAGCTAAAGCCTAGAACCTTCCCTGAGAAACCAACCAGGTATCTGGCCTCCATTTTCTCAGCCTCAGGTGCTGACAAGGGCCTTCCTCTGGCCTATCACATACCTGAGCCGATGGAAGGAACTCACCCAAAGGTACAGAAAATGCAAGTGGCATCTGTGGAAAGAGTTTCCTTTCCTAAGCCTGGTTTCCTGATCCTAGAATAGCAAAATAATATAGGCTTTTAAAAGCCCAATACAAGATTCTTAGTGAAAACTTCCAGATGCAGCTTTATTTCCTAGCCTCCATAGTACCTTAATAATCCATAGATTTCTGTCTACAGAGCAAATTCAAGGATACCCATATGGCTAATTGAAATTGTGTTACGCCTAGGTAAATAATCAGGTCAAATCTGATGAGACTGTCTTTCTGTTATCAAGAATTATTTTTGGAGATTAATTTCATCACAAGTATAGGGAAACAAGTATATGAAGGCAGAATTACTGGGGATTTTTTAACTAAAGCACTGAGAATTAGTCCAAGTGAACCTCTGGATGATAATTTGATTATTCTTTTAAAGGCTTTTTTTGATGTGAACCATTTTAAAAGTCTTTGTTGAATTTGTTACGATATTGTTTCTGTTTTATATTTTGGTATTTTTGGCCATAAGGCATGTGGGATCTTAGTTCCCCAACCAGGAATCAAACTTACATTCTGCTTTGGATGGCAAAGTCTTAACTAGGGGACCACCAAAGAAAGTCCTGATTCTCTGGTTCTTGAACAACTTTGGAGGTTTTACAATTCTGTAGAGAAAGAACTTGAGTTCCTTTGAGTTGTAAAAAAAAAATAGCAATACAAATATTTCCTTCCATAAGCATGCAAATAATTACTACAACAGCATCCTGTTCTCTGGGGAATATATATCTCTGTATGTCAAATTCTCATTGGAACCAGTTGTAACTTCTTATTTCTTCCCTCATTAATATGTCTCCAAGGAGACGAATCAGGACTAGTCAGAGCTGCAGAAGCAAAACAAGGAAATTGCGATATTAATGTCTCCAAAGAGAGGGCATGCTTTCAAGAAAGATGAAGGCTTAACTGCTCTTAATGCTCCTGAGAGGTTACGTAGGATGAGGAGAGAAAAATACAGAACCATTTTAGTGGAGTGGAGGGGCAGAGGGAGATTATGTCAGTTGAGGAGTGAGTAAAAGAAAACTCTTGAAATAGGTTTTGACAGCCGTGGTCTAATACAAAATATATTTGGTCTTTGTCCCAGGTTCCTGGCTCAGAGCCCCTTGGGATATCCTGAAAGATGGACGTTCCTTTTGTTATTCATTATAAGCTTCTTTCTACCATTTATGCTACTGAGGATGGGGGATGGGGAATGGGATTTTTTTTATTCAAGAGTTTTTATAACCCAATTTCAAGTCTGTCTTGCCTCTGTTCATTGGATTTCCCAGGCAAGAATACTGGAGTGGGTTGCCGCTTCCTCCTCCAGGGGATTTTCCCCAACCAGGGATCAAACTTGCGTCTCCTGCTTTGGCAGGCAGATTCTTTACCTTTGAGCCACCAGAGGAGCCTTCCCAGAAAGTTAGTTATTAGGTTATAAAAGAATGACATGAAAGTGAAAATGTTAGTCACTCAGCCATGTCCAACTCTTTTCGATCGCAGAGGAGTCCACCAGGCTCCTCCGTCCATGGAATTCTCCAGGCAAGAATACTGGAGTGGGTTGCCATGCCCTCTTCCAGGGGGTCTTCCCAGCCCAGGGACTGAACCCCTGTCTCTTCCCTTTCCTGCACTGGCAGGCATTTTCTTTATCACTGTGCCACCTGGGAAGCCCAAGGGTAAATTACCCACTGGGACATTCTGGCACCCAGTCTCCAAGTGTAAAAGAACAAAGGAACCCAGTGAACGCAAAGATCTTTTTAACCCATGGACTTTGCACTTCAGTTTATTGCTTACAGTTCTGGGATTGTTTGAATTATGGCGCAAAAATTTCACTCTCAGGGAAACTATTTACAATCCCTTGACTAAGGTAGTCCTTTAACAGAAAATCAGATAGGGTTCATTTCAGAATACGCTGCATGGTGCTTTAAAAATGAAACAAATCTCTAACAGTTTCCTTTAGTAAGTAAAAAGCCACATTAATCTTTCAGTTAATCTCGTTTAATGTAGATTGTGAAAATCCAGTGAACGATTTCCAAGTTTTCTTACTCATTAATTATTTATTTTACCATCTTTGGCACTTTCTTGGTGGCACATCTGGTAAAGAATCCATCTGCAATGCAGGAGACCTGGGTTCAGTCCCTGGGTTGAGAAGATCTGGTCGAGAAGGGAATGGCTAACCACTCTAGTATTCTGGCCTGGGAAATTCCATGGAATTCATCTTTGAGAATAAATATCTCCACCAAGACTATACACATTGCATGGGCAAAGAGACAAAACTAAAATGTCAATGTCACTGTCATTTACAATACACACACGAGAAACAGTATACTCCACTCTGTATCTCGAGCTCTCATACAGTATGGTTTTTCCTACATATATTTTCTGCATGCCATCTTTACTTAATTAAAAGAACATATTTCTGAAGCATTACTGTGAGTTGCTATTTATGCCCGTCAATAATCCACATCAACTGCAGAAAACATGTCTGCCTCCTTTCGACACCCTTTCGAGATGAAAGGAGGGAATTTGTGTGCTAAAATGGCTTCATGTGCCCAAATCATGCAAATTCTCTCTGCCGCTTTCTAAGATTTGCAGATGTGTAAATTGCTTCTTTTTTTTTTTTTAAGAGTAGGTATACAACGGTATGAATCTCAAATCAGCTTTTGTCCCACCTCATAGTTCTGAAATGTTCTTCAAATGATGAGGACTGATTTATCATTGCAGCATTGTGGAATTCTGAATGGAGTCTAATCTTCCATTTTAATCTTTTATGAAGCGACTGGTTAAAATATCTTACAAATGCAAAAGATGTGTGTAAGTGTATGTACACACATGCTGACATGCATCTGCATATATGACCCACACAGAGATCAGATCTCAGAGAGCATGAGTGGCTTGAAAACAAAAAGCCTTAAGGTTCGGCACTGAATGGGAAAAAGAGTTGTATTTAATAAAATCTGGACAACAATTGCAGGCTTCTATAAATCATCCAGTACGTAGAATACACTCAATAAAGTCTTTTATTATCATATAATTCTGGCGACACTCTCTGTCAGCACACAGAATAAAGAAGTAATGTTTTAGGTGATTAGACTCCTTATGCCTATTTTGTTGTATTTATTTATTTTGTATACAATATACATATAACCCATCTGAGGGGAAATTGTCTTTTCAAGACAGCAGAGAAGCACTGATTCTATGAAAGCGATGTTATTTCTAATGATATCCACACATCTTAGAAATAGTTCGAAAGGATTTCTGGTGGCCTTTGAAACTGTGTTAGAGTTTCCTTCACAAATATATAATAGAGAATGATGCAAGGTTTAAAAGTCACTCCAATGGAAAAACATTTATCACTCAATAAAGGCAAGTAGATCTTCAAATGTACCCATTTAGTTTCTTAGCATCATCTTTTCCTAATGGTGCCACTGGTGATGATCATCTCATCGATTCACTGTTAAACACTCAATGATAAAATGTGCTGTGCCGTGTGCTGAGTCGCTTCAGTCACGACCGTCTCTGCAAAACCCTGTGGGCTACAGCCCACCAAACTTCTCTGGACATGAGACTTTCCAGGCAAGAATATTGGAGCAGGGTTGCCATTCCTTCTCTGGGGAATCTTCCGGACCTAGGGATCAAACCCACGTCTCTTAGGTCTCCAGCATTTGGCAAGCAGATTCTTTACTACGAGCACCACCAGTGACATACGTTTTAGCTACAAGAGAATTGTGAACACAAGCTATTTTGAAAGCAAACAAAATAACAAAACTGTAATAATTTGGAGTCTCTCTTCCAATTCAGCAGGAATTTGACAAACATTTCATACCACACTCTTTTGGATGTAAATATTGCTGTTAAAAAACTTTTTTTTTTTTTTTTGGTCTTCCAAAAGCTAAACCTTTCTTCGCCAAAAATGTCAACCATCTCTTTCATCATCTTTTTGAAAAATCCATTTTTCTTCATAGCACGTCCTCAAAGATTTTCTGGTCTAAAGAAGAAATGAAGAGAAAGCTTTTTCCAAAATTCCTTCTCAGAAGTATCAGCCGTAGCTTCTGCTTGTGTGTGTGCTGTGCTGTGTTTTGTTTCGAGCCCCCAGTTATCTTGGTTTCTCTTGCTTCAGTTTTTTTTGCTTCCTTCAATTGCTCCCGGATGACTAAGGTCCACCTAAGCGCCAGGCAATGGACTTCCTCTTGGCCAGCATCATCCTTGGTCTTCTGCACAACTTCCAACGGCTGAACGATGTTTGCCTTCTACAAATCTTACCTACCTAGGTCTCTGTGTACACATATTTTTTCAATTCAGCTTATCTCACTTTTTAACTCTCTCTTACTGTTTCCATTAGTCTTTCTACTCCCAAGTATGAACCCCTACATTTTACTCATGTGCTAATTCATTCAATAAATATACCCATGACTTGAATGTCTGGTATTCCTGCCCCATCTATCTGTCCAAATAGAATCCCCCTGAATAATTGACTGTCACCTCAAACTCAGTGTGTTCAACTCATCATTTTTCATCAAACTCATCATTTTTCTTCAAAATCCAGCTTCCCTTGAAGACAATTCATTTCTGCCCCTGATATGGCATCATTGCATTTGGAGTTATTGTTCTTTACCAACTTTCTCCCCCCCTCCCCCATCACATAATCTCATCCCAACTTGTCTATGCTTTTTCTTTAAAAACTGATTTCTGCTGAAGCCATTTCTTGCCACTCCTACGGCTGCTTCACAGCTGATTGCCACCATTGTGTAATTCTGCATTTGCATTACCACACAATTCTTGTGCCAAAACCACTCTGGTTTCCAAAGTCCACCAGCCTTCCTCAACATGCTGGCACTGCCTCCGAGATCCTACTGGTTCAAATCAAACCCTCTCGTACCTGGATCAAGCCTGTCCTCAGCTGAGGCTGTTGTGATTCTATGTGGTTAAAAGTCGTCACGGTGAAAATAACCACAGTAGTAACTTCATTAGATGTTTTTATGCTAGTTCTTTTATTAAAAACCTTTCTTGGCTGGGAAATAATTTCATATTCTTCGGCATGAAGATGATTTATTACCATAGATTTCATTTAGGTTTTAACAACTCAAACCTTCTCTCCCAGCAGTTTCACTGTTGCTTCCTTTAGAGAAGGAAACTGGCCTCTCCATCTATCTCTATTTAGCATTTTTATTTCACTATCTCCATAACCTTTTCCCCAAAACTGACACAAAACCTGGAGCTTCTCCCATTAATTCTTACATTGAACTAGTAAGCATGAATATGATTCAGGAGCCGCTAAGACGTCTTAATGCTTTTAACTTTTCTCTCCTACCACTGAATAATTTGAAATTCACTCTGTTCACAAGCCAGAGTGTCCTTCATCTTCCCAGCTCATTCCCGCATCCACTGACCCCAGCCCCACTTTGTCAGCCCCACCCGTATACTGCTCCTGAGTCCTCCCACTGCCTCCTCCAGCTGCTCCTCCCTCTGCTGTTCAGCTCTCCTAAGCAGGCCACCTCGTGAGCTGACTTCACTCTGCTCTCATTGCGTTAATCCCTGAAATTACCTAACTCTCCAAGCCAGGTGGACTTAACCTGCTCTTACGTTTTGCGTTTACCCCATATAGAATCTGTTTTGAAATCACATAACAAGATGCTATTAGCGTTAACAATTGCAACTGAAAGTCACATATGCAGCGTGTTCTGAAGTTACCCAATGAAACTGATTCTGTCTGCCCCTTGGTAATACCGGGAGGCGTTTCTAGACTTCCTTTGGGCTCTAGGGTGGCCAAATGAGGTAAGAAAGAAAGAGAGAAAGAGAGAGAGAGAGAGAAAGAAAGAAAGAAAGAGAAAGAAAGAAAGAAAGAAAGAAAATCTTTTGGAGTAGGGAATGGCAACCCACTCCAGTATTCTTGCCTGGAGAATCCCATGGACAGAGGAGCCTGGCAGGCTACAGTCTATGACACGACTGAGCAACTAACCCTTCCAAAGTTTGTTTGGCTTATTTATTTATTTTTGCTATTTCACTTTGTATATGGTGTCAGACCATATTTTTAGTCAATAAATGTCATATGACCCTGGGAATAGCCTCATGTTAACATTCTAATAGATTAGAGATGATATGGTCAAATAAAGATACCCGCAGGTCCTGAAAGATATTCAGACTTAAGGAGCACTGATCAAAGCTTATTTCATCCCAAAACAGATAAGCAAACATGCTTCACAGAAGACTGCCTCTCCCCAGACTCTCCCTCCCGAGGCTAGATCATGGCTCAGAGCCCCCAGCCCAGCAGACTTCAGGCCACAGAGCAACTACTGAGCCACGTTCTCCCCAGCTTCATGGGATTTCCTGCTGGCAGTCTAAACACTTGTACACCAATATTTCTCTTTGTGGGTACTTTCTGTGATTTTGAGTTGTTTTCAAGTGTCAGTCTTTACCTTGGACATGCCAAGACTTCCCTACGCTCCATATTATACTTTTTTCTTAGTTTCTGCCTCTGCTTTGCCAAAGAATATTCTAAATTATTGGCGACTATGTTGGTGAAACAAAATGACCACAATTTTTTCACATGATGAAAATATCAAGATTTGGATCTCACACAGGATCGATATGGTAACTACAGACTGAAAGTCAGTTTCTCTCCAGAATTTTGAAATCTCTCTATTGTCTTTGAGTATTCGGCGTTTTTGATAAGAATTCTAAATTTTATACTGAAGTTATATCAGATTTACAAAATAACTTCAAAGCTTTTCTGTATCTCTTTCCTCGATTTGTCCTAATGCTGTTATCTAACATACTGGGTTTCATCTGTCGCAACTAAGAATGCTGCTGCTGCTGCTGTTGCTGCTGCTGCTAAGTCGCTTCAGTCGTGTCCGACTCTGTGTGACCCCATAGACGGCAGCCCACCAGGCTCCCCTGCCCCTGAGATTCTCCAGGCAAGAACATTGGAGTGGGGTGCCATTTCCTTCTCCAATGCAGGAAAGTGAAAAGTGAAAGTGAAGTCGCTCAGTCAAGCCCGACTCTTTGTGACCCCGTGGACTGCAGCCCACAAGGCTCCTCCGACCATGGGATTTCCCAGGCGAGAGCACTGGAGTGGGGTGCCATCGCCTTCTCCAAGAATGCTGGTACAACACAACTAACAAAAGCACAGACTGTATCTGGATGTTGCTGCTTGTCCCACTGGTGCCCTTTTTTCTGTTTGAGGAGCCCACCCAGTGTCCCACAAGCATTCAGTCTTCATGTCTCCACGGACCCCTTCAGTCTGAGACAGTTCTTCCAGGCTGTGTTTTCTTGGCCTTCACAGTTTGAAGAGTGCTGGTCACATGTTTGATAACACACATCTCAGTTTTGCCTTGACTGATGCTTTCTCTTGATAAGACTTGGGTTATGAATTTGATCTGATTCTTATTTTTTTGCTGTTGTTGACCATATTTCCCTTTGTGGGCATTTTCTGTGATTTCAAGAGTTGTTTACATGTGTACATCTTTATACTGGACATGCCAAGTCTTTGGTGAACTCTTTTTGATGTGACTGTTTGTGTCCATAAGCTCTGGAAAATTTTATTTTATTTTTCTTTGATATTTCCTACCCCCTTTTATCTTGATCCTCACTTAATCTTATCCAGAGCAGCCTTTATCAGCTGTTTGCTTACAAGTGTGTAGAGTTGCTTTCCTTATTTTGAGTAAATGAGTCTTTGAGGATGATTTACGAATAGAGATTATCTTGTAACTTGGCTCAACCCCATGCTTAAAGAGATGAAGGAAATTGATACTGTTTCTGATCTCCACATGTTCAAAACTGAAGTACAAGGAGGCATAGTGTTGACTTATTGTCTTCTGTTGCTTGATATAATTCTGTTTAAAAACAAAGCTGTCCAGTTTTGACTTCTGAAAGCCTGGAGCGGTGATCTGTGATGGACAGCATTCTCCATCTCTTTCCACCCCACGTCCGACAGGATGGCACCCTGGCTGTATGCCCTGGCGTTCTTCCCACAGTCCTTAAGGGGTGAGAGCTAAGAGCGTGGTCCTTCTGACATGCCAGGCGCGGCTGTGTTTTACTTGGCGAATCGGGAAGATGCCCCGTACTTGACGTCAACAACACGGGTTTCGGTTACCAGCCGTTCAAGCTGTGGGCCACGAAGGTGCCCCTATGGCCCCCCACCCGCCATCACCCTGAGGTAATGTTTCTTTTGTCATCAGCAATGCTTTTCAAAACCGAGCTTGAAACCCGTCGGATAAAAGCTAATTTTAGGATTTTCATTTCCTCATTAAAGTGGGTCATATGCAGAAAATGTAAATTGTGGAGGCTGTCTTCCAGGTTTTCATGTTGCAGTTTACTCTGGCTTCTCCAGTCCATATTGAGTTACTTCA
>SJYF01000464.1:5420835-5437180 GCA_006410515.1 Procapra przewalskii | reverse complement strand
ATTGGTCCCACTGACCTTTTTTTTTTTTTCCTTTATTCCTCAGTTAATTATTTGTAGCCTCTTCAGCTTTCAAAAGCAATCCCTTTCTTCCCTTCCTGGGCAACATTGTTCACAAACACAAAGAAAAATAACCAGGGTACTAATAAATGCCATTTTTTACACATTATATAAAGTATTTATAAAGCAATATGAAATGTTAAAGTATCATTAGAACTGGCCTTTTAAGACTTTAATATTTGGCACTGAGAAAAATAGCACTTTGAAAGCTTTCATTTTGCACCTATGCTATAGAAATTCCATCACCTGCTGACAGGTGGTGAATGTGTACAAGCGAGTGAAACAAATTAAGTGACTAACCCCTACCAAAAAATATAGTATTTTAGTGGCTTCTTTATCTATCAAATAAAAATAGAATACTCAAGCGACTACTCAGTTAACTCAGCTTTATGATTCTCTGAACCAACTTGGTTAAAATTTCCATTCTACATGGAAAGATACACTTTATATTTTTTCATTCATTCAACCCATATCCGGAATCTATAAGGTACACTTCCAGGGCCTCTGAGTATCCGAGAGACTCTGTGTTTATAGCGACAATATTTGGATCTGTGTCTATTAGAACCTTCCTTCCACAAAGCTTATTTGGAACTGTTAGCATGAATGTTTATATTTACAATATTTGTTTGGTCTCTCCTTTGCTCCTGCAACCCATTTCAGCTAATACCTTAGGCCTGACAAGGCTACTAGCTCAGGGGAGGAGAGACACAGCAAGAAAAGGGGTTCATGTGAAGCACCATGTACAGGGAAGGTTTTGAAAGCATGCCCTGTTGATGAGAAAGGACTCCCAGCACAGCGGGCACGCATTAGGATACAGAGGCAGAAATCAGGCGAAGTCACAGGGGTCAGTTTCCCTGTCTGGGCTGGTTTGCTGAGCAGAGGCTGGCACGGATCTCTCTCTGGCTTTGAGTTGAGTTCTCCTCCTTATCTGGACCCTTTTCCATCAACAGGAACTGTGTCCAAGGGAGCAATAGCAAAACCTAGATACACTTAGGGATATAATTGTACAAAATATCAAAGCCTCACGCTCTACCTAGAGGTGGGAGAAGAGAAGCACCAACCTCACAGGGCTCGCCAGCAAACCTTGGCGTGGGTGCCAAAGGCGCTGAGGATGGCGCCAAGGCTCCAGGGCCTGTGATGCCCCCACAAAACTCACTGGTCTCCCTGGGAACACCTGGAAAGCAGCCAGCGCTTCCCTTGCTCTCAGGAAGGAATTTAGCAGAGAGTGGGCAGCTCTCCTGTGTAAAGTCCCAGCATGGGGATGAGAGAAGCGCTTGCAAATGACAGTGTGAGCTGTTGGCCAGGTCACTCACAAGATCAAACTCATCTTGGTGGGTGCTCACAAGAACAACGTTGTTTATAATGATACCAGTGGGGACAAGATGACCACAACCAGACATTCCTACCCCTATACTGTTATTATTAAAAAAAAAAAAAAAAAAAGAAGAAGAAGAAGAAGGAAGGAAGAAGGAAGGAGGAAAAGGAAAGAAGGAACAAAAACAAACAAAACAGCCCCAACCCCCAAGTTCTCTAGAATTGCAGAGCATTCCCGGGGAGGAAATGGGACGAGATTTAGACAGTCCCTAATTAACTACATCCCTGGAGGAGGAAATGGCAACCCACTTCAGAATTCTTGCCTGAAAAATCCCAGGGACAGAGGAGCATGACAGCTTACAGTCCATGGGCTCACGAAGAGTCAGACACAACTGAGCACACACACGCACACACACACAATCAACTACACAAAATTTCTTCCATGAAGGAAATAAGCTAAAATAAAGATGTTTGAAAAGATGAGCTTATGAAAAGGTACACACACAAATTTTTGCTCTGCAAATAATATATCTGTTCTAGATATATCCATTATAAACAGTTGTGTAAAGCATTATATAATCGTGTTTCTTAAGGATAGATGTCAAAGTTTAATGACAGTTCAAGGAAAAAAGCACAAGATAAAGAGTTAAGTAAAAGTCAAGATTTACTTTAAGAGATCAAAATTGGGGCAAAGTTTTAATGGCGTTTGTGTGCCATATTAAAATGATTGGACTTTTGTGACATTAGAATAATGACAGTCTACTGCAGGGAACCCAGGAGAACTGAGGGTTTTTAATATAGGAGTGATATTATTATATCTATGATTTAGGTAAATTCTGCAAAAAAAAGAAAAAGTGAACCATGTATGTGAGTGAGATTTAGACATCAGAATGTGAACTGAGGGACTTTCTCTGATAGTCCAGTGGTTAAGACTTTGCACTTTCAGTGCAAAGAGTACGGGTTCAATCCCTGGTCAGGAAACTAAGAAAATAAGATCCCATGTGCCACCCTGGCACAGCCAATAAATAAGGAGAATTTCCACTAAATAACAATATATGATCCTTTAATTAAAAAAAAATGCACGTAGCCATCAAGCAGCCCATGGTACTTGGAAATTATGGTGTGCATACATATTAGAATATAAAACCTGGAAAGAATGAATGTGGACTGAGAAGTTGCACCACTTGTCCTACAGGGGATGGTAAGGCAGAGACGGTGAAGAGCTGGGAGATCAGCAGAGTGTGCAGATGCCAAAGTATCCTAGCAAAGACTCTCTTGTGATTGCTGACGATTAGTGGCTTCTCAGATGGCTCAGTGGGTGAAGAATTTGTCCGCAACGCAGGAGACAGAGCAGACTTGGGTTCAGTTCCCGGGTGGGGAAGATGCCTTGGAGAAGGGCATGGAAACCCACTCCGGTATTCTTGCCTGAGAAACCCCATGAACAGAAGAGCCTGGTGGGCTACAGTCCGTAGAATCGAAAGAGTCAGACACGACTGAGCGGCCCGCGCAGCACAGCACAGTGTGACTCACAGCCGTGCTGCGGGCTCTCAGAGGTGTATGGGTCACAAAGGCGTTTGCAGATCTCTTAGCAGCACTTACAGCGATGACAATGGCATTGAACTCTGCTTATTTCTCCTCCTGGGTTTTCCAAGAAGACCAGTGCCTCTTTTCCACTTGTTTTTCACATGTGCGTTTTAATTTCAATCTCCGTGCCTAGTGTTTCATCCTAAACTTTTTTATTTTCCAAATGGTTTTCCATTTTAGGGAGACTAAATAAATATTCTGACTGAGCTGTACTTGTGGGAATTCCTAGATCTTTTTATAGGAAGCTATTTTAGTCCAATGGAGTTGAGAATTTGATTTCCAGTTGGAGAGAATAAGAGACACGCAGATTCAGGGTAGAGCTGTACAGCACCCTTGTGCTGGTGAAGATGGAGCATTTTCAGTTACCTGGATATTAACCCTTAACTATCTGGATATTAACCCTTAAGCATCTGGATAGTTTTAAATGTGGAGACAGGGGAACAAAATGGTGTGTTAATAAAATTTTCATTTAATTTAGGGACCGTTAGAGGGTAAAGACAAAGACCTGTGCATATGCAAACGGTGACAAAGACCATTCTTGGCTCATTCAAATCCAAGTCTCTGTCTGCTGCTGGACACACAACAGAGCTTTCCTGTTTCAGGGCACCTTGTAGCTCCCTGTGGGCAAGAGACTGGGCAAGAGACTGCGGCTGGTCACGGTTTCGTTGCTGAGTGGTGGCAGACTCCTGTGACCCCGAGGACTGGGGCCCACCAGCCTCCTCTGTCCATGGGATTTTCCAGGCAAGGATACTGGAATGGGTTGCCATTTGCTTCCCGACCAAGGGGTAGAATCTGTATCTCCTGCGTTGGCAGGTGGATTCTTTACCACTGAGCCACCTGGGAAGCCCCTGGCACAGAGACTGAATTGTTGCCAAAGGATTGTCAATAAAAGCAACCTGTGATGTCTTCAAGCCTGATTCCCTAAACCAACTGTACATACCTTCCCATCTTGTCACTTCCGTTTCTTCTTTATGAGATATGCAAATGGAAAAGCTCCTGGCATCTTAGACGTTACAAATGGACGATTTGCATTTGTATCAATGTGAATGGACCTGAAGACTGTCCTACAGAGTGAAGTGTGTCAGAAAGAGAAAAGCAAACATCATATATTGACACATATACGTGGAATTTAGAAAAATGGTGCAATCTTTTTTACAAAGCAGGAATCGAGAACAGATACATGGATACCAAGTAGGGGAGGGAGGTAAGATTAATCGGGAGACTGGGATTGACATCTATACACTATTGATTCTATGTATAAAACAGATAACTAAGGAGAACCTCCTGTGTAGTGCAGGAAACTACTCAGTCCTCTGTGGTGACCTAAACAGAAAGGAAATCCCCAAAAGTGGAGGCATATGTATAAATATCATTGATTCACTTTGCTGTACAGTAGAAATTAACACATTATAAAGCAAGTATTCTTCAATAAACACTACTTTAAAATCAATCAATCAATGAAAGCAAAGACAGATGGAGCTTCCGTGATGGTACATGGGGTAAGGATCCACTTGCCACTGCGGGGGACACAGGTTCGATTCCTGGTCCCGGAGGATTCCACACGCTGCAGAGCACCTAAGCCCGCAGAGCATGTCCTGAGCCTGAGCGCTGCAGCTACAGAAGCATGCGCGCCTGGAGCCTGTGCCCTGCAACAGGAGAAGGCACTGCAATGAGGCGCCGGCACACAGCAAAGAGCAGCCCCCGCTCTCCAGGACCAGGGAGAGCCTGTGCAAAGCAATGCAGATCCCGCGCAGCCAGACCTAAACAGAGACGCACAACCCATAGTGGTAACTTATCTAGACTGAAAACACATTCTAAAAGCCCCTCCACTCCAAGTCAGTTTTGATTCCAGGCTATTGAGTCCCGAGACTTTAAAGAATAACACAGCCCAAGGAGTATAGACGAGGCCTCAACAAACAGGCAACACGAACTCAACTGTCAGTGCACTGGTGATGAACAAGGGGCCTTCAACGTGAGAGAAAGAACGCAGAAGATAAGAACGAGGCTCTTGGTAGAAATGAGAATGCAAGCTAGATTGGGTGAGTGAAGCCTTGAATAAAGTGATAATGGGATCTGATCTAACCTAAAGGAATGCACCTTCAGGCGACAGAGTCAGAGTTTAAGACTAGATGTTGGAATCTGGGGATAATCAGCATACAGTCATCATCTCCTCTCTGGCTTTTAGTACATTTAAAAGAAAAAAGACTCACAACACTTTAATTCTGTGTGTGTAACATGTACATTTTACAGCAAAATAAAATGTACATCTTTCTAAAAATAGATTCTGCCATGGTTCCTTAACTCTACACTAAAAACAATGCAATCTTGACTTGTGCTTTTTAACAGGAAAACATTTATAATATGAAAATGTACACCAGAGAGTAGAATCATTAAATGTGTACAGTAAGTGTAGTCCTATTAAAAGAAGAATTTGTATTGTCTCTCTTAAATGCAGTGTCTCTACTACCTACACAGAGTGAGTTTTAGTAAACTAGTCGACTGTATCAAGATTGAGCTTGTACATTGTATTGATACATCTCAATCCTCCAGGAGTATAGAGATGATCTTGCTTTTTCTCCTAAATGAGGCAACATCATTTGTGTCGCTTAAATTAGAAGACGCTGTTTCAGTACACACCTAATTGGTGAAGCCTAAATTATTATGTGTACTGTGGAGGGACTCAGATTTTGGCTTTAAAATTTGACAGCAAAAGATTTCAAGGAGCTAAACTACAGGGCGGTGTCAAATGGAGAAAAAAAAATCAAAACACATATTTAGAGGAGAGAGTCTGTGGGGCTCAGCTGTCTAATGTGGTGGTAGTTTAAGGCCTGCCCACTGGAACACACCCCCATATTAAAGAGGGGGAAATGCATCACATTTAAAATGCTCTCTTGACATTTTCAGCAGTTTAAAAAACGGATGAATGGGACTTCAGGTTTTCTATTAACAGGTTAGGCAGAGTGGACTAAAATGCTATTTCTTTTCTTCATTGCTAAATTTTAAAGACTATCTCTTCCATTTTAAAATACGCTTTAGTTTGTAAAGATATGGAGAAATTGACAAGATAGGACAGAGTACCCATACGCTCCACAAACCCAGTTTCTCCTCTTATTAGCTTGCTACATTAATCTAATAGTTTACTATAATTAATGAGTAAATGCTGCCACATCAATTTTAACTGAAGCCCATTTTTTTTTTTCCTCAACACCTTGGTTTTTGCTGTTCTAGGATCTTATCTAGGTTCCCACATTGCATTTGGCCAACACATCTCCTTAGACTTCTCTTGACTGGGGCAGTTTCTCAGACTTTTTTCTCTTTTTTTAATGTCAACTGCTTTGATGAGTTGTTGTTCAGTTGCTAAGTCCTGTCTGACCCTTTGTGACCCCATGGGCTGTGCTCCTCTGTCCGTGAAATTTTCTAGGCAGGAATACTGGAGTGAGTTGCCATGCCCTTCTTGAGGGGATCTTCCCAACCCAGGGATCAAACTTGGGTCTCCTGAATTGCAGGCAGATTCTTTACTGTCTGAGCCACCAGGGAAGCCAGAAGTGATCAGAACCAAAGTCCAATCGAGTTGGAGAAAGCTGTCAGAAAGCAGAGAATTGAAAATGCAGCTCTGAAAGATGAAACAAAACTGGAATGACCAGTTCAGATAGACAAGACTGAGGCTGGAGAAGCCAGCCACAGCAAGGCCCGCGGAGCAGTGCTGTTTATAATCGTGCTCCACAGAGAGCCTGCATCACTGCCCCTTGAGATGTTTATGAAAATGCAGGTTCAGAAACACGTACAGACTCGCTGAATCAAAATTGCTGATATCTATTTTCTTCTACATTCTCCCAGACAGCTCTTTCGCACACAGAATTCATAATTTCCTTTTCAGAGTAGCCAGACAGGACAGAAAGACAGTGAGAAGGGATGTCAGTGATCACTTTTTGATGTAATACCCCTGAGAAGTTTCAATTCCAGAGGACTCCTTTAATTGGAGCCTGAAAATCCTGGTGGATAAGACCGCTTTTGTGAAGGCTGCGGTCTTTGTTTACAATCTGCAGCCCCAGGATGGTAGACAGGAACAAAAGTCCTCCTGATGTGATCACCGGGTGTCCTTTGATCTCAGCATGCTTGCTTCAGCAGTGTCTTGCCATCCTCCGACTGGCCGTCTGGGATAGCCCCACAGAGTCTGCAGAATTCTGCCTTCCATCAACCTGTAAGGTCACGGCTGAGAGCTGACAGCGCCACCTTTCACAACTTCCATTTTTCATCCCTACCATTTGTTCATTTCCAGGTGAATCTTTCTTTCCCTTCCTTATTGATCTGTTGGCATAAAAGCACACTTCATCCCTTAATGATCGCACCAGACGTTGTGCTCACCTTCACACCCTAATGCTTAGCTGTTTACACTTCACGTGACTAACATGTCAATTGCTCATTTACTATTTCAGGCTTTCATTAGAATAACTGGCATCACTGTCTGCAACAGGCAGTGAACCAGTTCATTGGATCAAGGTCCACAGACAAAATGATTGATCCAGTTTCTTCAGTTATCACTGATGGTCTACACTGAACCAGAGAGAGCAGATTCTATAGGAGAGAAGCAGAGCCAAGCGGTGTGAGGGGATTCCTTGAGGATCAGCGATCACAGTTCACAACTAAGCTGCTCAGAGGGACAAAGGCTTCCAGCGTATCCGCATCCTTTGCTGACTGCACAACTGGGTATAAAAGATCAGATGAAGCAAACACTCTGGACACATCTCATTCTGCTGTGCAAAATAATGATGCTATTAGGAGGAATGACTCCTCACTTTTGATACCAGGGACCGATTTCACGGAGGACAATTTTTCCATGGACTGGGGAGGGGACGGGGGATGGTTTCAGGACGATTGACATGCCTTACATTCATTGTGAGCTTTGTTTCTATTATTATTACATCGGCTTCACCTCAAATCATCAGACAGTAGATTCCAGAGGTCAGGGACCCCTGTCTTAGAAGGAGAACTCCCATTTAATGAAAGTTCATCATGAGCTATTGCATACCTGTCGCAAAATCAACAACCCTATCAGGAAAACAAGACAAGTTGAATAAACTCCCCCAAAGCCACAGACATGATCATCAGAGGAGGACCTGTTTTAAATAAGAGTCAAATCTCAGTCAAGCCTGCCTTCTTTCTGTGATACTACACACCACCCCAAAAGCAGCTGAGTTACTATTTGAGTCTGGGAAGCTATTCTCAGGTTTTCTTTTTCTTTGATCAGATTTGTCATCTCTGTATTCGAGTAATTATCTTACCTATTCAAAGAATGGATTTAAAGGAAACTGCACAGCATTCCCAGGACTTTGTTGCTATTCAGTCACTAAGTCATCTGACTCTTTGTGACCCCACAGACTGCAGCACCTCAAGCTTCCCTGTCCTTCACTGTATCCCAGAATTTGCTTAGATTCATGTCCACTGAGTTAGTGATGCTATCCCACCATTTCATCCTCTGTCATCCCCTTCTCCTCTGCCCTCAGTCATTCCCAGCATTAAGGTCTTTTCCAATGAGTCAACTCTTTGCATCAGGTGGCCAAAGCATTGGAGCTTCAGCTTCAGCATCAGTCCTTCCAATGGATACTCAGGGTTGATTCCTTTAGGAAATCCCAAGACTTTAAATCATACCACTTTTTTAGGGCAATGATTCTCTCTTTCCAAATTAATTTAAAGATTTTCCTCTCCTATTTCTCTAAATCCCAGATCTTTTTGCTCTCTTCCTTCTCTTGAATGTCTCCATTTTAAGAAGATCAGAGAGGCAGCCACCATAACACAATTAATTAACTCCCACTAATCAAATGGGGAGATGACCTGTATGCTAGGTGGGCATGGTGTTTTTCAGGCTGTGGGAACAAGCTGGAAATAATCTTTCTTATTTGTATGATTCCAACCTTTCTCAGGAAGAAGAGGTTTCTACTTAATCCACCCAGTGATCTGCTCATACACTCCATGTAAACAGTAAAACCACCTTAACTTTCTGTTTACAAGCAAGAGCCACCTGTGGTCCCTGGTTGCCCAGCTCTGGCTGTCAGTTACATTAATCCACAGAGCTTAAGACAGGAAGGGAAGTGGGGAGTTAGGAGGCAGGAATTTTGCAAACTGACTTCATATGAAAAGAACAAGGTTCACAAGCAGAGGAAGCTGGGGGTGGGAGGCATTTTTGTCCCAGAGTTCTCTGCTCTTTTGGATTCAATTTCACTACATGGAAACATTGCCTTTTCTGTAAATATCAATAGACGCATTTCTGTTTCACATCATCTGTCTCCTCTCTTCCAGTCCATTTTTGGCCCCATAACATCTGCAGACTTTTAGAAGCTGGGTGTAAAACTTCCTGTCCTTTGATAAAAGGAACATCCAAGCCCGATACATCTTGGGATCTCCCGGTGTCAGAAGACTCAGTCTCTGTGCGTGGTGAGCAGAGTTACGCTCCGTCCTGTCTTTGAAGATTTTCTGAGGAATCTGACTGAGGCCACTGAAACTCTAGGGTCTCTTCAAAAGAGGGTTGCAGTGCTGCCAAAGTTGTTGTGGATTTCCCCAAAACTGTCTTCTTGGAGGAGCTCTGGTACTGGGAGTTCCCAGGTGGTCTCGTGGTAAACAATCTGCCTGATAGTGCAGGAGATGCAAGAGACACTGGTTCTGTGCCTGGATCAGGAAGATTCCCCTGGAGGAGGAAATGACGACCTACTCCAATATTCTTGCCTGGAGAGTCCCATGGACAGAGGAGCCTGGTGGGCTATAGTCCATGGGGTCACGGAGAGTCGGACATAACTGAGCGACTGAGCAGACAGACTGGTGTGCTCCTAACCAGAGCTTTGTTTCTTAATGTGTGAGCAACAACTCCTCTGTTCAAACTTCTAGAACTCCCGAGAGATCAACGTGAGATCACAGGAAGCATACCTAATTCAGTGACGGCTCCACTGGCTCCATTAGCCAGCCACGTCCCTCACCCAGTGAAGTTAATTATTCTGAATCCTAACCATTTTCGAAAGATGAGGAAAACTATGCTGGTGGTTTCTGCCCCATGGAATGGCTGGCTATGCTTTGGGCACTGGTGACTCGGATGAGATGATAGACATAAGAATGAGTCATATCATCTAGGTACCAGCCAATTGTAAGGGGTGTGTGTGTGTGTGTGTGTTTATCCAGTCAGTCATTAACTGGGCTTCCTCAGTGGCTCGGTGGTAAAGAATCCACTTGTAATGCAGGAGACATGGGTTCAATACCTGGGTCAGGAAGATGCCCTGGAGGAGGGCATGGAAACTCACTCCAGTAGTCTTGCCTGGAGAATCCCATGGACAGAGGAGGGTGACTACAATTCATCTTTAGGGTGGCAAAGAGTCAGACAAGACTGAACACACGTGGTTACTTAACTACCTATATTACCTATATGTAATAGGCGCTACAATAACCTCTGACCTTTGCCATCAAGGACCTTATGTATTGAACAAAAACAGTGGGACAGGGGAAGAAAATTCCTGTTTACTCAGAGCTTTGCATGAGGTGCATCAGCTAATTTTCATCTCCATCACCACCCTCATGTTGGCCTGATTTACTGAGCACTTACTATGTCCTTCATGCTAAACTCAACACTTCCAGTTAGCTTATTCAACCCTGGCAGTTGTAAGAGATGCTTCTCAGTAGCCTTATTACAGACTAGGAAAGGCAGGCTTCTCTAGAGGGTGACCTTCTTGTTGCCCGTAGGTTGTACTGACAGATTTCAGCTCAGGTCAGCCCAGCTCTATAACCCGTGCTCTCAACCACCAGCCAAAACCAGATCACCCGATTTGAGGATGATTAATCCAAGACCATGGAGACTGAGAATCAGTCCAAAGTCCTACAACATGAAGCAGGACCAAGATTTGAACTTGATTTCATTTGCTTGCAAAGCCCTGTATTTTGCATCATGTTCACGCCCAGAGGTCAAGACCCCAAGCCAGACAGAGCTGTAGAATAATAGCATTTCATAGAAACAGAAGTTATTGGAAACAGTTAAGCCTCAGACAACGAATCTCTTTGGATCATTTTCTTTTTAAAGACTATGAGAAATCATATTTGTAGTGTTTAATTTCACTTCTTATTTTATTAACATGACTGAGGTGGCATTTTCCCTTCTCTGTTATAACCTGCTGATTTTTGCCATATTATTTTATGATGCACCCTTTAATTTTTTTTCTATTATTTCACACTGGGTGTTTTCATGGGCTTTTAGGAAATTTCCCTTTCTTCCATAGAAAAAGGTTTCTTTCTTGGAAAGTTTTCCTTTGGTGCATTTCCAACTGAGGAAGAGTCTCCCAAGCTATATCAAAGGTCGTCAGCTCTCTGTTCTCCCCTATAGTCTAGGAGGATGAGCTCTTAATATTCATTTCTGAGAGCTCTTTTCTCTGTTTTTATCCTGCCGTTGGAATGAGCAGTTCAATAAACTTCTTAATGCAGCTGGTAGAAGCATGGCCTTTTTGCTTTCATTCTAGTGCTTCAGAGATGACAGTGGCATGAGCAGTTTCTGTGCTTTGAAAACTTTCTGTGAACTTGAGATGCCCTAATAAATAATCCTGAAATCATTAATTGGCATAGAGACTCACTGAGCTTAGAATGATAATGTTTTTAGCAAATAACCATGCTTTCAAGCTCTATATTATCTCTCACATTAATTCTTCTGCAATTCAATCTCCATAAGGTGTTTGTGATAAAGGCGGCATCTGGCGTGAAGGTTCATTATGCATTGTATTCCAATATAATACAGAGCTCTGACCCCGTGACACTCACTAAATACTTCTGCAAAAGAAAATTGTCAGGGGGAGAGAGGAAGATTTTCTAGAGTCCTGTTACACTATTGGTTTGACTCCTGAATATTTATTATTTCATATTAGATTCTCCAGTGAATTTCAAGCAGATTAAAGAATGTTTCAGAATGTAGGCTCTGAAAAAGTTGAAATTATATCTTGTCTAGGGTCCAATATCAACTAATAGATGTTTACTGTATATGTAATGCTCCCTCTGAGTAAACTAGTCCCTGGAAATAAATTGCCCACTCTTAAAAGACACTTCTTTTCAGGAAAAAACAATAAAGTAACCTCTTTCTTTGGTAAATGATACCTCTGCCTTAGTAATAGACAGCTCACCTCCTCACAGGTAGGTAATTTTCCAGCGGGTATGAATTATTCCCTGGGAAAAGCCAGGCCAGGCTATACCATCTTCCTGGTTATCTGTCTATGTACCGTGTACATGCTAAGTCGCTTCAGTCATGTCTGACTCTGTGCGACCCTATGGACTGTAGCCCACCAGCCTCCTCTGTCCTTGGGATTCTTCAGGCAAGAATACTGGAGTGGGTGGCCATGCCCTCCTCCAGGGGATCTTCCTGACCAGGGATGGAGGCTTTGTCTCTTGCATCTCCTGCATTGGCAAAGAGTTCTTTACCGCTAGGTGCTACCTGGGAGCCTTATCTCTATACCATAAATCTACCTATATTTATGTATCTATCTGTCTCTCACCTATCATCACTGACTTGAAGGGAGGGATTTATTCAATTGAGAAGTTGTCTATCAACATTCAAGCACATACAGCATAGAGTGGCCATGCCACAATTGTAAGAGGTTTTATACATGCATATATACACACACACACACACACACACACACACATATATATATATAGAAAGATAGGTGAATGAAAGACATGGTCTTGTTGCTTTAATTGCTTATGGTCTACTCAAAATTTAAAATAGATCCAAAATGCATTACAAGAGAATAGCAGTAAGACAGCTTCTAAGAAAACGAAAGTGGTCGTTTTAGAACAAACAAGTTGCGAAGGCAAACACCGTGGCATTACAGACGGACCTTTAGAGACGCCGTGAGTGGGGGTAGTTGGAATCAACTTGGGGGGTCAGTCCTAGATTTGCTTTCCAATCCAGACTGGGATGGTGGGGTGGGGCCCTGGGGCCCCTCGTCCTGAGAAGGACTTCTTTTTTCTGGGCTGGACTTCAAACAGGGCCTGAGGAAGCGTGAGCTTTGGAAAGTTCTGGCATTCCCTAGCTTGACTCAGCTGGACAAGCTGGCCACTTGATGATGTTCTTCTTTTTCTCCTTTCTTAGCCGCCATCTAGTTACAGAGCACGATGCAGTCAAACAGGGAACTGACCTTTGGCCAAGGATGAAGAAGAAATTTCTGGACACTCCCATGAACACTCATTCTCCAGTTCCAGAAAATTTAAAGTAACTTGCGACTACCCTTCTTTTCTCTCCCGCTTTCCATCTGCCCCGGAGAGCATCTCTCTAACCCTCCTGCTTCCTTTATTAAAGATGCTCATTCTTGTGCTTTGTTCCTGCCACATCTTGAACCCTCCACGGGACCATCTCGTCTAATCCTGTTGTCAGGATTATTAACACAAGTCCAGATTCACACAATTATTCTGATTCACAGGTCCTCACTGCACAGAGTTTAAGATTATTGTTAAGAACAGTGGTTTTTATTCAGATTATTTGAGCCACGTGACACTAATCAGGTTACTAGGTCTTCCCATCCCTCACCTGTAAATGAGAATGATTTATTCACTTGTGTACCAGTTGCAAGCGATATTAAGGTAGATATGAGGTAGATACCATTATGTTTTCCATGGGCTCAGTCACATTTACTCTTTGTTACCCCCGGGACTGTAGCCTGCCAGGCTCCTCTGTTTATGACATTTCCTAGACAAGAATCCTGGAGTGGGTTGCCATTTCCTCCTTCAGGGGATCTTCCTGAGCCAGGGATTGAAATTTCATGTCCTGCATCTTCTGCAAAGCAGGGTAGATTCTTTACCACCAAGCCACCTGTGAAGCCCAAGTCCTCCCCTAGACATGAGGACACATCGGTGACCTAGACAGGACAGCTCCTACCCACATGAAACTTACATTCTCAGGGGCCCCACAGAGAAGGGAAGCATGACCCTGATCTCAAGGGAGAAATACAAAGTAAGCCATGATTTGGGTAACTAGGAACTCCGTGTACAAAAATCTCTTCCATCCTTAGTATTTGCTGCCAGAAGTGATGAATTGTGCATAAATAAGGTAAAAGATGCACGCAAAATCTAAATATACTGCCGCATCCCTACTGCAAACCCAGCTCATCTCACGAGAAACGGAGAGTAACTAGCTTACAAATTTGTTCAAAGTAACCGATGATATACTCCACCGAAGGTGACCAATACAGTTTTTGACATAGAGTAACCGTTTCTCAAGTCTAATATGTGAGGAGAAGCGCTTGCTCAGTTGTTCCACCCTCTCTTGCCCCCCCTTCCCCAGCTACCCCATCGCACAGCCCAGCCCCACACAGAACCAACACCCCGTGGCCTCAATGGACAGGAGCTGCCCCGTCCTGCCTCTGGGGACTTAGTCTGAAATGCTTTTCCCGTTTCCCATTCTGCTTCGAATTTTTGCATTTTCTCCCCTCTCATCAGTAAGATACTCAAAACTAGGAAGGTTTTATTTGCATGTGGGAAACCCTGAGAAATAGCTTGTAAAGCAGAAAATGAAAAACAGTTTTATGTTAGATGAAACTGAATGGTTTAGGATTTGTTCCTATTTCTTTTAAAGCTTTGAGAATCCACGCTGGAGGATGAAATGGAGGATGAAAATAGAAACTCTGCTAAGAGAAGATGCTGGGACACCTGTGCGGTTCGCCTCAGAGAGGGCTTTACAGCACTGAACGCGAATGTCTTTCTGTGGGGTGTTTTCCACTCAGCGAAGACTCCACCGCTGGGATCTTTTGTTCTAAACCAGAAGCCCTCACTCATTTAAATTACTACCTGCCCACTGCCGTCCTGTAAACTTGTCATCTCTGATTCAGAGAGATAAATGATAACCTTCTCCTAGCCAACATACTTGGTTAAAGAGAGCAGCACAATTCTTTTTTTATTATTATTTTTTTTAATACTTATCCAACTCAAAATAGAAACCTGGAGGGCATGGCTTGGACTCTTGAATTTAGACTTACTAGTAACGCTAGCAGATGTCTCTCAGGACTGACTATATTCTCCCTTTCCATGCTGTGTGAAAGGCAATTTTATCAAACTTCAGACGTTCACCAAATCATGTGACGGAAAAGATAATTCTAAGGATTAAGAAAGAAATAGAACCCCAGCACAATATAAAGAATTCTTACTCTTGTTGTAAATAATACCATAAGCCCTAAAACCACAGAATGATGAAAAACATATCTAAGTCAAAATGGCTATTTTTCATAAACTATCTTGTTTTATGATACACAATCCATAAAGCTAATACAACAGAAAAAATTTATTTGGTGGGGCTATTTTTGGAGTGCTGATAATGTTTTTGGAGCACTCCTGGTGCTCTTGAATTATATTAGACATTTTGTATCAGTTATTGTGAAGAATGAAAATAAATTCCTGGAGGAAACTTTCTGCAACTTGATTTCAAAGATATCAGAAACTTCTAGAAAGTGAGAGCTAAGAAATCCCAAATTGGAATTTTAAGTTCATGCTATTGAAAGGAGATTAAAACCAGTTTGTGGACAGTTTATGACAGAACCACAGTGAAAATATTTAGGAACTTTTATAGCAGTAGGGCACAGCAGTGACATGATATTGTATTTTAGAAAAATATTAGTCCTCCATGGGCTGGGAATTTTAAACAATCAAAGCAATACTTGGCACTTCTCCACAGATACTTTGCAAGTCCTTCTTTTGACATGATAACAATCTGCTAGACTCAGTCTTATAAATTGCCAGAGAGTCATGGGCTTCCCTGGTGGCTCAGACAGTAAGAATCCGCCTGCAGTGCAGGAGACCCGGGTTCAATCCCTGGGCCGGGAAGACCCCCTGGAGAAGGGAATGACAACCCATTCCAATATTCTTACCTGGAGAATCCCCAGGACAGAGGAGCCTAGCTGGCTACAGTCCACAGGGTCACAAAAGTCAGACACGACTGAGTGACTTTCACACTTCACTTCGGGGGGATTTGCTACCAAATGCCCTGCTAGTCAGTTCTGGTGCTGCTTTCACTGGTCAGGGGACCTAAGGATGGATGTTTAACTGTCTGGGACTCAGTTGTCCCTGAGAATAAGACGTGCTTCAAGCGTTCCTTTGGAAGAATAAAATGAGATAATGTTTATAAAGAAATCGGCATATTTCCTGGGATATTTTTTCTCAAAAAACTGTTATTGATAGAAAAAAAACGCAACTTACACTTAAATTGCCCTGGAGAGGATGCGAACAACTTTGGGGAAAAAATAACTTGGCATCTTTTCAGAACTTTGATTAGAATAATCTGAGAGTTATAGTTTGTGTAAGGATAGTAAATCATCTATCACTGAATACCACACCTTCTAGCATGAAAAGCACAATTAAACTGTCCCATCACTAACACAGTTCTGTG
>SJYF01000464.1:5409549-5419899 GCA_006410515.1 Procapra przewalskii | reverse complement strand
CTAAGAGTCAAACCCCCAAGTTCCATGTGTCTACAGACAATAATGCCTCAAGAAACAGCCTCCTGAAGGCTCTTTAAAGCCCTTCTAACTAATGGAAACATCTGTCTCTCGTGATGAGAAGAAGAAGATGAACTGTTGTATTTTACTTTAAACATTCAATGTGCTGCCATATACATTGCTTTATTTACTCCTCACTACCCAGTGAAACTAGATGACTCATCTTTTTTTTTTAATTTTAAAAAGATACACTGATTTTTAATTGGAGGACAGCTGCTTTACACTATTATGTTGGTTTCTGCCATCCATCAATATGAATCAGCCAGAGGTATACATATGGCCCCTCCCTCTGGAACCTCCCTCCCGTGTCTCCCACCCCATCCTACCCCTTTAGGTTGCCACAGAGCACTGGAGAAGATCAATGTTCTTTTCAGCTTCAGAGCAAGTGGAACAAGACCAGCAACAAGCATAGCTTAGCTAATAGGAGCCCATACCTCAGGTGGAGACATCCCTGGACCAAAAAGTTGTCAAGGTGACAACTGTGGGTTATTTCTTGCATAATAGATCTCTTCCTGTTGAAAGACACGCTGTAGCTCCAGTGCACTAAGCCACATACACTTCTCTTAATTCTAGATTATATTTGATTACCGGATTTTCTTTTAATAAAACATTTATAATCATTTCCTTTACAACATCAGTGTGCTCATTTCCAGGAAAAATAAAAAGATTCATTAAATTATCAAATGCCAGTAATAGTTTTATTTAAGCCAGTGACTCCATATACGTATAAATACCCTAGAAAATAGCTTCTGAATGATCAACAAGGCTGTTTTGTTCAAGACAAGAGGATAAGCAGAGGAGAAAGGCACAGCACAGAACTAGGCTTTGCTCATAAACGTTGTCTAGCTAGTGAGATAAAACTGAGAGAGAAAGAGATAGGTGATGGTTTATACAAAGTTCATGCAGAATGGAACTACTTTTCAGTTAATCCCCCAAACCTGACACTTGATGTGTTTTCCCTGAGGGGATAAAAATGAGCTAGCGGCAGAATGAGGGCGGCCCTCAGCTTCCAGACTCCAGACGTGGTTTTCTTCCGACCCCTCTTCCAAGCAGCCAAGGAAGCTGAATCCATGACCTCAGCCCTGCACCTTGCCAGCCCATCACACGTATAATCCAACGCTGTCTACCTAGGATCACCGGTGTGTTGAACTATCGAATCTGAAAAGCCTAAGACTGTGTTTGCCGCAGTTGGGATTTAAGCCTGTCTGAATATGCCACTTTCTAGCCAAACAAACCAAACCGAAACCCAGGGAAATCTGCCAAGACAAACTTTCAAACCCCAAGTTTAAAAACATTGGAATTACCGTCACGTTGCACTCCAATGTAAATGTTGTCACGTCGGGCCAGACCATCAGCTTAGGAGAGGCCAGAACCGAGGGAGAAGTTGACGGAAAAGTGTTCAGTGTCATTGACGGCTTCTTGTTGACAATGGCAGAGAACTCCACTTGGCTGTCCCAGTATCCCTGCTCTCCTTCCTTCTGAACAAAACCCTGCAGTTTAGCTGGACACATGGTTTCCTACCCCAGAAACTGTAATTCCCAGTGGTCCTTTTCCCTGTTACCCCCTCCTGCTTTCATTCAAATTCCACCACTTCTGGACAAATGGACGCGATGCACGTCCATTACTTTCCCTACCCCTTCCCTTGCCAAAGGACACACCGCTCTGCCTATCACTGAGGGTGATCTTCATAAAATCCAAATGTAGTTATATTATCCTAGTTCCTTCTGCTTGAAATTCTTCAGTGTTCTTTATGACAGAATGCTGTAAGTCTTGCAGTGCTGTGACCTGGAGTCTGTCATGCAGAGTGAAGTAAGTCGGAAAGAGAAATAAGCAAATAGTGTATACATGTATGTTAACACATGTATGCAGAATCTAGAAAAATGGTACGGATGAACCTATCTGCAGGTCAGGTAGGAGCACAGACGTGGAGAACAGTGGGAGAAGGAGAGGGTGGGATGGACTGGGAAAATAACATTGACATAGGTACATTAGCTGGTGTGAGACGGATAGCTGGTGGGAAGCTGCTGTATATCACGGGGAGCTCGGCTCTGCACTCTGTGGGGATCTAGAGGGGTGGGAGGCTCTCGAGGAAGAGGATATATGTCTACATAGAGTTAATATGTATACACATTGCCCTTCACGGATCACAGTCTTGCCATGGCAAAGGGGTTTGCATAACTCAATGAAACTATGAGTCAGGCCATGCAAGGCCACCCAAGATGGATGAGTCATAGTGGAGAGTTCTGACAAAAAAAAAATGGTCCACTGGAGGAGGAAAGGGCAAACCACTCCACTTGTCTTGCCTCAAGAACCCCATGCACAGTATAAAAAGGCAAAACGATGTGAATCACAGCAAACTCTGGAAAATTCTTAAAATGATGGGAATACCAGACCACCTTACCTGTCTCCTGGGAAACCTGTGTTCAGGTCAAGAAGCAACAGTTGAAACCAGACATGGAACAACAAACAGACTGGTTAGAAATTGAGAAAGGAATACAAGGCTGTATGTGGTCACCTTGCTTTTTTAACTTATATGCAAAGCACATCATGCGAAATGCCAGGCTAAATGACTCACAAGCTGAAATCAAGATTGCCATGAAAAATATCAACAACATCAAATGTGCACATGATGCCACTCTAATAGCGGAAACTGAAAAGGAACTAAAGGCCCTCCTGATGAAAGTAAAAGAAGACAGAGACGAAGCTAGCTTAAAACTCAACATTCAAAACACTAAGATCATGACATCCCATCCCATCACTTCATGGCAAAGAGAAGGGGGAAAAGTGCAAGCAGTGACCGATTTTATTTTCTTGGTTTCCACAATCACTGCTGATTGTGACTGTAGCTATGAAATTAAAAGACACTTGGTCCTTGAAAGGAAAGCGATGAGAAACCTAGACAACATATTAAAAAGCAGAGACAACACTTTGCTGACAAAGGGCTGTCTAGTCAAGGCTATGGTTTTTCCAGTAGTCATATATGGATGTGAGAGTTGGACCATTAAGAAGGCTGAGCACCAAAGAACAATTGCTTTTGAAATGTGGTGCTGGGGAAGACTTTTGAGAGTCCCTTGGACTGTAAGGAGATCCAACCAGTCCATCCTAAAGGAAATCAGCCTTGAATATTTGTTGGAAGGACTGATGCTGAAGCTGAAGCTGCAACACTCTGGCCACCTGATGCGAAGAGCTTGACTCATTGGAAAAGACTCTGGTTCTGGGAAAGATTGAAGGCAAAAGGAGAAGGGAGAGGCTGAGATGGTTGGATGGCATCACCAACTCTATGGGCATGAATCTGAGCAAACTCTAAAAGTTGGTGAAGGACTGGGAAGCCTGGCATGCTGCAGTCCATGGAGTTGCAAAGAGTTAGTCATGACTTAGTGACTGAATAGCAACAAATAGCTAATTCATTTTGCTGTGCAGCAGAAACTAACACAGCGTTGTAAAGCAATTATACTCCAATTAAACAAATAAAAATAAATAAATACTATAAGCTCAACTCCTTAGCTGGCACACAAGATCAAATGTCTATACTTTGGCCATCTTTCTAGCCCCATTTTTGTCATCATCCCTTAATATACCCAAATGATAACAATACTGCTGTACATGAATCTTCCTGACAGATTAAATATGTGTAAACTCATTTTTTCCTAGTCTTGAAAAAATACCTACGCATCTTTTCTGAAAGCTCAATGCATCTCCTGACCTTAGCCATCTTTCTGGGCAGAAGCCAATATTTTCTGTTGGGTTCTCAAAAAGAATTCCATGTATTCCTTTTTTATAGCTCTTAGAACACTTTTAAACACTTGCTTTACCTCCAAACTCTATGGTGTCTTCAAGAGAATTGTTTTTTTGCTTGTTCACCTTTATGCCCTTGGGCCCTTCTGAAAATCTCAAACAATGTAGCCAGTCAATATATATTTAAATACAGAGTGGGAACACAGAGTTGGAGATTTGGGGGAGCTGTTGATCATTTTTACACCCTAACATAACTTCCTTTTTTCTTCTCTCCTGCAGTTTCACAGCCTCTCAAAATAGAAGATTCATTGAGATGCCAAAATGCCGGAAGAAGCTTCCTCCAGTTGCATGCAGCAAGTTAAGTTCTTGACATAAATCCTTTCTTACATAATACAATTTGGAACTGCCTCATATAATGCTTTTGAGACCCACTGAGATGGAGACTCTGTGGTCAGTGTTATTTAACTTAATTAGCTTAACTGATATGCAGAATAACTGGAATAGACCATCTTATTATTCTAATTCCACCATTATTAAAATATCTGTTATCTAGTCCTGCTCAGTCATTAGCCGACATGTACGCTGTACAGATTCCAAAATGTGATAGGAACAACCCATGAATTGATATCATTGCTATCTTTGAAAAGCAACTTTTCATCTCTTCCTGCTGGATTCTGACACCTTTTCAATGTCCTTTGAAAATCTTTGACCTGCTTCATGGAGCATCTGGTATTTAAGGACAAGAGAGTGGATCCAAGGAAAAGCTACATTCCGATATTACCAGGTTTTTCCAACTAGGATCTACTCTCAAAGTCATAACTATAATTTTCCAAAACTGGGTATTGTAGTCATATATTTATTTATCATGTTCCCTTTATCCATGATGGGCAAAGATCTTAAAGAGTAAGAAGCCCATCTACACTGTACCTATCTGTCAGATATTTAAATTATGCAAGCTCTACTTTCAAGGCTTAAGTGACAAAAAATGTTAGCTTTTCATCCCAGAAAATCTGTGAAAGCTCTAGTCACCAGATTGATATTAGGCAGTGTATTAAAAAGCAAAGTCATCACTCTGATATTGGGCACAAGTCGTTACATCAAATGATATTAGATCATTTGGGAAGTCGTGAAGTCGCTCAGTTGTCTCCGACTCTTTGCGACCCCATGGACTGTAGCCTACCAAGCTCCTCTGTCCATGCCATTTCAGTCATGCTCCTAGCTAAAACTGTCTGGCTCATTTTGTTGACACTATATGTAAAAGTTTACAATCATGTCTTTCTTCTATTGTGGTGAAACTTTTAAAATTTCAAGAATTCCCTTTAAAACGAATCCACCTCTCTCCAAGTATTAATCTATTGTCTGTTATGAGTACTTAATTGGATATTAGCTTATTAGACCTCTTTCCAGAGTTATCACAGTCCAGATCAAAGCCAAGCAGAATATATTCAATTGTTGGAGGTACTTAGCTAAAAGCAAGGGTAACAGATTGGGGTGTGACATCGTCATGCAGTACCCTAGGTGCCTTTGGAAATAAAGGCGTGATAACAAGACCTTCTGGGTGTCTGATTTATTCCAAGCCCTATCCTGAACACTTTACGTCTGCTGCTTGTTTAATTCAGTGTCTTAAGAGTAGTGCTTCATTCTGCTTTGTAAATGAGATAACTTGGGCTTAAAAAGTGCAAACATCCTGTCCACAGTCATAGAACTGGTATAATCACTGGCCCCAGAATTCAGCACAGGCATATCGTTATTCCTGGGCAAGGAGTAGTCAGGTGCAGTGCTGAGACATCCTATCAGGCTCTTATCATCTCATAAAGAGGAAGATGTTATGCTTTTTCTTTTTTTTCAATTCAACAAAGACCTATTAAGCACCTACTGTGTGCCAAACCCTTTTTCTTAGTTCCTGGGAATACAGTTGTAAACAAAATTGAAATTTCTTTATTCTTATCAAATTTATATGATAGTGGGAGCACATTTAGTTTTATTTACTATGTTTTCTGTTCTGTCTATAAATATGTCCAATATTGACAAAAATTCAGTATACCATATATTCTCTAATGTGCATATTTGAATATGTATTTGTATACACAGACTTCCCCGGTGGTTCAGTGGTAAAAAGAATCTGCCTGCCAGTGCAGGAGACACAGGTTCCATCCCTGGATCAAGAAGACCCTCTGTAGAAAGAAATGGCAACCCACTCCAGTATTCTTGCCTGGGAAATCCCATAGACAGAAGAGCCTGGAGGGCTACCGTCCATGGGGTAGCAGAATCAGACATGACTTGCAAATAATCAGCAGCAACAATACACACACACACACACACACACACACACACACACACACACATATCTACTCCTCAAATGGTAAACAACTAAAAATGTGCTTAATTTTTTAAAAATCCCTCTGTGGAAGAACCATGAAGAGGCCACACTGGCCAATAGAGCTAAAAATATCAACCAAACAGTTCACGCCTACAAGGCTTAGTATGAGCATTTAATTTCCAAATGTTGGATAACACAACATCTGAATCTGATACAAGCTGAAACTTGTTTAAATATGTGCATTTGTAGACATCTTAACTGAGCCACTGATGGATTTGTAAGGTATTTTTAAAGTTACTGAATAAATCTTTCATCTCACAGTTGCAAATGACCGAATATATGTCTACTTCTGTTATGATGTGATAATTGAATTCATCAAACTATAATTAGTTTCCAACTTAGATATGTTTTTCTTGAACACAGCAGTTATGAGCATGACAGCCCCATCTCCAATTTACACTTTCTAATTTTTACTGTGTTTAGTTTATTTGAAAAAATTGAGTATATAACATTCCTGTTAAACTAGTACTATATGAATGAGAAATAGTTTTATTTAAGTCACTGTTTCCATTGGTCTAAATAATTCCCTTCTGTCGTTCTATTTCTTATACTCACTGGAATAAAAGATAAAAGAAATATATAAATCCTAGGGAATCTAACTCGAAATCTGAAAACAAAAAAAGTATTTTTTTTTAGTTTCAGAGAACTAAAAGTATCTCCATGTTTTAATTTTATGCTTCTCTAATTTACTTAGTAAATATTAACAGCTTATGAAATACCTTATAACCTCTGAGAGGTCAGATATTTTAGCAAGTGTTCCTAATAAGGCATTCTATATACACATGGATAAAATGAAGGATCATAACAAATACATAGGAAGCCCCAGTCCACGGTCATTATCAGCAGGAACTTTTAGACAGTCCAAGGCTCAGAGCTCCACTTTCGTTAGCAGTCACGTGCATCACTTTGTTTGGGGCCAGAATCATTTTGTTCATTATGATCTGTTGGTCATGAGAAATGGATGATGTGGTATATATGCATATAATGGAAAACTACCCAGTCATGAAGAAGAATGGAATGATGCCGTTTGTAGCAACATGGCTGGACCCAGAAGTTACCGCACTAAGTCAGAAAGAGAAAGACAAATACCACATGGCATCACGTACAGGTGGAATCTAAAATGTGATGTGCAGGAACCTATCTGTGAAACAGAGAGAGACTCGCAGACTCAGAGAGCAGATTCGTGGCTGCCAAGAGGAAGAGGGTAGAGATGGGAGGGATTGAGAGTCTGATATTAGCAGATGATGCAAACTATTATATACAGAATATATAAAATCCTCCTGTAGAGCATGGGGAGCTCTGTTCAATATCCTGTGATAAACCATAACAGGAAAGAATATGGAATATATATATGCATACATATATATGCATATATATACAGTGATATACAACTGAATCACTTTTCTGTATGGCAGAAATTAACACAATATTGTAAATCAACTATAATTCCATAAAATAAATTTCAAAAAATCCTTGATTGAATTGTACAATTCTTGCAAATTTAGAGATCTTATATCTATTTGGGAAGACCCCATACCTGTCAATTTTGCATTCATTAACTTTAAATAAGGCCTAGGGTCTTAGCTAAAGTGAAAAGATAATGAGACCATTTTAAACCATAGAACGACACATAGGAACTTAATTGATAAATATATTAAAACAATGAACATTTTACAAATTGAAAATGTATTGAAATTAGAACAAAGGAGGAGGGTGGAGATCGTGACATGATGGAATGGTGTTTGGGAAAGGCAGGTGAAATGAGCAAAAGAGACTCAGGAGTCATTAGGTGGCAATTAATGCGATAAAAGAGGTGAAAAAAAGCCTAGACGGAGCTCCTTAGTTGAAAGAGACACACATTAATTCGTCACATACACAATATACTTAACAGAGAGCAATATTTGTACATTTGAGGTTGTTTAGCTTAGAGGGGCATTAGTCAGATCACTTACTATAGCCTCCGTTGTACTTGAGACTTATAAAAATAGATATCATTAAGATGTTCCACATGTATTTCTCCAACGCTCTTGTAGCCAAGCCAATAAACCAATTAGATCAGCCTAAATGAATTCTTAACCTTTGGAGAATTTCCTGTACCTAATGCATGTGTAAACATTTATGGCATTATAAAAATTGCAAAAGTAGAGAAATGCAATTCAAGCATCTGTTTGTCCAATGACGTTCTCCTAACTAAATGATGTTCCATTTCCACAAGTTTCACTAAAATTTTTGTGAAGACGTATCAGGAGATGAAAACAAACAAAAAGTCCAAACAGTTGCGCATCTACCATGTGAACAGAAAATTGCTATAAACACTGTAATTCCACTGTTTATTAGTCCTAGATAGCCATAAGGCAATGGCACCCCACTCCAGTACTCTTGCCTGGAAAATCCCATGGACAGAGAAGACTGGTAGGCTGCAGTCCATGGTGTCGCTAGGAGTCAGACATGACTGAGTGACTTCACTTTCACTTTTCACTTTCATGCATTGGAGAAGGACATGGCAACCCACTCCAGTGTTCTTGCCTGGAGAATCCCAGAGATGGGGGAGCCTGGTGGCCTGCTGTCTATGGGGTTGCACAGTCAGACATGACTGAAGTGACTTAGCAGCCATTAATGTGCTATCACTCGATGAGAGAGTAAATTGCAAAGGAGTAAGAGCTGATTTTCTTAGAAAAAACTTCTAGCTATACAAAAACACACACATTCACGTGTGCCTTTTTGTGCCTGCATGCAAAGTCACTCAGTTGTGTCTGAATTTCTGCGGCCCTATGGACTGTAGCCCTCCAGGCTCCTCTGTCCATGGGATGAGATTCTCCAGGCAAGAATGCTGGAGTGGGCTGCCATGCCCTCTTCCCGGAGATCTTCCCAACCCAAGGATCAAACCCAGGTCTCGTATGTCTCCTGCACTGGCAGGCAGGTTCTTTACCACTAGTACCGCCTGGGAAGACCTGTATATACCTTTAAAGGTCTCCTGAAATAAATATTTGATTGAAAGTGTTCTTAGCCAAGGTAAAGCAACCAGTCACCTGAAAGCATGCTTTCACCACATGATGCAGAGTCGACTCATTGGAAAAGACCTCGATGTTGGGAAAGATTGAGGGCAGGAGGAGAAGGGGGAGACAAAAGACGAGATGGTTGGATGGCATCACTGACTCAATGGACACGAGTTTGAGCAAATGCTAGCAGTGAAGGATGGGGAAGCTTGGCATGTTGTAGTCCATGGGGTGGCAAAGAGTTAGACATGACTTAGCGACTGAACAAAAGACCCTGGTGGCTCAGACGGTAAAGCGTCTGCCTAGAATGCGAGAGATCCGGGTTCAGTCCCTGGGTTGGGAAGATCTCCTGGAGAAGGAAACAGCAACCTACTCCATATTCTTGCCTGGAATCTAAATCCCTTAGACGGAGGAGCCCGGTAGGCTACAGTCCATGCGATCTCAAACAGTCGGACGTGACTGAGCCACTTCACTTCACTTAGCAACTGAACAACAACAAAAGAACTACTTGACTGGAGGATGTTCTTTAGCCAAGATAAAGCAACCAACCCAGAATGTTTTTCTTTAAATCTTGACATTGAGCATCAAAACAGGAATCATTGAAAACCAAAACTGTGTTTGTTCCTTGACTTGCAAAGTATCACTTGTACTGCATACGTACATTTTAGTCATGATGATGATAACCAGGATGAATATTTCTGCCTCAGCAACGACAATGTCTTTGGTGACCAATAGCAATAGGTTAAAGGCCATGTATACTATACACAAATATTCAACATTTATTAACACGTAACACTGACTTTCAAGCATTTCCTTCATCCCCCCTTTGTGCCCACCTGCACCATCACCACCCACCAGAGTCAGATCCTAATGCATGTCACTGAACACATTTTCTTAAAGCCTTGTTTTTATCCTAAAAATGTCTGCAATTTCAAATATTCTACTATTACGTGCCCAAATTTATTTTGCTATAAGTGGATTCTCCCACCTCCAAATCATCCAGAAAGATGTAGCACATTGATCACGTGACTTTGGAGACACTGGCAACTTTGTCACATCTCCAGCTTGGCTGGAGAAGCACTTTTAGAATTTCAAAATATCAGCCCCTAATGAACCATTGTCAAGTCCCCTAACACCTGGGTATCTGCAGGTGGCAGGAGACATCTGTAAGGCCGCCCCTTT
>SJYF01000464.1:5360335-5377860 GCA_006410515.1 Procapra przewalskii | reverse complement strand
GGATGGCATCACTGACTCAACGGACGTGAGTCTGAGTGAACTCCGGGAGTTGGTGGTGGACAGGGAGGCCTGGCGTGCTGCGATTCACGGGGCTGCAAATAGTCGGACACGACTGAGCGACTGAACTGAACTGAACTGAACTGAACCTAGGCAGTCCACAACATAATGCCTAGTGAATAACAGGTCCTTAGCAGACACTAGTCCATCGTCCTCAACCCACATCCTTCGCTTGTGCTGGAATCCCTGGTTTCAAGTAGGACTGGTACCTGGGTGTGAAAGTGCCTAAGACCTCTGATGGATCAGCGGGATGAAACAGGAAGACACCCACGGCTCTCACAGGTACATAGGTGACCCATTAACATAACTACTAAACACAAGTACCCCTCCCTCCTAAAGTCCAGTAATTTCTGGTGTAAGATGAAAACATAACTTCACATAAAATGGAATTCACAGCTAAGATGAAAAATTCAGCTGGGTGTCATTTTAAACACCAAGACGTCACGGCCCCTGGAGTTATGAGATAGCTTGGACATTCTGGTGGAAGATGCAGAAACCTCAGAGACCAGGGGACCCAGTCCCGATCCTATAACATTACATATGGTTTTAACATCTGTGCCAAACACTTTCCACAATGCCCTCCCCTCCACTGTATGCTCACGTATCTGGGCATTCTTCCAGAATGTTCTCCCAGGAAACTTCCAGAAAGCTGATTACTGTTAGGTTGAGATTTAAAAGATATTCAGATCTTCCTGGCTTGTGTAGCCACGCATGAAGATGAAGTATCATCTGAGATAGAGATCTTTATAAAAATTATACACATGGAGACAACACGTTTTCTTTCTCACTGGTGAAAGGGAAGGACCAGGCTTTTAGCCTCAGAGGAAAATATCCCTTTAGCTTGAGATCCTGTAGTGAAAGCATTTAAGCCTAGAAGACTCAGAAGCTGTACTCTTCTGCTGAGTTTGTCCAGAGAACATCTGCTTCAGGAGCGCGCAATACAACAGTTGACCTTCATTGTATCTCTGGACCTTGGTCAACAAATCTTAACTCCGAAGGTTTGAATGGGTCGTAAAAACATCTTCTGACACTAGAGATTTTTTAAATCTCTAGATTTTATTTTGAAGTTTTTAAACTTGCTGTATGGATGTAACTGTTTTTAAGACATGAAGATATCACTATATTATCTTAAAATGTCAAGAGCAAAGTATATGTTCACATATAAAATATGACTTTGTCCACTAAAAACTGCTACAGAAGAATAGCCACTGGATCATATATTATAGTACTTGGAGTTTTCTGATACAAAAACTATGGTTGTCCAGAGATCATGGTATTAATTGCTTTATATCTGCCCAGAATCTGAGTCAATGGCATCCTGATTTATGCAAATTATTACATTTCTTTCTCTTTCAGAGTAATATGTTTCAGACATATGTTCCACCCTGGGACAATATTTGTCTGGGGGCTCTCAGCCTGTCAGGAGATGTTAGTAACTATTGCTGATCATACGTTATGCCGCTATCACCCTGGGCTGGGATGAGGGCTATTTGTTCACAGGAAGAAAGGAAGAGAAATATACCAGAGCTGAGAACAAATATATGTGTGAACTAATCTAAAAAGCCTGTCCTCATAGAATGAAGCTGGAAATGGAAACTTATATTAGAAAATGCAGTCCTGAAAATTGGATTTGCAAAGTCTGGTTTCTCTTTATTCAGTGAAGCAAGCCACCTAACAAACCAGGTGTAGAACCAACAGATGGCTTGTTGGTTTTTGTTCTTCAGCTGTTGTGTCTGACTCTTAGTGACCCCAGGGACTGTAGCCCACCAGGTTCCTCTGTCTGTGAGATTTCCCAGGCAAGAATACTGGAATAGGTTGCTATTTCCTTCTCTAGGGG
Source organism: Procapra przewalskii (assembly GCA_006410515.1). Taxonomy (NCBI): domain Eukaryota; kingdom Metazoa; phylum Chordata; class Mammalia; order Artiodactyla; family Bovidae; genus Procapra; species Procapra przewalskii. Next base: position 5,375,966 of record SJYF01000464.1, on the reverse strand, counting down.
ATCTTCCTGATCCAGGGATCAAACCTGCATCTTCTACATGGGCAGGCGGATTCTTTACCGCTGAGCCACCAGGGAAGCCCAATAGGTGGCTAGAGGCTAAAAAGCCGTCCTGAGTCAGATTTCCAAGGTTCCTATCCAGATGATCATGTCAATTTCTTAAACATTCAGAGCCCAGTTCCTCCATGTGTGACATGGAGATTTTTATCCTACTGATCTCGCAGCGTTGTTTGGAAAACATCTGAAATAATCCATGTCAAATGTTTAGCCTAATCCACCACGAATCTCGCTTGCTCTCAGCAACTCTTAACTATCATTATTACTGTCTTATTGATTTACTTTGGTGAACAGGAGAAGTGCTGACATGCCATGCACTCTCTGTAATCAGCATCATATTATTTTTCCATTTGGGTGCTGTCTTAACGTTGAATCGGTGCCTTGCCCGCATAAGCTCATTTAAGCTTCACATAAACTCTGCAGAGTAGATAGACATCAAGTCTAATTTAGGAGACTCTAAGTGTCCTTTCCCTGATGATCTAAAGCTAGAAAAAATGGGAAAGATGACATCCTGGAAAATTAAGGTGCTCTCTCAAAACAGCAGATCAATGGCTTCAGCACAGATACGAAAGATACAGAGTGGCCTGCCAACATGGCCTCGCCTGTGTAACGGAAGACTCATACTGGCCCATGAAGGGGGCCACTGGAGCCGTATTACGGGGATCGACTGGGGATCGTGTTTTATTTGCCCAGCTTCTCAGAGCCGCATCCCAACTCTCACATTAGGACAGGCCAACAGGGAAACACAGGAGTCCATCCAGGAGCCAAACAGTCTAATCTTCCTTCTCTCTCCTGCCAGTTTTGAGCTGTGTGACCTTGAAATAGTGACTTGACACTGCCTCAAAATTCAAGCTTTCCCTTGTGGGAAAATCTGAAATGTGGATGGCATTACTAATCTCATGAGTTTCTTGCAAAGACTATGCAATATGACTTGTATAAGGGGCTTAGTGTACCATGCTGCTTGTTCTCACAGTATAGTTCTCACAGTACTATTTCAGAACTCAACCAGGAGCACTGTCGTTGCTGTTCAGCCACTAAGTTGTGTCTAAGTCTTAAAGGCCCCGGGAAGTGCAGCACACCAGGCTCCCCTACCTTTTATTATCTCCCAGGGTTTGCTCAAACTCATGTCCATTGAGTCAATGATGCCATCCAACCATTTGATCTTCTGCCATCCCCTTCTCCTCCTGCCCTAAATCTTTCCCAGCATCGGGCTCTTTACAGTGACTCGGTTCTTTGTATCAGAGGCCAAAGTATTGGAGTTTCAGCGTCAGCATCATTCCTTCCAATGAATATTCAGGGTTCATTTCCTTTAGGATTAACTGATTTTAATCTTCTTTCTGTCCAACATGCTCTCAAGTCTTCTCCAGCACAATTCAAACGCATCAGTTCTTTGGCTCTCAGCCTTCTTTATAGAGGTGAAGTGAAAGGGAAAGGGAAATTCGCCCAGTCATGTCTGATTCTTTGTGACCCCAATGGACTATACAGCCCACAGAATTCTCCAGGCCAGAATACTGGAGTGGGGAGCCTTTCCCTCTTCTAGGAAATCATCCCAACCCAGGGATTGAACTCAGGTCGATTTGCAGGCAGATTTTTACCTGCTGAGTCACAAGAGTTTTAAAAACCTGAAAATCCCTAGTCAACAAATGACTACATGAACCAAGATATTTATGCCTCCTGGAAGCTCCATGTTATGAGATCCTCATGTTACGAGAACACCAAAGACCTCAGAAGACCTGAAATCTGCCCCGACTTCCTTAATACAGGTCCCAGTGTCAAGAAGGGATCTTGCAAACTCCCAATGCCACAGCCTTGACCTTCTGTTTTAGAGGCAGTGAGCATTTCAGGCTGAGTTAGGAGACTGATGTAATAAACTCTAGATTCTATATTATGTCAACGATAGCTGGAGATCATGGAGACAGGCGGGAGAAACGAAGGAAACACCTGAGTGCTGTGTGACTGCTGGCTGTGTTCCAGGCTCTGTGTTAGCGCTCATCAACGATCTCCTTGAACGCTCCACCCTGTGGGATAGCTCATGTCGCTCTGATCTGGCTCAGGAGGAATCTCGGGCCATAAACTTAAGTAACAAGGTAGCTCGCTACTAGAAGGAGCGGAGATCTGACTACTGGTTTCTGAAGCCCAGCCTTTATAGAAAAGTGAGTAATCTCTTACTCCTTTCTGGTCCCAGGTAGTAATCAAGAGATGTAAAGTGTGATTTCAAGCTGGATCTTAAAGAAGCAAGATGAGTGGGATTTATGCACACAGCAGAGCTCTGGTCCATCATGTTGACCAGGATACCTCATCTGTTGTTCTCTTCCTACATCTCTAACTCTCCACTGCTCCTCTTCCTCCTCACCTGGGGGGCCTCAGGATGCTGGGGGGTAGGCTGGGCCGGGCCATCATTGCCCTGAGCATCTCATAGCGGCAACATCTGGATGTAAACACACACTATGACCCTAAGAGTCAGAACATCCCTTTAGAGGGCATGGGAGTGGGAGAGGGGGTGGGGTGGGGGACTTAGAGAGTTCCAGCCTCTGCTTCTGGGCTTCCCAGGTAGTGCAAGTGGTAAAGAACCAGCCTACCAATGTAGGAGATGCAGGAGACATGGGTTCTATCCCTGGGTCAGGAAGATGCCCTGGAGAAATGAATGGCAACCCACTTCAGTATTCTTGCCTGGAGAATCCCACAGAGAGAGGCGCCTGCTGGGCTACGGTCCATGGGTCTCAAACAGTTGGACACAACTGAAACGACTTAGCACGCAAGCACACAGCCTCTGCTGCTACCTCAGCAACCCCTCCGCCTACGCTCTGCTGCTGCTGCTAAGTCGCTTCAGTCGTGTCCGACTCTGTGCATCCCCATAGACGGCAGCCCACTAGGCTCCCCCATCCCTGGGATTCTCCAGGCAAGAACACTGGAGTGGGTTGCCATTTCCTTCTCCAACGCATGGAAGTGAAAAGTGAAAGTGAAGTCGCTCAGTTGTGTCTGACTCCTAGCGACCCCATGGACTGCAGCCCACCAGGCTCCCCCATCCATGGGATTTGCCAGGCAAGAGTACTGGAGTGGGTTGCCACTGGGTCTCCCAAATACGCCATGACCTCCCATGCACTTGACTTTGAATAAGCAAAGTTCTGTACCTGGGGCTCCTTTTTAACGATATTGTTGTATGTTGTTGATCAGACACTGTGTTCAGTCCTTATGTATTGTCTTCCTTAATTTAGACAATGATCCTCCAGAGTACCTGCTATAATTATCTCCCTTTCTCACAAATGAACACACGGAGACAGAAGAATTAAGTGGATTCCACAAGGTCACAGTACTAGTAAGAAGTGGTGGTCACTTTACCCCGGCTATCAGGGCAAGGACATTTTTAACCCTAACTGTCCCCTTTGTGCAACTGGCAAACTCCTCTTCACCCTTGTAGGCTCACATCCAGTGCCATCTCTGTGGAGCTTTCGTCTAGTCTACAGATGAAATGATGAATCCCATCTTATGCTTTCAAAACATTTTGTCCCTTCTCCTGTTACATTCACCATATGACATCATAGTTATTCATTTGTGTGTATTGTTCCCCTGTCAGAAGGATTTCAACATTCTTGGTCTTCCCAGAAATTGTCCAGATCTCCTGGCATAGAATAGATAATCAATAAATATCTATTAAAGTGAGTGAGTGGGTAACTGAACTATGACGAGAAAATAGAAAAAGGATGTCTCACTCATTTCGATGACTCCCCTAGATCTGCTGTGCAGACTCTATTGATTAGACATTTGATGATTTTTTCTCTTTATTTCCTATTCTCTACCCCTGCACACCAGTCTCTGGCTCTGCTTTTTCACAGATGCTCTTTTTCATAGATCATAGCTTTTTATTTACTCTTTGAAGTGAATGAAAGATTCTATCATAATAACATATATATGTGTGTGTGTACATAAATGTATATACATTTACATACATACATGTATGTATGCATGCATGTTAAGTTGCTTTATCCATGTCCAACTCTTTGCAACCCTATGAAATGTAGCCCGCCAGGCTCCCCTGTCCATGGGATTTCCCAGGCAAGGATCCTGGAGCATGTTGCCATTTCCTCCTCCAGGGGATCTTCCTGACCCAGGGATCGAGCCCACATCTCCTGTGGCTCCTGCATTGCAGGCGGACTCTTTACTGGTGAGCCACCAGGGAAGCCCTATATGTATGTATGTACATGTATGTGTGTGTGTGTGTATATATATATATATATATATGCAAATACATAAAATTATATGTATGCAAATGTATAAAATTGACTATTCTTCAGTTTTGGGTGGGGAGTTGGGAGCTCCCCTGCACAGCTTCCTGGATCTTAGTTTCCAACCAGGGATAAACCCCAGACCACAGACAGCAATGAAGGCACTGAATCCTAACCCTGGACTGCCAGGGAACTCCCTATTCTTCAATTTTTAAACATGACTTAAAAAAAGAGGAAAAAAGAAACCCTGATCTGAGTGCGGTTGGTGTAGTGGCCAAGCAAAATCACTAAACTGGCAAAACGCGTCAGCAAACCTGCTCCTCCCTCCTCGCAAACCTGCTCCTCCCTTCTCTCCCTCCTCGCGCTCCATCTCCCATCCTCCCCACTCCCTCCCTCCCGGCGCCACTGCCCACATTCAGAATGGCCCTCTTTCCCAGGGTCATAAAACACACTCCCTTCTGCTTCACAGAACTTGAGAAGGTCCCTCTCTTTCGCCCTGGAATGCATTCCCATGGAGACCTCAGATGGCAACTCCCCGGCCACTCACACGAAGAAATGACTCATGCTTGGGAGCCAGAGAATTCACTCCGCACAAAACCCCAAGTGAGAGCTGCTCTCTTTGGTCTAAAATAACTTGTTTCTTCATTCAGTTGACTCCCAGATAACTAGTACCTTGGGGCATCCACGTTCTCCTCTGTAGCTAACTCTGGTTTTATTTTTTATTTCATTTTTTTAATCCAAGTATAGTTGATTTACAATCTTGTGTTAGTTTCAGGTGTACAGCAAAGTGAATCAGTTACACATATACATATACCCACACTCTTTTGGATTCTTTTCCCTTATAGGTTATTACAAAATACTGAGTAAGAGTTCTCTGTGCTATACAGCAGGTCTTTGTTGGTTATCTGTTCTATATATAGGAGTGGGCTTCCCTGGTGGCTTAGATGGGAAAGAATCTACCTGCCATGGGGGAGGCCTGTGTTTGATCCCTGGGTTGAAAAGATCCCCTGGAGAAGGATCTCCCACTCCAGTATTCTTGCCTGGAGAATCCCGTGGACAAGGAAGCTTGGTGGGCTGCAGTCCATGGAGTCGCAAGGAGATGGGTGTGACTGAGCGACTAACACTTCCACTTTCATAGACAGTAGTGTGTAGCTGTTAATCCGACCTCCTACTTCATCCCCCTCTCCCACTTCCTCCTTGGTGACCAGAAGATTGTCTATGTCTGTGCTAAATCTGGGTTTCATTTCTGCTTGGACTGAAAGCTGCAAGTGGGCAAGGATGAAATTTGTTAAGAAGCCACTTATCCCCGCTGATTGATTAGCTGCCAGGATTGCCTGAGCTCTTCTGTGCCCTTTCCTTCCCCTCCTGCTGCGGTGGGTTTATCTGAGAGATTAGTGCTGAAGGCCGTGTGATGGGATACCGTATGTTATTTACCCAGAGATATTTAGGTCGTGGGTTCTGGGAAGAATTTTCTACCCACCCATCAGATTCTCTTAAAAAGCAATGGTTTACCGAGTGACAAGTTTGTTATTCTGTATATGCTAACCAAGACATGAGTTCCTAAAGTCTGTTTTGAAGAGCACTGAAATCACAGAACCATTTCTCACACCAATGTGAAGTGGATGTCTGTAATGCAAGGTAATGGGGAGATGACTACAGTCTGCCAGGTTCATTTAGTCCCCTCTCGCTTTTAAAGAGCAGGTGTGAGGCCAGGTGGCTCCCACCAACACCTGTCTAACACATGATCGCAGGGATGATGGAGCGCCTATCTTAATAACCCACAGATAGTGGTAGTAAAGTCAAAGTAATTGATGATAAACATCTTAAGGGCTTGGATTCTTGTTCTTTGTCCCTGAAATGCTGCTGACAGAGACAAGATTTACCCGGGATGCTTGAATCCTGACAACCTCATTAGGGACAGGCAGCTCTTGAAAAGGAAGATTTGCTTTTGCAAGATGCACATTTCTTCCAAAAAGCTCCAGTTCCAGGCTTTCCAACCGCCAAGGATTCCATGGTGATTCAGGCTCTCCTCTATCCATACACTGCTACCTGGACCAAAGTTCACCAGAGCATCACTTATTCAGAACTGGGATTTTGGATTAACACAGGCAGACTACCTATATAAGTGCTTTAAGTGCTTGTTTGCTTAGTCATGTCTGACTCTCTGTGACTTCCTGACATGTAGCCTACCAGGCTCCTCTGTCCACGGACTCTTTTCCAGGCAAGGACAGAGGAGTAGCTTGCCATTTCCTACTCCAAGGGATCTTCCCAACGCAGGGAGCAAAACTGTGTCCCTTGTGTCTCCTGCATTGGCGGCAGATTCTTTACCACTAGTGCTGCCTGGGAAGCATTTCTTATAGTGTTGCTAGAATTCATTACTATAACCTGGACTCTTTTTTTCATTCATATTAATTGCTTCAATCTTCACAATATCTCTGTGAGTTGGATGGATATTAACAGCACCCACAATTTTCACTCTTGCTTGAAACCTTTTATTTGATATTAGAGTATAGTAGATTAGGCTTCCCAGGTGGCACTAGTGGTAAAGAACCCACTCGCCAATGCAGGAGACAGATCTTCCTGGGTCAGGAAGATCCCCGGAGGAGGGCATGGCAACCCACACCAGTATTCTTGCCTGGAGAATCCCATGCACAGAGGAGCCTGGTGCGCTGTGGTCCATTGGGTTGCAAAGAGTCAGACAGACTGACGTGACTTAGCACTAGCTAATAGTTGATTAATAATCTGGTCGTTTCAGGTGTGCTGCAAAGTGATTCAGCTATACATATACATGTATCTGTTCTTTGGGCTTCCCTGGTGGCTCAGAGGTTAAAGCGTCTGCCTGGAATGCAAGAGACCCAGGTTCGATCCCTGGGTTGGGAAGATACCCTGGAGAAGGAAACAGCAACCCACTCAAGTACTCTTGCTTGGAGAATCTCATGGAGGGAGGAGACTGGTAGGCTAGTCCATGGGGTTGCAAAGAGTCTCACGCGACTTCACTTCACTATTCTTTTTCCGTTTGCCTAATAGCGAGCAGAGTTGCCATCACGTTACATTACAGAGTTCCCTGTGCTATACCGTGGGTCCTTGTTGGTTATCCATTTTAAATACAGCAGTATGTACATGACCATCCCATCTCCCTAACTACCCCTCCCCTACGCGTCCCCCCTGGTAAAGTTCTCTAAGTCTGTGAGTCTGTTTCTGTTTTGTAAGTAGGTTCATCGCATCATTATTCCGTGTAAACTATCGGAGTCCATGTGCTGACGGATGTACCATGTTCAGGAGAGTGCGTGCCGTCTCCTAGTCTGGGGCAGAGCCTGGCAGCGATGGCTCTACCACTATTCCCACGTGTTCAGACAAGACACAGCGGTTAGGCTGTAAACATTGACAGAGGGCTCCCGCAGCTCGTAGCTGGCCCTGGGGCCACTGAGATGGTCCAGGAGAGACATTGGCAATGACTTCTTTACTTTCAAGATAAATCATGGAGAACGAGACCGGCTTTAACCAAACAAATTACACTTTGTAGAAAGAAAGATGCCTGATTTTTCACTGAATTTAAGAAACCTGCACTTGACTTCACACCCACCCCTACTTAACCCCAGATCTGTATACTCTCTGGGTTCTAACCCTGACCTTGATCACCCAATTCAATTCCCATAATAAGGTTATTTATACTACTCTTCCTCTGTGACTCTGAGACACGTGCTCCTTATCAAATGCACATTTCTTTTTATTTTTTATTGAAGGATAATTGCTTTACAGAATTTTTGTTTTCTGCCAAACCTCAACATGAATCAGCCACAGGTATACATATATCCCCTCCCTTTGACCCTCCCTCCCATCTCCCGCCCCATCCCACCCCTCGAGGTTGATACAGAGCCCTGTTTGAGGTTCCTTAGCCATACAGCATATTCCCATTGGCTATCCATTTACATATGGTAATGTAAGTTTCCATATTACTCTTTCCACACATCTTACCCTCTCCCCTCTCCCCATGTCCATAAGTCTATTCTCTATGTCTGTTTCTCCACTGCTGCCCTGTAAGTAAATTCTTCTGTACCATTTTTCTAGATTCCGTATATATGTGTGAGAATACAGTATTTATCTTTCTATTTCTGACTTACTTCACTCTGGGTAATAGGTTTTAGGTTCATCCACCTCGCTAGAACTGACTCAAAGGGTTTTTATGGCTGAGTAATCTTCCATTGTGTACATATACCACAACTTCTTTATCCATTCATCTGTTGATGGACATCTAGCTTGCTTCCACAGTCTAGCTATTGTAAATAATGCTGCAATGAACAGTGGCATACATATATCTTTTTCAATTTTGGTTTCCTCAGGGTATATGCCCAGGAGTGGGATTGCTGGGTCATATGGTGGTTTTATTCCTAGTTTTTAAGGCCACAGTGGCTGTATCAATTTACATTCCCACCAACAGTGTGAGAGCATTCCCTTTTCTCCACACTCTCTGCAGCATATTCCTTAAACTAGCTCAGCAGGCTGATGCCCCGTGTGGATGTCCAGTGTTTGGAGCCCTGAACTAGAGGAAACTCGGGAAATGAGTCGGGTCAATTGAGATGGCAGCCACATGACCACCCTGCTTCTCAATGGCAAAAGATGCTGGAAAACAAAAGCACAGTCAGAAAACTGTGACAGCATAGAAGTGTGCTGTGAGCACGCTTGTGAGCGTCTGCACACAAGTCCTGGCAAGGTGACGAAAAGTGATGATGATAGCGCTTCCTGCGAATCACCAGCTAAGGACCAAAATGGGATCAATCCTCTCTCTTAGGAAGGTAAGAGAAAAATACCAAGCGTTCTTGGCCAAATCCAGCAAAATCTGTTGGGTTGAAAACTGATTTAGTGATTGTATAAGCCGTGTGGGCTCAGTCACTCAGTTGTGTCCAACTCTTTACGATCCTATGGACTGTAGCTCACCAGGTTCCTCTGTCCATGGTTTTCTCCAGGCAAGAATCCTGGAGGGGGTTGCCGTGCCCTCCTCCAGGGGATCCTCCCAGTCTGGGGTTGAACCCAGGTCTCTTCCAGCTCCTGCACTGCACGCAGGTTTGTTTTTTTTTAACGGCTGAGTCACCGGGGAAGCCCCTGTAGAGGACTCAGGTATCTGGAAATTCACTTAAGAAGGTCTTATACTAATGAAGTGTTGCTGTAACCGCCTCCAGTTTTGCTACCATTAAAAACAACTGATAACTGTAGTTCTAGATGAGTGCTGTTGCTCCCTTGGTTTTAATCAGTAGTTTTCTTCTCTCACATCTCTTCCTGTCCTAACTTCTGTGCCTGACCTTCTACGTGGCTGCAGACTTGAGTTTTTTCCTTGTCTCACACCAAATAAGACCATTTCATATGGGGTCCTGCCTACCAGAAGGCCAGCATATTGTTGCATTTCTGTAAATGTTACATTATAATGACAAAAACACAAGTTATTTTGGAAAGAAAAGAGCTAATCTAACTTCCCATCTGGTTTCCAGGAAACATTATCCGCAAGGATTTCCCTTAACAACAGTAAGTGTCTTCGCTGGTGACCAGGGTTGATTTCAGCTTGATCATATTAGCTTTACTTCTTTTCCATCACTTTTCCCATGCTTCAAGTACTTTAAATTTCCAATTAAGATAAGATTTATGGTTTGTTGAAATGTTCTTGTTCAGCTGCCTTCCCCCCACCTCGTCTCATCTGAAGGGTTATATGTGGTTTAGCTTAATGCCAGTCAGAGAGGGAACTTTGCACACGTGTTTTCACAAGCACACACCACTGTGCTCCCCTCAGTGTTATTTTTAGTAAGCTGAGACGGTCTGGGTCCCACCGTCCACACGCACAAGCCGATGCGCTCTTTATTGCCTGTGCCTCCCTTGGGCAATAATAATACCAACAGCAAAAATCAACATATGCTTTCAAGGATCTGATTTTTTTAAATGCAAGAAATGGGAAAATTAAGCTAAGTACTATAGGGGTAATAAACAAACAATAAAAAGAGATCAACATAATAAAGATCAGGCATTTTTATTGAGCCAAGAAGAACCCAGACACTGTTACTCCATTCAATTTTTCCCCTCTGTGTGGTTAGTATAGTTGTCCTTATTATTATTATCATTATTGTAATTGATGTAGCATTTTAATTTTGTAGGTAAAAACAAATATTTTGACACTAGTCAGAAATGATCAGGTGATCTTATATGGTAAAGATTTTTCTTTTAGTTTTGATAAAATAGCATCAAATGTACCACCTTAAGCAGTTTTATATTTTTTTAACATTTTATTGCATACTGAAGGATAGCTGATCAACAAGGGGACTCAGCCATACACATACCTGTCTTCATTCTCTCCCAGAGTCCCCTCCTATCCAGACTGCCACATAACACTGAGCAGAGTTCCCTGTGCTATACAGTAGGTGATTGTTGGCTATCCAATTTAAATATAGCAATGTGTACCAGTCCATCCCAAACGCCCTAACTCTCCCTCCCCCCCATGCTTCCTGCCCATCAATGATAAGTTCCACCATAACCTGTACAGCTGTGTTAAGTATATTCACATTGGTGCATAATCAGACTCCAGAATTTTTCATTTTTGCAGAACTGGAACGTCATCCCCAGTAAGCAAGATCTCTTCCTTTCCTCCCCCGGAGGCTCTGGTAACCACCATTTTACTTTTTGTTTCTATGAATTTGATAGTTTTAGACTTCCCTTGGAAGTGGAATCATACAGTGTTCATCTTTTTGTGTCCAGTTTACTTTACTTAAGTGAAACCATTTTCTCCCCGATTCCCCCAGACTCGATAGCAGTGTCTGCTCTAAAAGGAAAGGGTGGACGCACACTTAGATTCCCAGTGAGTGTGTACTGTTTTCCCAGGTAACTGGAGGAAGTGGTTAACCCAGCGATCCGAGTCTCTGCTGCATTCTTATCCCCCTCAAGGGAGGCAGCCACTGAAGAGAGCTCAGTTTCAAAAAGGCTGGCAAAATAACATCCTTCACCCTCAAAAGAGAGCGAGGCAGGCCTTTGATTTCGGAGCTCACTGGATGAAGAAGGGTCACCATAGGACGTGTTGGAAGGAAGAAGAGTGATTAAAAAGAGGCAATGGGTCCAAATATGAATGCCTATCCATAACGGGTCTTCCGTTATGGGACATCCTAGAGATTTTAAGAGACAGGTACCAACTTTCTAGGATGACTTTCATGTTTACATACTTCTCCCTACTTTTATTTGCAATTAGCACAATCCAAGGTGACTTCACAGATATTACTGTAGAGTGATGCTGAAGCTTCAATACTTTGACCATCTGACATGAAGGGCGGACTCCTTGGAAAAGACCCTGATGCTGAGAAAGATTGAGGGCAGGAGGAGAAGGGGACGACAGAGGATGAGATGGTTGGATGGCATCACCGACTCAATGGGCATGAGTTTGAGCAAACTCCAGGAGACAGTGAAGGACGGCGAAGCCCGGCGTGCTGCAGTCCGTGGGGTCACAGAGTCAGGCACAGCTTAGCCACTGAACAGCAATAAACAATGGTAGCATCCAGGCAGAAAATGCTGTTCACTTTAGTTAAAAGCAGTGAACTATTTTTTTTTTTTGACAAATTTTTGAGTAAAATCTCCTGGAATAAAACTTTAGAACTTTTTCAGAAACAGGCTTTGGTGGTGATAATTTTTGGTCTTGGTTTTGCTGTTTCAACTCGGTGAGGTTTTCCCATATTCTTCCTGTTAAATAGCTTTTATTCCTTGACTGGCTGTCATGTCATACTAGAAAAATTCTGGGCAGCCGGTTTAGTATGGACAGCTGGTGGTAAAGCCCCTTCAACTATTCAAAGTTCCTAGGAGATACAGACTTTTTTCCACCTAAATGGCTCTTTCCCAGACCCTTCCTTGTCTATTACTCTCCATTTCCACAGCCCCCCTGCCAGTCTCCGAGCCAGCCAGTTCCCCAGAAATATACCTTATTGAAAATGAATTAGACTGACTATTCCCTGTGTTCCCTTGCTTATTGCTTCTATTTTAAAATTTAATAATATCACTTGCATGTCCCTAACACTTAAGATTTTCTCCTATTAGTGAAGCATGCTCCTGATTTTTCATTTATAGCCATTCCTTATAAAAGACTTGCACTTCAAGGTGCAAACTAAATTGAAGAAAAATATTAGTGAAATATAAAATTTTATATTTTAATATATATAAATATATGCTTATATTAAATAAATATATTTAATAAATTAAATATATAATTTAATATAAAAATAAAGTGAAAATAACACAGGTTTAAAGAAGATTTAAGGAAATTTGTCCAGTAGGATGCTCTAACTGAAACCTGAGAAATGTCTTTAAAAAAGGAACACTTATCAGGTGGAGAGAGCTGAGTACCAGGAGCAAAATGGGCTGGGCGAGTTTAAGAGCAAGGGAAGCACAAGGTCACTTAGAGAAGATTCCATGAGAGTGGTTTTCAAACTGCAATCTTAAATTTGTGTTCCCCAGACTGGTGCTGAGCAGTGTTGATGCTGGGATGCTGCATCTTTATTTATTATTTTTAAACTAGTTAAGGATGAGTCATCTCCTATGAGTTCATCAGTTTCTCACCAAAACTGGTGTCTGTCCCCTGGTCTCTCCGGATGGTTTTCCTTTTTGGCAAGTGGCATGATGTCCTTTTTAGACTAAAGAAACCTGAATACTAGTGGCCCGTGAATCAGTGAATGGAGGAGACACACACGCATAAAGCAGGTAAACAGCCTCATTTGGAAACTGCCATGAATGAAGGAAGAGAGAGAGGCTTCCAACTTATTCCAATTCAGAACGTAAAAATATTCTCACTTCTTTGACATCACACTGTAAAGAAATGGTCTCAGAGGATTCACCGAACTGGTTACCTTCTAGCCTAACCTCCTTAAATTCTCCTTTCTCCATTCCCTAACCATCTGGCCATCCTTCTCATCTCCCTGTTTTGCTTTTATTCCACTGATCTCTTACCTATTCAATGACTGACCATCTATTTGCATATTCATTCACATAATTTAATTATTTTATGTTAATTCTGGTCTCATACAAAAATCATACTTGGATTTTTCAGGCACCCAAAACTACAATACATGTAATTGCCCACAAAATTGCTACCAAATACAATGAATTAGAAAGCGACTGAATATTCACCAGATTCTATCAAATCCAATTATCTGAGATCCTTTGAATTACAATGGGATCGTTCATAGTTAGAAACATGGCATCGTGCATGCTAATTTGTTATTTTTTAAAATGCTACTGATTTTACATGGTGCTGTTATTGGATTAACCAGAAGTCAATTAAACTCCCATCCTGCTATGAGGAAGACAAGCCACTCAAGACTTCTTGTCTCAATATTTGTATGCTGTTGTTCAGTTGCTAAGTTGTGTCCAACTCTTTGCGAGTCCGTGGACTGCAGCATGCCAGGATTCCCTGTCTTTCACTATCTCCCGGAGTTTAATAGCTTTATACTGCAGAAAAATTGTCAGAATTCAGGGAACTTCATAGGCCTCTGGGCAGGGCCTCGATTGGTCTCTGAGGATAATCAAAATTCTCACTAATGCAATCTACACAGCAATAGCTGTCAAGATATTTTTCTGAGTCATTTCTTCCTTCCAGTTAAGAGTTACTTCTGTTATGAAGATTGATTGGGGTGAATTCCTGATTACAAATTAATCTCTCACTAATGTGTGCTGAGAAGGCTGAACAGAGAAAAACTGATGCTTTTGAACCGTAGTGTTGGAGAAGACTCTTGAGAGTCCCCTGGTCTGCAGGAGACCAAACCAGTCAATCCTAAAGGAGATCAGTCCTGGGTGTTCATTGGAAGGACTGATGCTGAAGTGAAGCTCCAGTACTTTGGCCACCTGATATGAAGACCTGACTCATTAGAAAAGATCTTGGTGCTGGGAGAGATTGAAGATAGGAGGAGAAGGGGACCACGGAGGATGACATGATTGGATGGCATCACCAACTCAATGGGCATAAGTTTGCACAAGCTCTGGGAGATGACATCTCACAAGAATACTGGAGTGCGTTGCCATTTCTTCTCCAGTCCTGTCTCCTACATTGGCAGCTGGACTCTTTACCAATGATCCATCAGTTCAGTTCAGTCACTCAGTCGGTCCGACTCTCTGTGATCCCATGAAGCGCAACACACCAGGCTTCCCTGTCCATCATCACCTCCCGGAGTTCACTCAGACTCATAGCCATCAAGTCAGTGATGCCATCCAGCCATCTCATCCTCGGTCATCCGCTTTCCCTCCTTCCCCAATCCCTCCCAGCATCAAAGACTTTTCCAATGAGTCAACCCTTCACAGGAGGTGGCCAAAGTCTGGAGTTTCAGCTTTAGCATCATTCCTTCCAAAGAAATCCCAGGGCTGACCTCCTTTAGAATGGACTGGATGGATCTCCTTGCAGTCCAAGGGACTCTCAACAGTCTTCTCCAACAACAGTTCAAAAGCCTCAATACTTCAACGCTCAGCCTTCTACACAGTCCAACTCTCACATCCATACGTGACCACAGGAAAAACCATAGCCTTGACTAGATGGACCTTTGTTGATAAAGTAATGTCTTTGCTTTTCAATATGCTATCTGCTGCTGCTGCTGCTAAGTCGCTTTAGTTGTGTCTGACTCTGCGCGACCCCATAGACAGCAGCCCACCAGGCTCTGCCATCCCTGGGATTCTCCAGGCAAGAACACTGGAGTGGGTTGCCATTTCCTTCTCCAATGAATGAAAGTGAAAACTGAAAGTGAAGTCACTGAGTTGTGTCCAACTCTCAGCGACCCCATGGACTGCAGCCCACTAGGCTCCTCCATTCAAGGGATTTTCCTTTTCTTCCAAGGAGTAAGCATCTTTTAATTTCATGGTTGCAGTCACCATCTGCAGTGATTTTGGAACCCCAGAAAATAAAGTCTGACACTGTTTCCACTGTTTCCCCATCTATTTCCCATAGATGGAACCAGATGCCATGATCTTTGTTTTCTGAATGTTGAGCTTTAAGCCAGCTTTTTCACTCTCCACTTTTACTCTCACCAAGAGGCTTTTTAGCTCCTCTTCACTTTCTGCCATAAAGGTGGTGTCATCTGCATATCTGAGGTGATTGATGTTTCTCCCAGAAATCTTGATTCCAGCTTGTGTTTCTTCCAGTCCAGCGTTTCTCATGAGGTACTCTGCATAGAAGTTAAATAAGCAGGGTGACAATATACAGCCTTGACGTACTCCTTTTCCTATTTGGAACCAGTCTGTTCTTCGGTGTCCAGTTCTAACTGTTGCTTCCTGACCTGCATATAGATTTCTCAAGAGGCAGGTTAGGTGGTCTGGTATTCCCATCTCTTTAAGGATTTTCCACAGTTTATTATCCA
>SJYF01000464.1:5332356-5344683 GCA_006410515.1 Procapra przewalskii | reverse complement strand
GCCCATGTGGAGAGGCTGCTGTTGAAACGTATTCCAACAATTATTCACGGGTCTCTACAGCTCTTTTTGTGAAAGAGTGGGAAGGAGGGAGCTGAGACCACAAAGACATTTTTTTTCACCTCCAATGATCCATGATACGTATAGACATGATGATGGCCCTTGGAATCTATTTAATTGACCTGACAGTAATAAATTGCAGCTGGATAGTTTCTCTTTACACTCCTGTAAAGCCACTCACACTTCAGATATTAGGAAGTCACCATATCGAGAAAGGTCTATCTCTGAGTCGAAGAATGGCAGACGGAGGGAACTGCAAGGGGCCTTTTTCATCACTCCTTTGCTTTCCCAGAAAGCCAGGTCTGGGTTTGGCTGTCAGCCCATACAAACCTTCCAAACCGCTATCAAGAACAAAATGGGTTTTCAAAGTCTGCATAATAGAATATATAAAAGCCCCATTATTTATTTTTTAAATATGTAAAAAGCAGCTGCATATGCATCATGGATATGGTTTTGAAAGGAAAACAAAATGACAAAAAAAAAATCCCATGATGGGCAGCTAATTAGCTATTTGTGAATAAACAGGTAAATTAGATCACTGGTATCTGGTTTTCTCAGCAAGAAAACAAGACCAACATTTTGCAATTGCTTTTTTCTTTTCTTTCCTCTCTTTCTTTTTTTCATGTTTATTTCATTTCTTAATAATTTTTGAAGTATAGTTGATTCACATACCTAACAACACTAGGGCTTCCCTGGTGGCTCAGATGGTAAAAGAATTTGCTTGCAGGAAACCATGTTAGATCCCTGGGTCAGGAAGATCTCCTGAAGAAGGAAATGGCAACCCACTCCAGTATTTTTGCTTGGAGAATCCCATGGACAAAGGAGCCTGAGAGACTACAGTCCATGGGGTTGAAAAGAGTTGGACACTTTGCTTTATGCCTGAAACTAACACAACATATCTAATAAATAATAATAATGTTTTTTCAGATTCTTTCCTCTCTTAGGTTATTACCAAATATCAAGTATAGTTCCCTGTGCTACACAGTAGGTCCTTGTTGGCTGGTTATTTTATATAGAGTAGTGTGTATGTTGGGCTTTCCTGCTGGCTCAGATAGTAAAGAATCTGCGACTCGGGAGACCTGGGTTCAATCCCTGGGTTGGGAAGATCTCCTGGAGGAGGGCATGGCAACCCATGCCAGTATTCTTGCCTGGAGAATACCATGGACAGAGGAGCCTGGTGGGTACAGTCCATTGGGTCGCAAAGAGCCAGGCATGCCTGAGTGACTAAACTCAGCACAATGGCATAAAACATGACTGAGCAGCTAAGCATATCACACACAGCGTGTATGTTAATTTCATCCTCCTAATTTATCCCTCCCCCAACTTCCCCGTTGGTAACCCTAAGTTTGTTTTCTATGTCTGTGCATCTATTTCTGCTTTGTAAATAAGTTTGTTTGTACCTTTTTTTCAGGTTCCACATGTAAGTGATATTTTTAACATATTTTGTCTTTGTCAGGCTTACTTCACTTAATATGATAATTAACTTTGTCGTGTATTGAAAAAAATACGAACATAAAGACAGCTAAGTAGGAAAGCAGATCTTAGGCAATAAAATTGAGCTGGGACCATAGCGTTTGTTTCGGTTTAGCCAGAAGCTCGCTGCTTGTCTGCACAGGTGCCAAACAGCACAAATTGGGACTTGCACCCAGACACATCCATCAAAACATGCCTAAGCATCCCGTCATCTGATCTGCCAGAGCCGGGAGCTCCCGGGAGCCTCCTCGGGTGTCACCAGGGAAGACTTAGGCTCAAATCTTGGAGCAATTTTAACCATAGCTGGATAGAAGAGACAATAATAGCGACACTGACCGGGCCATGTGCAAACAGCAGTATTTCTTTTAAGTCACATTCGTACACAAATAGAGCTAGCTACATAGTCAATGCTAAAGGACATCAACCCTGAATATTCATTGAAAGGATTAATGCTGAAGCTGAAGCTCCAATATCTTGGTCACCTAACTCAAAGAGTCAACTCAGTGGAAAAGACCGTGATGCTGGGAAAGATTGAAGGCAGGAGAAGAAGGGGTTGACAGAGGATGAGATGATTGGATGGCATCACCGGCTCAATGGATGTGAGTGTGAGCAAACTCTGGGAGATGGTGAAGGACAGGGAAGCCAGGGGCACTACAGTCATGGGGTCAAAGAAAGTCGGACATGACTTAGCAACTGAACAACGACAGAGCTGCCTGGCTAACGAATCATCTCTGAAAAACGATGGCCTGAAAGAAGTGTCCTCTGCTAGATTTAAGTGGCTGACAGCCATGTTTCAATTAAAGTTTAGTCATGTTTTCACAGAATTACAAACAAACCTAAGGGACAATGTGACCTGATACAGTAGCCACTGACCACAAGTAGTTAATTAACACAGCAAGTGGGGCTGGCCCAAACCAAGATGTACAGTGCATGTAAAGCGTGTATAAGAGTATGGTAATTAGTATGAACAAACAATGCAAAATGTATCAGTAATAGTTCTGTATTGACTATATGCTGAAATTGTACTTTGGATGCATTGGTTTGCATGAAATATATTCAAATTAATTTCATCAGGATATATATTTTTCATGTGGCTACCAGCAACATTTAAATTACATTTATGGCTTGTCATTGTGGCTCGTAATTCTGATTCTATTGGACAGGGCCACTATAGAATATTTGACCAGTTTTCAAGCTTAAAATATTCATTTCTTAATTCTCACCAGCCATGACAAATGCAATGGCTTTTCAGCTGAATCAAAAATTATTTCAGAATTTTATACAATCTCAAGATACATTTTAGGCTGCTGTGTTATAGATTCATCATTTTTAATCTACATCAGATAAGATACATAGCTTTTGCATGGGTTTGATATTCTCTGGGAAAAAAGTATAACACTCTACAGACTAATTAAATACAGGGTGCGAGCTCAGCCGTGTTCAACTCTTTGTGACCCCACGGACTGTACCCACCAAGCTCCTCTGTCCATGGAATTTCCCAGCAAGAATACTGGAGTGGGTTGCCATTTCCTTCTCCAGGGGATCTTCCCGACCCAGGGCTTGAACCCGGGTCTTATTCTGTCTTGGTTACAAGTGAAGAGACTGGCTCCTCTCCCTGGAGAGCCCTGTTTCCCTTCCTCTTAACTCCATCCTGTCGCCGGCAAACTCAAAAACTGCCCTCCACATCACTCCCTGGACTCTAGCTCACCCCCTGGACTCCAGGTCCCTCCCTGGATTTCAGATTACTCCAGGACCAGCGGGTCCCCTGGTTCACTGTTGCTCGCTCGTTTACCACCCAGGAAGAGACAAGAAAAAAGCGCACTGCCCCTTTAACTGTATTTACCCGCACAGAGGGAAGAGAGGGCCAGAAGAGAAGCAAAAGAAAGCGGAAGAAGGCAAACCCATCCTTGTCTTCTCTCCTTCCCACACTCAACACTCCTTCATGCCAGCAATGCTGGAGACCCAGGTTTGATCCCTGGGTCGGGAAGATGCCCTGGAGGAGGGAGGGCATGGCAAGCCACTCCAGTATTCTTGCCTGGAGAATCCCACGGGCAGAGGAGCCTGGTGGGCTACAGCCCATTGGACCGCAAAGAGTGGGACATGGCTGAAGTGACAACAGGCACTGGTTTCTCTCTAACTTTACATGTTCATTACAGACAACTAGAAATACAGAAAAGCATAAAGAAAAAGAAAAAATAATCACCTAAAATATCCAACCCCCAGAGATAACCATCAGCATCCAATGTATTTCCTCTATTTTTTTTTTAAACAATTGAAGTGTAATTGACCTACAACTTAATTCCAGGTATACAATAGTAATTCAGTATTTCTATACATTACAAAATGATCAGAAAATTAAATTTTCATGGCTCTAAACATGGGCATTTTTAAAATACCATTTTAATTTTATTTGTTCATAGGTAAGAGTTGTTTCAAATACAAAAGAGTTTACATTCTAAAGCCAGGAAACTTTGATGGTTAATACCAGTTGATTGCCCTGGTGTATTATCACTTGTGGAAAAGTTAACTGTGATAATGTTACCATCTCTTGCCAACCTGTCACTAGGAAGGGGGTTAGGAGAAAGATTTTCAGACCAATTATCATTCCAGCTGCTTGTCAGTGTCAGTTGTATTAACACAGCTGAGACTTAGCATTAAACCTGAGCAACAATCAAATGATTATGTAGTCTTTTCCTATTAATCAGACAATTGTTTTCCCCACATGCGGTACTATGTGAATTATCTTCATTGACTGAAAAACTAAAAAGACGGGGTCATACTCAACATATCAAGCAGCACTGTCTCACTTATTGAAATTAATCAGTTGTATCAAGGCTTATATGAATGGTTTCTATTAATGGAGAGAATGAAGAAGCATTCCAGGATAATCCAAAATGAATTATCCAAATAAACAATCCAAAAAAGGAATTTATGTTTTGCTTCATGATTTGGCTGAAAAATTGCAAAAGCTCAGAAGTAGCATTTCTATGCATGGCAAGAATCTGGAAGAGTGTTATGAAAATCACTAGGCCCACTTGGCTTAGGTGCATCAGGTGCTTTGGATCGCCAGAGCCATGTGGTGTATGATCACTTTCCTCACATCTGAATATGAATATCTGAAAATCTGAGTATCCATTTCAAAAATGTTGATGTTCCGACTCAGTCTTCTGGCACCAACAAACTGGCCCACAGTGGCTGAAATGCTTAAGTCTCTGACAAAACCTGGGTCCACAAATTATGTGGATTGAAACAAACTTCTAAGCTCTGAGCCTTGAGCACTGGTTTTCCCACAACACTTTCTGTCAAATCGTAGCCTCCTCGGTCCTGAATGTGTGGGGACTATGTATTCCAGAGTGTAGGCATTGGATCCATGAAGTAGGGGAACAAAATCTCAGAATATCTACTTATGCTTTTTAATGTACAAAAGAAAAATTAAGCTGTATCTGAAGTATGTATCAACTCAGATAGCCTTGCTCTCTTCATGCACGAGTATCATAATTTTGAGAGATCATAAGATCTAGTGCTAACAAATTAACCCTTACAAAACAGACAACGCCTTAGCAATAATGCTCCCCAGAAAACGAAAGCAAAACCTCCAAATTCTGCATCCTCCACATCAAAAGTAGTACTACTAATCCAAACACACATGAATGATAAGGAATAGCAAAGCAGAGGGCAAAGCTGACCCTTCCTGTGGCAGGAGCCATAGGTGTCTTCTGCTCCTTAGAGCTACTTTCCTCGCTGCTCCTTAAAAGTGACTTTTCAATGTTTTCTTTAAAAAAAAAAAAAAAAGCTTGCCAGGGGATAGAATTTTGAAAGCAATATGTTTCATATGTGTTTAGAGATGGACTACATGATGATTTTGCTGGAAACAAAGTGTCAGTTGTAAAGAACAAAGGGTCACTTTCTTTTTTGCATACTTAAAAATATTGCATATAGATTTTGTTTCCCCTCTAACCTATTCAAATAAATCTTCCAAATGACAAGTTTCAGTGAATCTTGAAATTGTTGAAAGTAAAAAAGTGCAAATAGCAACGCCTTCCAACACATTTGAAGGATAACTGATTGACTTCAGGAAAGATAACGATTGACCAGCCTCATTTCAGTGAAAGCCTTGATGTTAGGGGAAGCCTGCACTGCGTTCCCTCCTCTTGACTCTGTGATGCCTGATTCACATCACTTCTGATATCTTAAAAACCAAGAAGGGAGACATGCCAGGTAAGTGAAAAGATCTACATACCGATCTGTCCAACTCATATTCTTGACCAAATTGCTCTTGCTGTTCCTAAAATCCTATCATGGGGTGGAGAGCCTACTACTTGAATTTGCAAGGCATGCTTACAATACAGAATAAATAGTTGCAGTTGGTGAATCATTCAGGTGCAGATGACGATGAATAGCTGCTTGAAATACTAAATGTTGAAGCTGTGAATACAGGGATGGTTCACTGAGAAATGTGCTTCCAGGAGATCAGAAGCAAGTCTTGTTGGAATATGTCCCACCACTGTGTTCTGAGCAAGGCAACAGATGTTGGCTGCATATATGCCTACAAGTATCTGATCTCCTCCACATTTCTGCTATTTCTGGTCTATAATAGCAATAGCATACTTTAATGTAGAGATCTACATTTATAAACACTTTCATCATCAGACTTTTTGATACAATCCACAGGGAGGATTGTCTCCATTTGTTCCTAGAAGTGATACTGACTAGGTTGGGTTGGTATCTCCACAGATTAAAAAAAAATTAAAAAAGGTCATTAAGGGTTTGTCAAAGTGATATCATCTAGCTCCTAACAGAATGGTTTTCCACATCTGAAATCATAAGGACACTTTGTAATTATATATACACAAGTAATGAGTATCTGAAAATACCTTTAAGGCAAAAGAATCAGAGAACATACAGTTTAATTTCAAAGTGGCCATTATAAGGAAATATGATGAATCCCTCAGGCCAATATAAATTATCTGCAATTCTTCTGGAATAGTATCGGCAGGTAGTCAGTAACTTCAATCTTGAATGTTGCTGTTGGAAATACATTGAAATGTATTTATGTGCACTTCCGAGATACATTTTATATATGAATCTTATTTAATAAATACATTAACATTCATAAATGTCAATATATTGGCAAAATGAATATTAATTAATTTACAATCAGACATGCTTGCAAAGACTGATAAGATGAAGCCCTCTGTACATGTTCCCAAAGCTCTAACTGATGAAAATGCAGAAAACCAGTGAATTAAAGCACATTACCATTTAGAAGACAGTCTTAGTTAACTCTGCTTGTAAATGAAGACTAAAGCCACATATGTTATTTAAAAAGACAATTGCTTCATCCCAGAATATATTAAAAAATTCATACTTTTTTTTTCAAAGGTAACCATTCTATAAATTGTGATTAAAATGCCTGGCATTCATTTTCAAAGGATGCATGATTTGGGTGTGTCTCAAATGTGATTGTCCTTCGGATGCGTGCTTCACATCTGCCCTCATCTGAGATGCAGTACTTGAGGGCGAACGGCGAGAGGAAAGGGTGGGACACACACAATCATCTTCCCAAACCTGCTCCTGCACCCGCTTTGTCCCTCTTGGTGCGGCCAGTGAGCTATAGTTAGCAGCGTTGTCCACCCTGTGGCTACCAGCATCTTCCCCCTCACCGCGTCTTTCTTGTTCATTTCCATATCTCTAACACCCAGCAAGTGCCTGGCATCTTGTAGATGTCACCAAACTAATGTTTGTGAATGCATGAGCAAAAAGGTGGTGCTTGGGGTAAAGAACCCACCTGCCAATTCAGGAGGTAATAAGAGACTCAGGTTTGATCCCTGGGTCTGGAAGATCCCTGTGGAGGAGGAAAATGGCAGCCCACTCCAGTATTCTTGCCTGGAGAATCCCATGGACAGAGGAGCCTGGCCGGCTACAGTCTATGCAGTGGCAAAGAATCAGACAAGACTGGAGCAGCTTAGCACGTGAATAAAAAAAAAAACGGTTAAAAGCTAGACAGGTCCTTCAGTTTCAGAGGTTTCAAGATTATCCTTTATCAAGGATGGGGAAGGAGTGAAGGATTTGTGTTCCAACAGGATGCTGACTAGGAGCTGGGCAATAACTCAGAAGCAGCTCTTGGTTAAAAGGATAGACACACCAGCTGGAGCAAGAAAGACTTGGAAGATATTTGTATATGATCAACACAGAAAACACATTTTTTTCCCCTCTATCAACAGCAGAAACGCAAAAGAGATCTTCTTCTGGATCCCTCATATACAATACTCATGTGCAGTTCACCAATATTCTGTGTGCATGCCTATGGGTATGCTCCTTTCAAGACTGCCTCAGTACTAATTTTGTTTATAAAATTATTAAGGAATCAAAATTAAAGATCTAAAATCATGAAGACTGATGGATAAAAACAACAGGGAAAAGGCAGGACATAATGATATCGTAAGCCAAATGACTCCTGAGGACATCTTTAAGACAATAACCATCTGGGATGGTCAATAAACTGGCATCTTAGTCTGGAAACCTCGTAATACTTGCAAGTTCTTTAGCTACTGGGTAGAACGTGTGCAAGTCTGCCTCTATTTTCTGGTTTCCTTTGAAAAAAACAAGGTTGATTTCAGCATATGTAAATTCCAAAGGATTCTGTGCTCCTTGCTTTATTCTCCCCTTGGGCTCCATTATCTCACGTTATAAGAAAATAGGCAGAGGCGTGTAGCGGGGAGGGATAAAAGTCGACAGAATCTAGTTTTACAGGATGTTATCCACAATAGAAAAGGGGAGGGCTAAGATTTTCAAACAACTTCTACCTTCTATATTTAGCATTACTGCCTGAGAGTCAGCTCCAGTTGCAGCCACAAGGAAGGAAAGCAAAAAACACGCAGGAGATCTTTTCCTTTGAGCCTCTTTTACTGCATGAAAGAAGAGAATAAAGGAGTCCATGATGGTGAATTATGGCTGACAGAAAGGAGAGGAACTTTGAACCTGATAATAAACAAAAAGTCCCTTTCAAAAATGGATGTGTAAGATCTCCTATTACAATAGGGGGGAAAAAATAAAACAGAAAATGGCAGTGGGGGCGGTTTCAGTAAAAATGTAGAAGCTTTCAGTGGAGGGGGAGAAACCTAAGGACCGTTTCAACCAGAAGGCATAGGCTAATATTGTTAACTACAGACAATAGATACCTAGCTTTCTTACTAGGTCATGCATAATGGAATTTATCAAAGACTGTCCGATGCCTCAAAATATCTCTGGGAGGCTTAGAAAAACTGGACTTGGATGTAACTGTAGACACTGAGCTTGAATGGATCCTTGACTGTACCCTCTTGCCAGGAGGCCGATGTGCTGTGCTGTCTGGGGCAGTGCTGCGGAGGAGACATATACTTGATCACAAGCTTGAAAATATGGTGCCTGCCCCCATGGGCACACTGCCTTGTAATTTCCACCTTCACACCCCAAACTCATGAAATGGCATCTATGTGCAGAAACCAGGTCAGAGTAGTGTTTTCAATTTTCCCTTTCGCAAAGCACATGAGAGCAGGCTGGACGGTGCTGAGTATGTCGGGTGAGCCTGTTCTATGGTCTCAGGATCCTTCAGAGAATAAGATGGAACAATGCCAATTACTTGACTGAGCTCCTCATTGCGTGCATGCTAAGTCACTTCAGTCGTGTCTGACTCTTTGTGACCCCATGGACTGGAGCCCGCCAGGCTCCTCTGTCCATGGGATTCTCCAGGCAAGAATACTGGAGTGGGTTGCCTTTTCCTCCTCCAGGGGATCTTCCTGACTCAGGGACTGAACCTGAGCCTCTTGCATCTCCTGCACTGGCAGGCGGGTTCTTTGCCGCTAGTGCCACCTGGGAAGCCTGAGAGCATCAGTAGGCTTTATCAAGCAAGTGCTAAACACAGGCTTGACACAGAGAATTGGCTTCCAGCTTTGATTTCATCCTCAACTCCCTTGAAGTCTCCTACTTCCTAATGCTTTAACTTCCCCGTGAGCAAAATCCACAGCTAACAAAATATGCTCGATTTTGTTGGCCAAAGTACTCATACGAAATAGAATTCACCATAGATCAGTCGGGTGAAGATGGAGATAGGGCACTACTCACAAACGTGTGGGCAGATATAGAACGCAGTGGAAGTATTAACAGAAGGAAATTGTCACCAACCATGGCACTGACGTGGGCTTCCCAGGAGGCTCGGTGGAAAAGACTCTGCCTGCCAATGCTGGAGACACAGGTTCAGTCCCTGGGCCGGGAAGATCTGCTGGAGAAGGGAATGGCAACCCATTTGTGTATTCTTGCCTGAGAAATCCCACGGACAGAGGAGCCTGGTGGGCTGCAGTCCATGGGGTCACAAAGAGTCAGACACAACAGAGTGCATCCCCGTGGCACTGAAGGCAGAAACGGGGAAATCCTGTAAGGTGACACATGGACTCCTGGAGCAGTCTAGAACCCAGAGCATGGCGGGAACCTGCCGGAGGGAAGCAGCCACGCCCAGAATATCGCTTAACCCCCGCTCTCCCCATGCTCCTTGGGCCTCCTCCTGGTGGCAACCTGAAGACCAGACCCAGAAAGCCAGCTGTAAGGAAAGCGTGGTGCAGACCAAGCGGCCAGGAGGAAAGCCACCCCGACTTGATGGTGCAGAAGACCAATGGGGAATAACCAACGCACCTAAATATTCCGCAGACGCGTTAGGAGCACTCCAGGAGACAGCGTACAGAGCCACGCTTCAGAAAGCCTCAGAAGCGCGGCTTCTAAAGTTGGGTAATATTTGTCTTAGGGATCCCTTCTCTTCTGGACATGTTATTCTTCATTCTGTTCTTACCAAGGGATTTTTGGGCTTTCTAATTAGTTCATGAGACATGAAAAGCAGTTGGAATAAGTTCAAAGAAAGTAAAGAAGGAATGAGTTTGAGGAGAGTTAAAAAGTCCTGGCAGCAAGGGCCAGGGCCAGGGTCTCGAGGGGAAAGTTGTAAAACAAAGGTTGTTGTGGCCAAATGGATAGAAGATGAAGGCAATGGAATTTAGCCATGTGTTAGAAAAGATCATTGCAATAAATCGTCTTGATTCTCGCTTTAAAGTAAATATTATTCTCAGGATTTAATGTAAATAATAGAGCAGTAATGGAAGAGTAATGACAAGCACTGCAATCAGGTCATCGACTTACACCCTCCCTCTGTTTCATATAAGGGATATATTTATTCATTGTGAAAATAAGTCTATTTTCAATGAATAGCATTTCTTCATGAATTTAAAAAAAAGAGGAAATCTAATTCCTTAGTTTGGGAGATATACATGTTACCAACTTAAAAATGAGCTGAAGAAACATTTTTCTAAAGCTACAAATATCCTGAACAAAATCCTTCCAAGATGAAAGATCAGCAGATGTGACTGGTGACAGGAATCACAATGGTTGGAATTCTGGCTTAAAGAAGGCATGTTTGATGTTTCTGACTGATGATGCTGTTTTCCATAGTCACATTCTTTCGCTGAAGGTGAGTTAAAAGTGAAAATGAAACATTGAAAACCACGCGGAAAGGAAAGCCTGAGATCTACCGTGTTTGTTCACACTTTGGCCGGATATCGTATTGGAATCTGCAGTCGGAAATTTTAGACTAGAAATCAGTCAGGAATAAGACACCCCATCATGATTTAGTAGTTTCTGTTGGCAGTAGGGTCTGAAACTTAAATAAAATCCTTTGTTATCGTGGCACTTCTATAAGAAATAAAGGAGTGAAACTAAGCTTTAAAAATCCTCTCAAGTCTGCCTTTTCAAGGCTGTGACTCTGGGAGGGTGAGCTAGCTCAAAGCACAGGAGCCTTGAGGCTGCACATGCAAACCTCAGCGGATGGTAGCCACAAACACAGAGAGCGACTGGACGATGTCAAGAAGGCACCAAGGGGATGCTAGCAGCCTAGCTAAACCTCAGTGCAACCAGGTATGTTTGCTAATCAGGAGCGAACAAGAACTCCAGAAGAGATCCAGGCTAGACAAAATTGAAACTAAAGTAAAAACTCTGCCTCCGCACAAGTCTGATTTAGACAAGTGAAAGATACGGTGCACTAGTGTATGAGCTAAAGTAGGGGTTGGGGTTGACAGATGCATATCCCTGCATATAAAATAAGTGAGCACCAAGGACTTACTGTACGCGTAGGGGGTTGCATTCAATATCTTGATAACCTATAATGGAACCCAGTCTGGAAAAGACTATCTGTTTATGCTGTGTGCCATGCTCAGTCAGGTCTGACTCTGCAACCCCATGGACTGTAGGCCCCTAGCCTCCTCTCGCCATGGGATTTCCCAGGCAAGAATACTGGAGTGGGTTGCCATTTCCTTCTCCAGGGGATCTTCCTGACCCAGAGATCCAACCTCTACCCTCGCATCTCCTGCATTGCAGGTGGATTTCTACCACCAGCGCCAACTGAGATAGATGTCTGAAGCACTGTGCTCTACACAACAGGCTGGCTCCAAACAGGAAAAGGAGTGTGTCAAGGCTGTATGCTGTCACCCTGCTTATTTAACTTCTATGCAGAGTACATCATGAGAAACGCTGGGCTGGAAGAAGCACAAGCTGGAATCAAGATTGCAGGGAGAAATATCAATAACGTCAGATATGCAGATGACACCACCCTTATGGCAGAAAGTGAAGAGGAGCTAAGAAGCCTCTTGATGAGAGTGAAAGAGAAGAGTGAAAAAGTTGGCTTAAAGCTCAACATTCAGAAAACAAAGATCATGGCATCCGGTCCCATCACTTCACGGGAAATAGATGGGGAAACAGTGGAAACAGTGTCAGACTTTATTT
>SJYF01000464.1:5299823-5314656 GCA_006410515.1 Procapra przewalskii | reverse complement strand
GTCCATTCTGAAGGAGATCAGCCCTGAGTGTTCTTTGGAAGGAATGATGCTAAAGCTGAAACTCCAGTACTTTGGCCACCTCATGCGAAGAGCTGACTCATTGGAAAAGACTCTGATGCTAGGAGGGATTGGGGACAGGAGGAGAAAGGGACGACCGAGGATGAGATGGCTGGATGGCATCACGGACTCGATGGACGTGAGTCTGAGTGAACTCCGGGAGTTGGTGATGGACAGGGAGGACTGGCGTGCTGCGATTCATGGGGTCGCAGAGAGTCGGACACGACTGAGCGACTGAACTAAACTGAACTGAAGTAGTACTTAGCTGTAAACATCTACATCTAAATTTTTATATAAGTATTATTCATTGTAGCCAAAAGGTAGCAGCGCTGCAAACAGCCAGCAGGTAATGTAAGGATAATCAAGAAGCGGCATAGTCATAGGATGAAACATTAGTCAGCAATGAAAAGGAATGAAGTACAAATACACACCACAGTGTGGATGAACCTTGAAAACATTACGCTAAGTGAAAGAAGCCACTCACAAAAGAGTAGATATTATATTATTCCTTTTATATGAAATGTCCAGAGCAAACACTGACGCAGAGACAGAAAACAGATTAATCATCACTAGGGCTGCAGGGGCACAGAACGGATTGATGTGTGTATGAGTTTCGTTGAGGGATGATAAAATACCCTAAAATTAACTGTGACGGTGGAAAACCATTAGTGAATATATCGTACGAGAAAGCACTGACGTGTACGCTTAAAATGCGTGAATTGTATGGAAGGTGAATTACATCTCAATAAGAGTTTTGCACATGCACGTGCACATATGTAGGCACAAATAGCAAAAGCAAAATTACTGTCCCAAACTCAGTTAAGTAGAAATTCCCTAGTTAGGAGTGAACGTTTTCTGAGATAACAGTGTTGTGTAGATCTGAGTTACTCAGGGGGTTACCACGTAGCACAGAAAAATCAGTCGGAATGAGAATGATGACAGAAAACACCGCAGAGCCGGGAGTCTTGGTTTGCAGTCGTGTTTAGCTCTCAGCTCCTCTGGGTGGCTCAGATGGTAAAGAACCCGCCTGCAAAATGGGAGAAATAGGTTCTATCCCTGGGTTGGGAAGATCCCCTGGAGAAGGGAATGGAAACCCACTCCAGTATTCCTGCCTGGGTATCTGTGGGGTCGCAAAGAGTTGGACACAAGTGAGCAAGTAACACTTCCACTTTCCTCTTGGGAAAGTTGTCTAACATCTATGAACTTTGATGATATCACCTGTAATATGAAGGTCCGAATCACAAAACCTCTGAGCGTCCCTCTGTCTCCAAAACTGTGCATTTTTGTGTGTGTGGTTATTGAATAACTGGATTTACACTTTCCCTACCAGAATAGTATCTTTCTGTTCAACACGTCTCATAAATTTTTTTTCCATGTAATACCAAGCTATCTGAAGCCTTTTTCCTAAACTGATATAGATGATGTCTTGCTTCTGAATCAGGAAAAACAGCAATCTGTTATTTGAATGCCCACTCTGGCTATTTGCTCTCTACCAATTTTCTTGGAACGGTGTCCAGTTAGAAAGAAAACACCGCGGGGATGAAATATACATAAGACTTCGTTTTTACAGCCATAGAGGTGTTAATTTTGGATTTAGCTCTGTTTGGGAGAAATCAATCCCAAAGCATATGATATTTGCTCAGATTTTAAAACATCTGAATACCAGTTGGCCAGTAACAGAGAGATTTGTTATTCACGCTCTTCTTGACACATAATGCATTTCCAAACATAAAATAGCAACCTCCAACCATGCAGAATAAAGTGGTTCCAATGCATTACTAAGAAATTGAATACTGCATCAGTGGGGTAGAGAATGGACTTCGAATGGAGGGTACATTAAATTGTGTGTAGTTGTCCATAATATTGAGTCTCAGGGAGGGATGGGGCCAAACTGTTTAAAATCTTCTCACTCCAGCAAAGGTCAGTGCCTCCATAAAGTGGGAGAAGATGCATTTCAAACCCTTTATTACTAATAGGAGAGTCCATTATTATGTGAGTTATTGATGCTTACGGTGGAAAGTCTGGAAATTGAATTCCTACGTTACACACATAACCACAGAAACTCACCCCAGATAATTTTGTATATTGGTTTTTAAAAAGTTTCTTTTAGAATTATGTCTAAACTCTTTACATTCCTTTTCTTTTCCAATTATTGAATGGCAACAAGGATAGCTAATATTTTGCTTAAGGATCCTTCTTTCCCCAGTGTAAATTTCACAGTAATGACATGTGTTTTACCTGCAAAGCACGTATTATCAATGCTTCTGCAGTACAGGTCCTTTCTGAAATATCTGACTATATGACCTGCAAGGGAGAGGTCAGGCTGCCATAAAGCGTGAGAGAGAGAAACACTTTGAAGTTCCCTAGGGGCTGACAGTAAAGACATCCTCAGTAGGGAATGAGGTGCCTTTGGGAGCCCAGGACACTTGAAGACAACACGCTATGAGTTCTTTCTGCCTCACCCTCCAGTCTGAATAATTACACACAAATCAAACCAAATCAGAAGGCCTAGGTAGAAAAATATTATAAGAGGAAGCCTGACTCTCGAGGCAAGAAAAGTAGGAGGAGAGATCTGGACTCTCCTCTAGACAATGTTTATGAGCAGATTGCAAACGGTTTTTCTTCTCCACCAGGAAAACTTGCTTGAATGAAACTCTCTCTCTTTTCCTCTCTTCCTTCTTTCCTCCCTACCTCTCTCTCATTTCTATCTTGTGTGTGTGTGTGTGTGTGTGTGCTCAGTCGTGTCTGACTCTTTGCAGCCCCATGGACCGTGGCCCACCACTCTTCTCTGTCCATGGGAATTCCCAGGCAAGAAGAGGGTAGCCTTCCCTCCTCCAAGGGATCTTCCCGACCCAGGGATCAAACCCCCATCTCTTGCATGTCCTGCACTGGCCGGCGGGTTCCTTACCACTGTGCCACCTGGAAAGCCCCTTGAGCGTTCCACTTTTTGTACCAAAACACACACAGAATCAACTTAATCCTAAAGAAGATTTCAAATATTTGAAGACAAACATCATATCTATTAAGGATTGAATTGTGTCCCCATAAAATGTATATGTTAAAATCCTCAACCACCCCCACCCCAGTGCCTCAGAATATGATGTTTTTGGAAAGAGGCCATTGCCGATGTTTTCTGTTTGTGGTTATACAGTAGTGTCTCTATGCTAAGTGGCTTCAGTCATGTTCAACTCTGTGACCCCATGGACTGTAGCCCGTCAGGCTCCTCTGTCCATGGAATTCTCCAGGGCAAGTACACTGGAGTGAGTTGCCATTCCCTTCTCCTGGGGATTTTCCCAATCCAGGGATCAAGCCTAGGTCTCCTGTATTGCAGGCAGATTCTTTACCACATGAGCCACCAGGGAAGCCCAGTATTTTCACCTGTCCCTCCCCCGATCCCACACATGCCCCATGCCTCCTTTTGTTCCAATGGCAGAGACTCTAGAACCTTCTCTGCTCCTAGAACTACAGAAATGGTTTGCATTCTCTTCTCAGTTAAAAAAGGAAACAGCACGTCTTGCCCTTCGCAGTTGTCTCATCTCAGCCCCAGTCACACAGATCACCTCATCTCATGACTGAGCTCATCGTGTTTTTCATAAGAAACATCTCATGAAGTAATTTGATAATTTATGACTGGGTGCAAATATTTAGTGTTACTTATGCCAGATTTTGTATGCCATGTTGAAACTTCAAACTTAATGACAGACTTTAATTAGAACAATCTAGGGTTCACACAGCTTAAATTAAAGTGAGGTATAAGAAGCATACCAGCTAAACTATTTTTGCTATTTCAGAGAGAAAATATTTTCGTAAAATCATTTTCTGGGCAGACACTTAGATCACCTGCCTTCAAAGCCTTTCAAGATTGCTTTTCTCATAACCCAGTTCCCTAGTTACAAATCACCATTGTCGGTGCTTTGCAAGGAGTTCAGGGCCTTGGGGTTTAGCAGTTTTATGCTCAGGAACTGTTTTGTCTGGGCCTCCCAGCCCTCCAGAGGTTAAGGCAGCACTGACCTGTTCTGACTCATTTCTACCCTCTCTTCTGAATCTCTCTTGCCAACCCACAGATTGGGCCGAACGTCGTGTGTTTTGTGCAGAAGCATCAACCCCATCCCCTTTATGCTGAGAAGCCCACCTTCCCGTGTCTTAAGCACTTGCTTGTTGTTCGGCTCCCCTGGCGGCTTATCTGATAGAGTCCACCTGGCATACGGAAGGCCTGTGTTCGATCCCTGGGTTAGGAGGATCCCCGAGAAGGTAACAGCTACCCACTCCAGTATTCTGGCCTGGAGAATTCCACGGACTGTATCGTCCATGGGGGTCACAAAGAGTCGGACACGACCAAGCGACTTTCACACTTGTTGTTTAGTCCCTATGTCATGTCCAGCTCTTTGTGACCCTGTGGACTGAGGCCTGCGAGGCTCCCCTGCCCATGGGATTCTCCAGGCAAGAATACTGGAGTGGGTTGCCATTTCCTTCTCCGGGGGATCTTCCCAACCCAGGGATCAAACCCAGGTCTCCTGTATTGCAGGCAGGTTCTTTACCATCTGAACCACCACGGAAGCCCCATTTAGTGACTAAGTCATTTTATTTAATATTTTAAGTATTATTATTCCTCTCTTATTTATAGTGTGAAATCTTCAGCTTGAAAAGCTAGATTGTTTGCACATTCATGTTCATAGCAATATTTTATAACTATTATTCATAATAGTTAAAATGTAGAGGTGAGCCAAGAGTCCACTGACAGATAAATGGATAAGTAAAATGTACTATATACATACCATGGACTATTATTCACCCTTTCAAAGGGAGGGAATTCTGACATATGCTGCATCATGGATAAACCTTGAGGATATTTTGCTAAGTAAAATAAGCCAGTCAAAACAAGACAGACAGTGAAAACAGCAAGGAGGACTTACTGTACACCACAGGGCAGGGAAGGTCCCCTGGAGGAGGGCACGGCAGCCCACTCCGGATTCTTGCCTGGAGAATCCCCATAGACAGAGGAGCCTGGTGGGCTGTGGTCCATGGGGTCACAGAGAGTCAGCCACGACTGAGAGGCTAAGCACACATACACGTACACACACACACACATACATACATATATACACACCTGAATCTCTTGGCTGTGTATCTGACAACCAACACAACATTGCAAAGTAACTATACATCAATCAATCAGTAGCCTTATCTATGTAAGGTAATAAAATTATATCACCTTTCAAAACAATGTTTACCTAAAAGCTTTTAGAAATTGAAAAACAAAACCACTTGGCATTAAAGAAAAAAATCTTGGGCGTAATAGGGCTGCTTGACAGAAGCTGACTTTGCAACAGACTCTGCTGCAAACCACTTCCTTAAGAAATAGCTTAAACTGTTTAAATTAAATTATTTTATGGAGAATACCTATGACATATATTCTATCTCTAGAATTAGAAAACCTAATTTATATATTAAATGATTCATAGTTTATAGCAATCTGTATAAATTTTATATATGAAATAGTGCTTCCCATTTTTAATAGATAGATGTATAAGAATTTTAAACCACTTTGATAAATAGGCTTTTGATCCTCTATCTTTAAATAACTATTAAAAAAAAAAAAGGTTAGCTCTTAGGCCAGGTCCAGCTGGGCAGAGTGTAAAATGCAATGAACAAATCCATAAGTATCCTGTGGATTGAAGCTGTGGAACTGGGCAGTCCAGGTGATTCAGACCCTAGTGGTCTGCGTGTTCCTCAACCAACCGGGTAATTGAAAGGAGATTTAAAATGGGCAAAAGGAGATAAAACAGTGACTCCACTTTCATGCGTGGAGGGCAAGCAGGGGTTAGAAAGCATAGACATGGCATTTCTTCTCCTGGATGTGCAAAAACACATGTCAACACTCAGCTTGTCTCTGTGAGCAACCCTTCTGCCTCTGGGAGAAACAAAGGTAAATATGGGTGTGGGCAACAAGATATTTCAGGAATACACTGTTCAGACTCGTCTGTTCACCAGCTGCGAGGTGAGGCCACAGCTTATCTTCTAGATGCGCCTGATAACTCTTATGTCAACAATACTTTGACCTAGAGAGAAAAACAACAAAAAAAATTACTACTGATTTATAAGAACTGCTTTCACAAAATTATTAGGCTTTTGGTGCCTTAGTCTGATTTTCAATCATCTTCTTTTAAAAAATCTTCTTTTTTAAAAAATATTTATTTGTTTAGCTGTTCCAAGTCTTAGTTGCCGGGTGCAGATTCTAGTTCCCTGACCAGGGATCAAACCAGAGCCCCCACCTGCACTGGCAGCACGGAGTCTTAGCCACTGGACCAGTAGGGATGTCCCCGATACTCAGTCTTCTGATCGTATCTATTAAGAAAAGCAATGAGACCAGGCCACGAGAGGGTGGAGACTGGATACAAAGACCTCAGGGAAAGGAGGACGTGAGTGACCTGTGATGCAAACATACGCAACACCTGTCACCTCCCTTGTTCAAGCTCCTGCTGCTGCTGCTGCTAAGTCACTTCAGTCGTGTCCGACTCTTCGTGACCCCGTAGACGGCAGCCCACCAGGCTCCCCTGTCCCTGGGATTCTCCAGGCAAGAGCACTGGAGTGGGTTGCCATTTCCTTCTCCAATGCATGAAAGTGAAAAGTGAAAGTGAAGTCGCTCAGTCGTGTCTGACTCTTCATGACCCCATGGACTGCAGCCCACCAGGCTCCTCGGCCCATGGGATTTTCCAGGCAAGAGTGCTGGAGTGGGGTGCCATTGCCTTCTGCAGTTCAAGCTCCTACAGTTCATAATACATCTGCTGATTTACTCAGTAAGACGCTGTGGTGAATGCTGTCGCTAGTGAGGGGCTTCCCAGGTAGCTCAGAGGCAAAGGATATGCCCATCAGTGCAGCTTCACTCTCTGAGTCAGGCAGATCCCTTGGAGAAGGAGATGGCAACCCACTCCAACATCCTTGTCTGGGAAATCCCACGGACAGAGGAGTCTGGTGGGCTAGAGTCCATGTTAAGTCGCTTCATTCGTATCTTGACTCCATGACCCCGTGAGCTTCAGTCCCTGCAGGTCCTCTATCCGTGGGCTACTGTCCATGGGTTTGCAAAAGAGTCGGATGTGACTTGGTGACTCAACAGCAGCATAGCCAGGGGACAGATGAGTCAAGACATTGTCTCTACTTGATCGGTTCCAGCATACAGACTCTCAGGATTGGAAAGCACATTCTTGCTCAGTGATCCAGCTAAGATGAAGCCCTTCTATGAATACGAAATCTCTGCCAAAGCTTAGATCTTTGCCTGAATCTTTGCCACCCCAGAGATAGCCTTCATGGTTAAGATGAATTTGTCTTTTGATAAATCCTGCTGCTAAGCCACATTTTTCCTTGTCATATTTATGCAGTAGATGTTGTTTGTTTGTGTGAAATTAAGTGCCCTATCTTACATCTATCCCTATTAAATACTAACTTTGGGGAAAAAAAATCGTTGCATTGTTCCAGCTTATTAAGAACTCCTTAAAGCCAGAAGCATTCATTAACTCTCCTAACATCGGATTGTTTGCATACATATGACAAGCAGGCCTGCCATAATTTCACCTGACTTGTCATAAAAAATGTTGACCAAGGCAGAGTCATATTCCTGAAACACAAGTTAGCCTGCCAGGTTGAGCCTCTGATGGAAGCATCCGGAGCTGACTCTTCAAGTTTCACGACCAGGGCTTTACTTGCATGCCACTTTAGTAATTATTGATT
This sequence comes from Procapra przewalskii, assembly GCA_006410515.1. Lineage (NCBI taxonomy): Eukaryota > Metazoa > Chordata > Mammalia > Artiodactyla > Bovidae > Procapra > Procapra przewalskii. The sequence continues at coordinate 5,306,874 of SJYF01000464.1, read as the reverse complement.
CATTGCCAATCCAACTGTAGTATAAAAGGCTGTAAGAATCCCCCTGATGAAATAATGGTGAATTTCATAGAAAATAAATTGTTTCTTTAGTCCCCAAATATACACTGGGTCTTAATAGAGATTAATTGTGCTTGCTGACTTACCAAAGACTCGCAGTTCACACCAGGTACCCTGGATCAATCTTGAAGCATCCTGGAATGGATGGCAAGCTAAATGTTCATAGTCCCTGTGTTATCGGCAGTGGAGTAGATGGGCCATATTTCTACAACTATGCCCCTTCCATAGTAAAATTCCCTGGACCACTTCTGAAGCAGGTTCAGGAAGGCAGCTTTCTCCCCTCCTTCAAACTTCTGCTGAGTTCTTTGGCACCTTTGCCACCACAGAATGATACATACTTGAGGGCCACCATCAGTCATTACTTTATTCTTAGCAGCTAATCAGGTGACTGAAACTTACAGGCATTCAGTTCATATTTACCAAGTGAAAACTGTTAATCAGTGATCTAATGTGTCCAATGTGGTTCTGCGACTCTATGAAAGTGTTCTCAGGACAGGGAGGACATGTGGATGGAAATGTAAGTTCTTGCATCTCTGGGCTTTATTTGTCTCTTGCTGCTGCTGCTGCTGAGTCACTTCAGTCGTGTCTGACTCTGTGTGACCCCATAGATGGCAGCCCACCAGGCTCCTCCATCCCTGGGATTCTCCAGGCAAGAACACTGGAGGGTTGCCATTTCCTTCTCCAATGCATGAAAGTTGAATGTGAAAGTGAAGTCGCTAGTTGTATCCGACTCTTAGCGACCCCATGGACTGCAGCCTACCAGGCACCTCTGTCCATGGGATTTTCCAGGCAAGAATACTGGAGTGGGGTCTCTTGGTGCAACCTATTTTGAGGATTTTATCTGCTCTGTTCTTTTAAGTTTTCAGCCTGCCATCTTGGCCTTTTAGGTAACAAATAGCATCTTACCTTCTAGCATGAGGCCTCTTTAGGCTTTCATCAAGTGACAGCTCCCCTTGCCATGACTGATTGCAGCCGTGAAATTAAAAGACGATTCTTCCTTGGCAGGAAAACTATGACCAACCTAGACAGCGTATTAAAATACAGAGACATCACTTTGCCAGCAAAGGTCCATCTAGTCAAAGCTACGGTTTTTCTAATAGTCATGTACAGATATGAGAGTTGGACCATAAAGAAGGCTGAGCGCTGAAGAATTGATGCTTTTGAACTGCAGTGTTGGAGAAGACTCTTGAGAGTCCCTTGGACTGCAAAGAGATCAAGCTAGTCAATCCTAAAGGAAATCAGTCCTGAATATTCATTCATTGGAAGGATTAATGCTGAGCCTGAAGCTCCAATACTTTGACCACCTGATTCAAAGAACTGACTCACTGAAAATGACCCTGATGCTGGGTAAGACGAAGGCAAAGGAGAGGGGAGTGGTAGAGGATGACATGGTTAGATAGCATCAGTGACTCAATGGATATGAATCTGAGCAAACTCTGGGAGAAAGTGAAGGACAGGGGAGCCCAGTGTGCTGCAGTCTGTGGGGCCAAAAAGAGTCAGGCATGACTTGGTGACTGAAAAATAACAAACCCCTTGTAAAGATCATGGGCATCTGCAACTGATCAGAAACATGACTTCTGTCCCTCAAGGCTGCTCTGTCTATATAAATGACTAAAGCATTGAGATTTAATGACCAGATCTATGGATGGGAATTTCTGGTCCGAGACCATGGTCTTTCATTCCTATTCACTCATATTTGTCTGCTCAAATCTGGACGATCACATAGCATGCTATTTTGTTTGTTTCCCGTGACATTGATTAAAAAATAATCTGCACAAAAAGGAAAAACAAGCATAAACACAACTCTTAACTTCAAAGAAAAATCCTATATTTAGTCTCTTTAATTATGGTCTGTTGTTAGGAAAATGAAAGCAAAAGTTGCTCAGTGATGTCCAGTTCTTTATGACCCCACACACTATACGATCCATGAAATCTCCAGGTCAGAATACTGGAGTGGGCAGTAGTTCTCTTCTCCACAGGATCTTCCCAACCCAGGGACTGAACCCAGGTCGCCCACATTGTAGGTGGGTTCTTTACCAGCTGAGCCACCAGGGATGCCCCTGTTGTGGGGAGGCAATCCTCAAATCACCATTTCATGCCTTTCAAGACATTTTGTTTAATTTTATTAAAAACTCATTACTGATTCCCTACTGTGTGTGTTACATATATTTCCCTATACTTTCTGAACAACGGGAAAAATGAAATACTCAAATGGTACAGCATTTGTCTCTAAAAGGAAACACCTTCTGAGATGAAATCTTGGTGCCTTGACTAGCAGATGCCAGGGATGCAACTTATTTTTAGAATAATTTTAGGCTCACTACAGAAAACAGTTGACTGCAATTTCATGAAGTCCTCTGGTTTCCATGGCAAATGGGGCCATTATTTCTTCTGAAACGGAAGGCTTTTACTTACACTTTCCAAACGCTTTTCATATTGTGCCAAAAACTCAAGTCAATCCAGAAACAAGTACACTGGTGGCTTATTGTTAAAAGCAGTTCTTAAGTAAAAATGTGCAGCAGGTCAAAGTGACCTTCTATTCAGGCCCGTGGAGAACACTGAATAATACACTCCAGTCAAAAGGCATGAGTGTGTGCAGACAGTGGGGCAGAGGGAGAGTTTTAATGATCTGAAGCCCTTCACTGTGTTGTGTTATAAAAACAATAAGTTAGACATTCTCCATGAAAGCAGTAATAATTACGTCTTAAGATACAAGATACAGGCTCTGAGCATCACGTATATGCAAATCCATTTAATACTTAATAAGCACTCTGCATATTAAAACATAAACCATAAAAACTATGTGATTTTGTAAGCTCTGCTTAATTTCATGATAGGCGATGATATTTCTTCCTTAGAGGATCCTGGAATTTTTAATATTGAATATTAAATGGATGCTGGAAATGCAACTAATTAGACTAATAAATATCAACATGGTGCTTACATGGCTTACTGGGTGTTTTTCTTGTTAAAAAAAAAATGACACTGTTGCTATGGGAAATTACAAATTAAGACCTCTAGATAAAAAATGGAGTTGAGTCACCTTTTGCTTTCGGCATAGACTATAGTCTCCTGTGTCAATTTTAAAATTAATGGAGGTAAATCTAAAATCATGTTAATACTAAATTATACTGTTCGGTTAATATCAGTGTTTACTAGTCATCTTTCTGACTGCCTGTTTAACTATACCGACTGCAGTGTCTAGGGACCTGCATAGCGACTAGCATAGGACTAACATTTATATGCAGCTAATATGTATGTGTGTGTGCGTATTCGTCACTCAGTCATATTTGATTCTTTGTGACCCCATGGACTGTAACCTGCCAGGCTCCTTTGTCAGTGGAATTCTCCAGGCAAGAATACTGTGTGGGTTGCCATTTCCTTCCCCAGGGGATCTTCCTGACTTAGGAATTGAACTCCTATCTTCTGTATTAACCAGCAAATTTTATTTTTTTAAATGTCTGAGCCACTAGGCAAGCCCATGCAACTAATATATAACTACTCAAAAAGGGGGTAAAATTATACAAATATTAAATCTGTCTTTGATATGTGTCTTGGAAGAACTTATTGGCTTAAGTGAGAAGAGCAAGCTCTGTCTGGCTGCTGACCACTGACTGATACAATCTAGATTTCAATACAGATTGCCAGCATTAGTTCAACCAGCTATTAATCCTTATTCTACATCCTAAGCTTTGAAGCCAGCTTGCTACTTCCCCTTTCAGGTTCTCTTTTCTATACCAACATAAGAAGCTCTATTTTCATTCTTTCAAGATCTCAAACCACATTGGTTAATATAGTAACCCTAAACTTCTCTTGATCATTTTCGTTTTTCCATCAATAGAATCATTTGGGAGGTAGTTTTAAACCATGGCCCATCCAACACGATCCAACACCAGCCTAGCTGGGACTCTACGTTACCGAATAAACATAAATCATAAAGAATTGGTAATTCACTTCAAAAGCATGATTCACAAACATATGCTACCTACCCCAGCACCCAGGATGAGCGGATACCAGGAGAACGGACGTGGTTGCAGGTAAGAATCGTACAGGCGTCAGCGTCATGAAATGGTTTTACTTTTCTGATGGATGTTCTCTTCTATGCTACACTCTGCATCTCTTTTGCAAAATAATGCCTTTGGGTCAAAGTACAGACTATTAGCCACTTGAGTAATTTGGATAGCTTTATCTGTGCATTGGAGAAGGCAATGGCACCCCACTCCAGTACTCTTGCCTGGAAAATCCCATGGGCGGAGGAGCCTGGTAGGCTGCAGTCCATGGTGTCACTAAGAGTCAGATACAACTGAACAACTTCACTTTGACTTTTCACTTTCATGCACTGGAGAAGAAAATGGCCACCCACTCCAGTATTCTTGCCTGGAGAATCCCAGGGACGGGGGGGCCTGGTGGACTGCCATCTATGGGGTCACACAGAGTCGGACAAGAGTGAAGTGACTTAGCAGCAACAGCAGCAGCATTTGAGCACTAGACACTTGTTTACTTGATTGGATGCTCTTATTTGATGCAAAACACTTTTCCTCCCCTTTCCCCAAACAAGAAAGGATGAAACCCATAGGACCTGTCAGGTCTGGTGAGGAGCTGGCCATCTCTCCTGCTTCTAGCTGGTCTAGATGTTCCAGCCACAGAGAGGCGAGGAGAGAGACAGAGAGAAATTTTCCTTCACTTCCTGGGCTCTCTCTGCGGCTACTTTTCTAACATCCGTGAGTCTGTAATGCGGTTTATATATACAATGGAGTATTTATTACTCAGCTGTAAAGAAGAACGAAGTGATGTCATTTGCAGCAAATGGATGGACCTAGAGATAATCATACTAAGTGAAGTAAGCCAGGTGAAGGCAAATATCATATGATATCCGTTATATGTGGAATCTGCAAAAAAAGATATAAATAAACTTATTTAAAAATAAAAATAGACCTACAGACACAGAAAACAAATTGATGGCTACCAAAGAGGAAGGAAGGTAAGGATAAATCAGGGGTTTGGGATTAACATAGATACACTGCTTTGTATAAAACACATAATCTGCAAGGCCCTACTGTACAGCATAGGGAACTTTACTCAATATCTTGTAGAACCCAATAATGGGGAAAAAATCAGGAAAATAATATATAGAGAGGGCTTCTTAGGTGGCTCAGTGGTAAAGAATTCACCTACAATGCAGGAGATTCAGGAGACATGGGTTTAATCCCTGGTCAGGAAGATCCCCTGGAGAGGGAAATGGCAAACCACCCCAGTATTCTTGCCTGGAGAATCCCATGGACAGAGAAGGCTAGTGGGCTAGTCTATAGGAGTAGCAAAGAGTCTGACTCAGCTTAGTGTCTAAACAACCACCCCCACCATGTACATAAGGGACATACACTTTGCCAACAAAGGTCCGTCTAGTCAAGGCTATGGTTTTTCCTGTGGTTACGTATGGATGTGAGAGTTGGACTATAAAGAAAGCTGGGCACCGGAGAATTGATGCTTTTGAACTGTGATGTTGGAGAAGACTCTTGAGAGTCCCTTGGACTGCAAGGAGATCCAACCAGTCCATTCTGAAGGCAATCAGTCCTGAGCGTTCATTGGAAGCCCTGATGCTAAAGCTGAAACTCCAATACTTCGGCCACCTGATGCAAAGAGCTGACTCATTTGAAAAGACCCTGATGTTGGGAAAGATTGAGGGCAGGAGGATAAGGGGACAACAGAGGATGAGATGGTTGGATGGCATTACTGACTCAATGGACATGAGTTTGAGTAAGCTCCAAGCATTGGTGATGGCCAGGGAGGCCTGCCGTGCTGCAGTCCATGGGGTCACAAAGAGTCGGACACGACTGAAGTGAGCTGATGAATATGTGTGTGTGTGTGTGTGTGTGTGTATGTATATATACACACACATATGAATCACTTTGTTGTACACCTGAGACAAGCTCAGCATTGTAAACCAGCTAAACTCCAATTTAAAAACATGCTGCCCGTCTCTTTGCAGCTCAGATGTGGCTCACAGATTCCTATGGGAGCCTCTATGCTGCCCATTGTCCTAAAACGGGAAATCTGTCTCTTGCTACATTTCCCTTAGTTCTTTCAGCTTTTCCTCAATTTCTACTAGAAGCTAAGGAGAATCAACCTGAAGCCTATGGCTCTTCTTGTGGGGAGGTGGGGGAATGTCCACACCATATGGATCTAGCCCAGCCTTCTGGAATCTGAAAGTGAAGTCCCTCAGTCGTGTCCGACTCTTTGCGACCCATGGACTGTAGCCCACCAAGCTCCTCCGTCCATGGGATTCTCCAGGCAAGAATACTGGAGTGGGTTGCCATTTCTTTCTCCAAGTGGATTGCCATTTCCTTCTTCAGATTTGCTTCTCTTGAATCTGAAGACATCTGTAAAAATGGCACTTTGGCTGACTGGTTTGAGGAGCGAGGTGGAGATGGACAAGCTTCCCGGTGTCCAGGACAGGGAGCTCAGCCTTGCAGAGGGTGAGCTTCCCCTCCTTTCCTTCCTATACACCCGTGTCTCCATGAGGCCTCATCAGAACCTTTCCAAAGAACAAGACAAGAATCACAGTCTGACCTGATTTAGTCCAGAGTTTCCCTTCAGTTCCTTTTAACAACTTCCTCATGTCTCATTTTAGAAAATATAATAATAATTCAAAACCATTTCTAGCCAAGGCATTGTTTGATTTAGGAAGCTGAGTAGATACATGTCCCATTAGGGCACAAAGTCTCAAGTGCAAGAGTCTTGTTGAAAAAAAATAGGAAAGTTTAGGATTTATGAACTGCTTTGATGGTAAAGATTCAGGGCTGGGCAGCATGACAGCATATCCCAATGTGCAGAACGAGGAAGACAGGCCAGGGCAGCCCTGCCGTCCACACGGCTACCTAGAAGGAATCTCGGGACAGAGATAAACTGGAGGATGGAAAGAGAAGTAGGCAACTTTTCTTGAAACTCATGAGCTTAGCAAACTCAGTGTTTTCACCAAGACCAAGTGTTTATTTGG
>SJYF01000464.1:5253556-5272900 GCA_006410515.1 Procapra przewalskii | reverse complement strand
AGGATGAGATGGCTGGATGGCATCACGGACTCGATGGACATGAGTCTGAGTGAACTCCGGGAGTTGGTGATGGACAGGGAAGCCTGGTGTGCTGCGATTCATGGGGTCACAAAGAGTCGGACACGACTGAGTGACTGAACTGAACTGAACTGCGTGACTGGACTGAACTGAACTGAACTGACTGAATGCATGTACATGGAACCAGAAAAAAAAATGGCATAGATGATCTTACTTGGAAAACAGAAGTGGAGATACACATGTAGAGAACAAACATATTGATACCAAGGGGGAAATAGGGATGGGAGAAAAATTGGGAGATCAAGATTAACACTTATGCATAATATGTGTTATTTTAAAATCAAAAATATGGGGTCAATGACAAGTGTTTGAGGAAGTGAAGATTCAGAGTCAAGAGCAGGCAGAAAGGGAGAGGGATGGGAGTAGAATCCTTTGAAAGCAAAGCCACATCGGGAGGCCAACACAGAGGGGAGTGCTGTGGACTAGGTCGGGGGAGCAGTAACAGGCAGTGACAGTCACTGAGAAGGCCAGACTTGTTGGGGGACAGCTGCTGTGCTTGCAAGCTGATCACTGAGCCCAAGCAACCTGCTGCACTGAACCAGCCTCAAGCCCCTCACCCTCAAACCTTCACGGCCCTTTGATGGATGCTGAAAATCCCTCTAACAGAAGTCTGTCTGAGATCACCCAATAGTACTAACATCTAAAGTGCCTCAAGGGTAACTCTTGCAAAGTTCACAATCAGACAAAATTAAGTAAATCAGAGTTAAGGTTTTCATATAATCCTGGAACCTGGGAACCAAAAATTAAGTAAAAGAGGAGACGGGGTAGAGGACCTCCCTGTAGGAAGTGTGAGTTTATTGAGTTTGCTTATTTGGGGGAACTTATGTAACTTGATCTGCCAAGAAGTGAGACCAAGGGTTTCATTTCTTCATTGAGAACCCATTTAGTGAGCACCTACTATGAGCTGGATCTCCTGCTAAAGCCCTGGGCGTGTACTGAAGGACACAGTGTGCACATCCCCCACTGAATGAGAAGGTCACCTCAACACACAGACCTGTAACTATTAAAAGTTCTGGAATGCCATAGGTGACACACCCTGAGTGCACACAGGATGGGACTTCTCTGCAGATCTGTCTCCATCTTCTCCTCGGATTACTGCCACTGGTTTCCATCACCACCACTTCCTACTCCAATACCAATACAGAGAGTCCCCAAATGCACACAAGCAGTTTCAAAGGCGCTCAGCATTCCTCTTTCAGATTCTGCAAGATCCCAGTCCAAGGCTATTCACTGGGAGGAGCCTCCCTCAGATAGCCCTCAGGAAGATGCCCGTGGTACCTGAGGGCTGCGTTTGGGCTACCAGTTGTGCTTGCAGTTAAAGGGCCTCTGCACAGCAGTGATGCTCAGCATGGCCCCATGACTGTGCTAACCGGCGTCGGAACAGCTGGGTTGGCGACGAGTTAGCTGCTGTTCAGTAGCTAAGTCATGTCTGACTCTTTGCAAGTCCATGGACTGCAGCACACTAGGCTCCCTTGTCCTTCACTGTCTCTGGAGTTTGCTCAAATGATGACCAGTTTAGTCCTTATTTTATTCTGCTATCGATAATGGCCCCTCACTGTCATTCCTAAGTAAGATTCCATGTAATTCTTCAAGATGTTCACTCTTTCATTACTTACTTCATTAAAAAAAAAGAAAAAGAAAAAAAGGAGTCAGCATTGTGGCATTTTCAGAGGAGATCCCCATTAAAAAAGAAAAAAGAAAGCCCTCTCCTCCACATTCTAAAAAGCTGAGGAATAAACTGAAGAAAAAATGATCAAATATGAAGGTAAAAATGACTTGGAGAGACTGGATGTAACTCTAAGCACCAAATGGACTTGCTAATCCTCAACACCCCATGTAGGCAGCACTGAACTTGGGCAGACCTCAAGTCGTGGCCATGTGCTCATGAAGAGGTGCTCAATGTTTCTTTTGAAATTCTGATGTGGTCTTTGACTTAAAAAAAAAAATAGAATCTTGGGAAGCTGTGGATCCAAAAGAGCCTGTAACGCTTACAATAGCCTCTCACCAATGCAGGAGCCCGAGACAAATGATCGTTACTTCTCCCCAAAGAGAACTTATTCTATGGATCTAGCAGGGGAAATTGCTGTGTGATGTTTTACATTGTGTGGGAATGCTTCTTATTATTTTTAGAAATTTTCTATGTTTTTGAACTGAGGATGAAAAATTGTATTTTGCCTTGAAGATGTTTCAGCAATAACCACAGAACTAAAAACTCAATCTTTGTGTGTTTATTTCTTGTTATACAAGTGTGACAAAGTCGAATTTCCCATATTGGGGTGTCTATGATAGCTAAATTTTTTCCTTGACATATGTAGTAGTTTATAATTTCAAAAAAAAGAGTACTTTTGTAGGACTCACATTGTTGCAATATTTTATTAAATTTTAATTTAGCTTCAGACTGTATCAATTGTGCATCCAGATAACTTTAGGAGGCAGGGAAACATCTTACATATTTCTTTGCATGAAAGAAATGATCACAATCATTATGATATATTGAATCAGTTCTTATTGACCAACCCAGATACACTGGAATGGATGACAGACCCTTAACCTATCAGATCAGATTACCTCTAATTTCTTCCATGTCATGCGTGAGTAAAATACAGAAATGCTTTGCTTTAAACGACACATTATGGCAAATCAGAAATCTTTTCAAAACTGGCTGCCCAAGAGCAAATTTGAATAATAGGGATGAGAGGCTCAACCACATTAACCTTCTGAATTCCTCCACTGAACAAGGAATTTTATGCCAACAGGATATGATTAACCATTTACTAAATTTATAATCATAAAGTGACTCATGTGAGGCTGAGAGTATGAGTTTTGATAGAAGAAAGCACGCTGTAGTGGATGGATGTAATGACAGGAAATTTACTGATAAAATTAATAAAGCCCTGGCCACATACAGTCATGACTGAGTCATTTGGTTATTATCTGGTAACTACCTTGAGAGTTCATTTTTTTCAGGAGTCTAAGCATCTGATTTAGACAATAATAAAAGAAGGAAATTCTCCCTTGTGATTGGTGGGAAATCGCATGGGTGCGACTACCACATTTATATGGTTTCCCAGACCCGGTCTCCACGCCCGCACCAGCCTCCCCTGTAACCCCAACTTCTGCAGCACCTCACGTGCGGGGCGCTGTTCGAAAGGCTGGCTCGTCCAGGTAAAGGGAACTCGGGTGCGTGGTGTTCAAGGGGAGCAGTCTCTGCACACACTCCCGGTTGAAGGACAGAGAATCCCTTTTTAATAGAAAAGACTGTACAAGTACCTGAATGAACCTTAAAATTCTTTTTAGAAGCTGCCAGATGATCTGCCATTTGTTTTCCACAAGAATCAAAACCTCAAGAATAAAAGCCCAGAATGCACATAAAAGCAACTTCTCCAAATATAAGCCAGGGCTTTTGTCCCATAGAATCAGTTTCAAGGGAAAATGTCCGCCAACCGAAAGTAATTTAAAAAGTCCAATCATTCCTTGAGTTTCTTGAAGAGTATTATTAAGAGACCCAACGCGCACACCTCAGCAAGCCTTCAAGACTGCTTTGCCCTCGCCTCCAGTTCTCAGATTTCCTGAGTTGTTTTGCCCAGTTTTGCTCACTGATTCCCCCCAACTCCCCACTGCCTGACCCTCCAGCCCCCGAGAGCTCTGCCCTCACCTTCTCCTTCCATCCCGCATCCCCCACCACATCTCCAAGCCCCTGCATCTCCTTTCTCACAAGTCTGCTTCTTGAATAGCCAGGAATATTCTCGAGAATATTTACCTTTTGCACACAAAGGAAGAAGTGAGCAACGTAATTTCCTTTCCCTCTGCTGCAAATGAAGAGCAGCGGACGTCAGGTGATGGTTTAGCATTCACGCATGCGCAGTTGCTCAGCCGTGCTCTACTTTTTGCAACCCCTAGAGACTGTAACCCACCAGGCTCCTCTGTCCATGGGATTTCCCAGGCAAGAGTACTGGAGTGGGTAGGCTTTCCTATCTTCAGTGGGTCAAACTAGGGTCTTCTACATTGCAGGTAGATTCTTTCTCATCTGAGCCACCAGGGAAGCCCCTTAAGTGACCATAGGTCTTCCTTCTTCCCTAAAAATTCGATCTTGAAAAAAACAGAAAATTCACATGGACAAACCCATTATGCAATTTTATTCAATCTCATAAAGATATAAAGTGATCCAACCAAAAGACATAATTTTGGTGACAGCCAAATTAATATTTTAAAATAAACTAAAGAAATTAGAACATTTCAAGGCATATATAATTCCTATTTTATAAGACCAAGACCAATAAAGTCCCTAGCTCAAGATAGAAATGAATTACACATATTAACAAAAATACATCTTCCTCCTGCAAACAGCACGGGCTTAACCCTTAGATGGAGCCATTTGAATTCATCACAGTAAAATAAAACATATTTTTCACAAGAAGGTTGCATTTTACATAATAAAATACAGTGGATGTTTTTGAATGTTACTTCCATGAGTTCAACCTTTCAAGACATAAGAAATAAAAAAGCTACCCAGGAATAATACGGCTCATAGTGTTTTGGGTCAATTTTGCAAAAGTGATGTGGCAAGCATAGACAAACCTTATGGGGAAAACACAAATATAAAGTTTTGAATGCCTAGGGTATAAGAGGTCTTAACACATGATAACAATTTCCTGGTCTCTTCTCAGACCAAGTGAAATTGTCTTCAGATAATTTGCCACCTGCACTCTTGCTTTCTGTCAATCCCTTTTCCTTTCCCCACATTAAAAAAAAAAGGCTTCAGATGGCTCTGCAGTGCTTCGGCAATTCAGGGATTTTTAACCTGAAGTCATGGTCAGGATTCCTTGTCACAACCACTTTGCCCAGAACATTCACTGATACTCAGCTCATTTTCCTGCGTTGCAGGTTTTCCTCCTGTTTTGAAAAAGTCAATAGAAGGAGGCTGGGCACATGAATTCACTCCACACAGATACAGTCACAGAGAAGTTTCCTACTGCAATCCAATCTGCTGTGAAGGCTGAGCATTAGACTGTATTTCTGAGGTGTCTGGTCCTATAAGTGGAAGGGATCATGGAATCAGCCTGGGCTTCAAGGCAGGAGAACCAATCCCGAGATCCCCTTCTCACTGGAAGGTTTTGAGACTGTTCTAAATCTCTTTGCCCTCCCAGAAATCAAAATGGTGGTGCTTCTTTCATAGGAGAGGTGTAAGGATGAAGCAAGACAACATGTGTGCAATTGCACAAGACATAATAGAGTGCCAGCCACATGCAGAGCACTGTAAGATGCGTCTATGGGTCAGTGGCAGTCCTTCTGTAAAGTAAAGCAGACAATGGGAGATCACCGCTGGACCAGTCTCTTGTTGGTCAGTAGCTAAGTCGTGTCTGACTCTTTGCAACCCCATGGAATGCAGCACGCCAGGCTTCCCTGTCCTTCACTAACTCCCGGAGTTTGCTCAAACTCATGTCCATTGAGTCGGTGATGCCATCCAACCATCTCATCCTCTATCTCTCCCTTCTCCTTCTGCCCTCAATCTTTCCCAGCATCAGGGTCTTTTCCAATGAGCTGACACTTCGCATCAGGTGGCCAAAGTATTGGAGCTTCAGCTTCAGCATCAGTCCTTCCAGTGAATATTCAGGGTTGATTTCCTTTAGGATTGACTGGTTTGATCTCCTCGCAGTCCAAGGGACCTTCAAGAGTCACCTCCAGCACCACACTTAGAAAGCATCCATTCTTTGGTGCTTGGCCTTTTTCATGGATTAATTCTCATATCCACACATGGTTATTGGAAAACCCATAGCTTTGACTATCTGGCTCTTCATTGGCAAATTGATGTCTCTGCTTCTTAAGTTGTTATCTCAGTTCAGTTCAGTTCAGTCGCTCAGTCATGTCTGACTCTTTGCAATCCCATGAATCGCAGCACGCCAGGCCTCCCTGTTCATTACCATCTCCCGGAGTTCACTGAGACTCACGTCCATCGAGTCCGTGATGCCATCCAGCCATCTCATCCTCGGTCGTCCCCTTCTCCTCCTGCCCCCAATCCTTCCCAGCATCACAGTCTTTTCCAATGAGTCAGCTCTTTGCATCAGGTGGCCAAAGTACTGGAGTTTCAGCTTTAACATCATTCCTTCTAAAGAAATCCCAGGGCTGATCTCCTTTAGAATGGACTGGTTGGATCTCCTTGCAGCCCAAGGGACTCTCAAGAGTCTTCTCCATGCTACTGCATAGCACTTGGAATTGTACTCAATATCTTGTAATAATCTATAATGGAAAACAGTCTAAGAAATATATGTAACTATATATCTATATATACATTTATAACTGAGTCACTTTGCTGTGCATCTGAAACTGATGCAACATTATATATCAAATATATTACATTAAAAATTTTTTAAATAAAGTGATGATCAAAGAAGAAAACAAAAGACTGCCCATTATTGAGTGTTTCCTATGAGGTAGGTAAATGGCGAGGTGTTTTCCATGCATTATTTGAGGTTATCCTAGCTGTAAAGTTTGAGATAGGTCATATGGCTAAATCAAGAAGGAGGAAACCTTCCTCTACCAGCGAGTGGTGGAACCGGACTGGCCCAAGTCTGCACTAGGTGCTCCTAGTACACAGAGTAGTCACTTTTTAAGTGTGGACCTGAACAGCGCCTCCCAGGGAGGGAGCTAGTAGTACAGACGTTTGGGCCAACGGGTCCAGGCTGACTCTGGACATTGCCCCTGGGGGATTCCCAAGCTGGCTAGGTTTTGAGAAGGCCCTATCTGAACTGTATTTCAAGACAAGAGATAAGTGGATAAACAAGATCTGAGAAAGAGAAATCCTAGCAAAGCTCTTTGAGGGCTGTGAAACCTAACAGTCATGATTCAGTACAGACAACAGCAGTCTAATACATTTTGTTCTGCCATTGGGATGTAGCATCACTAACTCAATGACCTCTTCCGAACTTTTAATGTAACCATGAGAAAGAGTCAGCCCACTTCCTGTAGAAAGGTATTGATCTATGCAGAGAAGAAAAAGGTTTCGAGCAATTTGATTAAAAATAAAAGTCTTTACCCGAGGGGTAAAGAGACTGACAGTATCACCCACAGGCCTGGCATTAGTTAAACGTTTTTGCTCAGACTGTCTTCTTTTGTTTTTAAGAGCATGTTGCTGAGAAAGAATAAAATGCGGAGACTAATGACTCTGGCAAAAGATTCTTCTCATTCATCGATTACCACCTGGGCTGGTTTTTTGGACGTGTGTCCTAGTAGACGTTCAGACTGCCAAAAACAAAACTATGCATAATACATGGGGCAAAAAAATGCCATAAAATTAAAAAGGTAATAAATTTAAAATCAGTAACACTAACGTGTTTCCTTGTATAGTACACTTTGTGTATTACCCAGAGCAGGGCCGTGAGATGATCGCTGATGTAGGAGTAAAATATAAGAATTCATCATAGTCGTATAGGAGCAAGCAAAAAAAAAAAAAAAAGGAAAAAGAAAAATGCCTCGGGCCGCACTAGGAGTGAAAGTGTGACTGAATGTGCTGTAGTGGACAGGAAAACAAGTTGCCAAATCAGGTAAAACGTTTTTGCAGATTTAATCCACTCTACAACTGGAGTTTTTGGGTCCTTCCCAGGAGGAAGCAAAGCTACATTAACTGGGATTAAAATAGATGACCAGGCACACTGTCCCTCTCGGTCTTAATCCCTCCTGAGCGAGGTGGGGTGGGAAGGGGGCAGGTGAGGAGGGAGGAAGGCAGGATGGGGGGACAGCTGGGGACCAGCTAAAATCAAAGGGCAGCCTGAAGACAGTAGGGGGGAGGCAGGGGCCCTGGTCAATTTCTAGCAGCGCTGTTTTTTTCTGGCCTGGAAAAGAGGAAGAAACAGCTGTGTTTTGAGCCTGGGTCCCCTGTTTAAACCCCAGGACTGGCCATAGCTCATTTGTTCCCTAATGAAATCCAGAGTGGACACTTTTTATATTGAGCATTCTCAATAATCTCCTGTCCAGCAAATAAAATTCCACATCTGGCCCTGCCGAGAAGCCCGATGCATCATTTACAAAAACGCAGGGATACTGTGAAGATTGATTCAGCCAGTAAGAGGCTGCTTTCAAATCTTTCCTGAGCCGAAACTGAGGCTTTACTTAGAATAGCCCAAATACGTGAAAAGGAGGACTTTCTTTCCTCTGGGAGGAGCCACAGTTTTTCTTGTTTGTCCCGTAGACTTGACTTGGCACACGGAATAGTATTTCTCTAAATGTTTTAACTTTATTAAGCATGCGTTCTGAAGGCACTTCCTTTTTAGGATGTTTACTTACTGTTCGTGGGTAGAGTAGGTACTTTGTTGTTCAGTCCCTAAGTCACATCTGACTCTTTGCAACCCCATGGACTACACCACATCAGGCTTCCCTGTCCTTCAGCATCTCCTGGAGCTTGCTCAAACTCATGTCCATTGACTCAGTGATGCCATCCAACCATCTCATCCTCTGTCATCCTCTTCTCTTCCTGTCCTCAATCTTTCCCAGCATCAGTCTTTTCCATTGAGTTGACACTTCGCATCAGATGGTCAAAGTATTGACGCTTCAGCATCAGTCCTTCCAATGAATATTCAGGGTTGAATTCTTTTAGAATTGACTGGTTTGATCTCCTTGCTGTCCAGCAACTGTCAAGAGTCTTCTCCAGCACCACAGTTCAAAAGCATCAGTTCTTCAGTGCTCAGCCTTCTTTATGGTTCAGCTCTCACATCTGTACATGACTACTGGAAAAACCTTTGCTTAAACCATTTGCTTTGAATATATGCATCTTTGGTGCAGCTGCTTGATTTGCTTTAAAGCCCTAGAAACCGGGCAGGAAGTACCTAGGGCAGGAGCCCTGGGGCATTAAGGCCTCTTCCCTGTGCCAACTTTCTCATGGATCCACAGGTCAGATGCCTGGGTTGGCTGGTGTCTCTGCTCCAGGTCTCATAAACTCGAAGTCCAGGAGTCCACCAGGCTCCTAACTGAAGAGCCTGAAGAAGAATCTTCTTTCTCATCCGTCAGGATGCTGGTGGGATCGAGGTCCTTGCTGTTGGGGGACTGACACCCCCACTTCACTGCTGACCGTCAGCTAGGCTTGCTCTTCATTCCTAGAGGGTTTTCCCTGGTCCTGTCATGCAGCCCCCTAACCCAGAGCCACTAACAAGACCCCAGGTTCCGCCTGCTCTTGGGCTCTGCCTGACTCCCACTCCAGCTGCATCTCTGTCTGGCTAGAGAGAGGACACTTGAGGGCACACGTCACTAGGCGGAGTCCACCTAGAGAAACGCCAGACCGTTTAACCATTTTAAGGTTCTCAATTCTGATTACGTCTGAGAAGTCTCTGTCACCATGTAATATAACATACTCAGGTATGGGCCTTAGGGGACTGAGAGTGTTTAAGGGCATTATTCTGCCTACCTTCAGTCTGGGAATAAGGCCAGGCTATAAACTGTTGTGCACCATGAAGGTTGGGGCTACTTCTGGGCACCCCCTACTTCTGGGGCTGTCTTGAAAGGAAAAAAGATGTCCCAGCAAAGATTCTTTTTTTCTGGATTCATCGTATTACTAGAACTGTACATATTTTATCTTTAAAATAGCAAAAAAATTTTTGCCTTTATCTTTAATACCATGCATCTATGCTTGTATAATATTATGTATCTAATACTATGTTCTCTGTGTGTATTCTTTCCTTAAAAACTCCAGGAGTTATATTATGATTCTAGCTTTTTTAAATTAAAAACATGAAATTTAGAAAGGATAAATAAGTAGTCTAAGTTTTCACTGTAAAGCTTGTAGAGACAGCCCCTGAATGCAGGCAGTCTGAAAGCCTATACAGAGTTTACTATGTTGCATCAACTTGCACAGAAATGTTATTCATAGAAGCCATGACATAGTGAAGTCATAAAAAAATAAAGTTGTGGGGAAAAAAATACCTCCTAGTGTAGGTCACTGTGTTTTACCAACATACAAAAGTGCCTCTCTCAAATTTGGCAAAAACTGAAATAAATGCTTTTTAAAATACTAAAAATGTTTTTTTCCAGATTATAAAGTTTAAACAATTTTTTAAAAAGAAGAAAGGGGAATTCTATACATTCTCTAAACTTTATCTACTGAAACCATCTTTCTAAGTTCATAAGGTAAAAATTTAATACCAAGTACTAAACATTTCTTTTTCTGGATTTTTCATTTTCTAGGTTTTTTTTTTTTCAGGAGACTAGGGTTCGATCCTTGGGTAGGGAACATCCTCTGGAGAAGGGAATAGCTACCCACTCCAGTATTCTTGCCTGGAAAACTCATGAACAGAGAAGCCTGTTGAGCTATAGTCCATGGGGTTGCAAAGAGTCAGACATGACTGAGCAACGAACACTTTCACTTTCAGAGTGACTTCTAATACAGCAATCAATGTCAATAAGGCACAAGTCAAACAGACAAGTGGAAGTATATGTAAGACCAAAATTAATAAAAAAACAAACGATAGACAAATTTTAAGGTTTTTTTATAACATCTGTTAGCCAATATTATTATTCAAATGGCTGATCACAGACAAAATATATTTTGTGAAAAGTTTTAGACACTCAGGAGTCATCCTAGAAGGAAGGATGTGAAATCTGCGTCATGGGTATTTCTCTGTAACTGCCTCCAAATGTCAGATTAAAATATTGATAAAGGAAGAAATCCGTCTTGGCTGATGCTACAGCCCCCAGGAAAGGAAATAGTCTTCCATACATGCCAACCTGAAACACTCGGAACAGGAACTCACACAGAGCATTTGTTCTGAGTGAGACGTTTTCAGTTTTCAAAGATCTTCATGAGCATTCATTAAAAAAAATCTTTCCTAATGAGAAAATGTAGATTGGATACGTGATTTTTAGAGAGCACAAAACCCTCTTGGTTAAGTATCCAGTAAATAGTTGATACAGGATTAGAAATTTGTTATTGTCAGTTATTAGTTCTGTACAAAAGATTTCACATAAAACCTGAAACATACTAGGGGAAACATAATGACACGAGAATAAGAGAATGTGATTTACAAACCATTTGCAGGCTAGACAGAATCTCTTCCTGAAAGAATTTACTTCCTCTAATTAATATCATAAAATAGTAAAGTAAGAGCCAGAGCAATATGAGCTTTAGCTATCATTTTAAATAATTAAAATGAAATGGAAAAAGTAATAACTAATTCAAGATAATTTCACACTGAAACTGTCAGGGTTTGGGATAAGGAAAGAGAAGGGGGGCAGTTAAGATTAGGGAAAGAATAGGAGCAGAGCTGCCTAACTAAGCACCAGACCCTCGAATTCAGCCTACACTTAGAGATAAACACAAAACATAAAATTGTCTCTGATTACAGTTTTAATTGAAATAAATATAGAAGAAAAGACTTCTCTTCAAATAAATCTGACATGATGCAGGGAGAGAATAAACACTGATTTGAAAAATATGTATATGTGTATATATATATATATATTTAACTAACAGAATGTGCTCAAGTTGTGTCTGACTCTTTGTGGCCCCCCTGGACTGTAACCCACCAGGCTACTTGCGGGGAGCCAGGGTGAGGAACTCCGCCCATGGCAAAGGTCATGAGGAAGGAGGCTTGGCATACGCAAAGGCATAATCAAGCCTCAGGAAACCCCCAGCTCCCAGCATCTACTCTGCCCATGGGATTTCCCAGGCCAGAATACTGGAGTGGGTTGCCTTTTCCTCCTCCAGAGGATCTTCCTAACCCAGGGATTGAACCTGAGTCTTTTTCGTCTCCTGCAGGTGGATCTTTGAAAGTAGCTATCACCGGTGAAGAGACCTGGCTGCTGGGAAAGAACTGGAACCTGAGACCATCCCATAAGCAATGGTAGAAAAATGGTAAAAGGTG
The DNA here is from genome assembly GCA_006410515.1 of Procapra przewalskii. Lineage (NCBI taxonomy): Eukaryota > Metazoa > Chordata > Mammalia > Artiodactyla > Bovidae > Procapra > Procapra przewalskii. Next base: position 5,260,976 of record SJYF01000464.1, on the reverse strand, counting down.
TTGTGACTTGAAAGAATGTGGAATGAGACAGATGACTCTTTGAAAACCCACTGTGTCTTCATGCCATGCATTTTCCCCACCATATACTCAGCAAATATGTTAGTACTTCCAAGAATTACTTACCTTATAAAATCACAGTAAGTTTTTGACACTGATGAAAGCAGGGGAATCCTGCAGGCATCTTCCCAACTGTGTTGCTCCACTCTGGAGCAGACGTCAGTGGGCTAAGTCTGTTCTTAACCAAAGTCACAGTTTCTATAGCAGGCAATTTTTTAAAAATCTTTTGATTCTCTATAAAATATTGGTATGTTTTATTTAATGAAGCCTTTATTTTGCAATTATTTGGTGTGTGATACCAGGCAGATATTATGTAGATTTGTATCTTGATGTGTCTGCCATAGAATGTAACATAAAGAAAAAAATTATAAAAACAGTTGTGATATGACTGCCTTATATTTAGCTCATTGTAGCCATATGTATATCAGACATATTTTTCATTAGAATGAAAAATCAATGAAGGCAAAGATATTGTTTGTTTGGTTTATCTAAAACCTGGAAATATACCAGGCATATAGCCTGTTGATGTTAGCTGTGATTTCTTCATTGAAAAGCCAAACAAAATATAAGTGACAATATATGCAAATTTTATATACCAAAATAAGTGCTTTTAAAATTTTCAATAAAATTACAAATGGAATTTTAAAGTAACATAAAAAATTATGAAGTCATCTAAGACCTTCAAGCCAACACTGCTCCCCAAAATGTTTGCTGCTCACCTCGACGGACAGCACTCTGTCATACTTTTGGAGATCAAATGAACACTTTTGTAGAAAAATGCACACAAGTTTAAGGTGGGTTTTATTCATTTTCTTCCTTTTCTGTTTCATTCCATAAATATTTACTGATAACTATTCAAAAAATACGGGGTTTCACAGGTCGTACAGTTGGTAAAGAATCCACCTGCCAGTACAGGAGTTGCAGAAGATGTGGGTTTGATCCCTGGGCTGGGAAGATCCCCAGGAGGAGAAACCCACTCTGGCATTCTTGCCTGGAAAGTTCCAAGGACAGAGGAGCTTAGTGGGCTACAGTCCATGGGGTCACAAGGAGCTGGACACGACTGAGCACATGCAAGCATTCCAAAAATATACACAAAAGCATAAGCTGTGGTCCCTGGTGACAAGGGGACTGGTTTCTCGAGGATAGAATCAGCATGTGTTAATAAATAATTAAGACAATAAAAAGAGATGAAGGTAAAAATCAAGGTAGGCATCAAGGGTTATGGGGACATGGAGCAAATCTGGACTAAGCCCAGGTGAAGACTCCACTGGGAAGCCTAATTTGAGCGGGTGTTCAAGGATGAATAAGAAGCCACGTGTCAGAGAAGGCCCTCCCAGGCTAAGAGATTAAATGAAAGTGAAAGTGAAGTCGCTCAGTCATGTCCAACTCTTTGCGACTCCATGGACTGTAGCCCACCAAGATCTTATGTCCATGGGATTTTCCAAGCAAGAGTACTGGAGTGGGTTGCCGTTTCCTTCTCCTGGGGATCTTTCTGATCCAGGAATAGAACCCAGGTCTCCCGCATTGTAGGCAGATGCTTTACCATCTGAGCCACTAGGGAATTCCCTAAGAGATTAAATGATGTGATTTCAAAACAAAATGAGCAGTGAAAGCAGCTCTTTTGCCTTCCTCCTGTTTGCCCATATCTGTCCCTCTTTAACCTTAAAATAGCCTAATTATAGGAAAGAGATCGCTTGGCATTTGGACCCAATTCTGGACTTATGCTCGCCTGAATACACACTGTGCCTTTCTTAGCCTCTTCATCCTTTTCCTAGATTAAAAGAACCGAGAAGAAGAAATGAAGTGGTGAAAGAATGACTAGCTCTCTACCCCTAAGTGTCCCTTTAGCAATCCCACAGGCGGATCACATGGGCAAGACAACCATCTAAGAGAGAGGGTTAGCCAGTCTGCACAATGGAGAAGAATGCAGAACCCAGCCTCTTGCCTCCATGACTCACTGAGATTCTCCTCTTCTCCCACGTCTCCTGTTGAAACTGTCCCTACTGAGCTCCATCTTCAGCGTTGTTCTTGGGACACGAGTCCACATCCTCCCCAGATTTCCAGCTTTCCTGATGAAAGCATCTATCCCTTCTACAGACACTAGCTTCTCAATCATTGACTTCTGAGTGGTGGTGCTTAGTCGCTCAGTCGTGTCTGACTCTTGCGACCCCATGGATTGTAGCCTTCCAGGCTCCTCTGCCCGTGGGACTTTCCAGGCAAGAATACTGGAGTGGGTTGCCATTTCCTTCTCCAGAGGATCTTCCTGACCCAAGAATCGAACCCGGCTCTGCTGCATTGCAGGCAGATTCTTTACCAACTGAGCTGTGAGAGAAGCCCTGACTTTTGAGTGGCGAGCCCCCAAACCTGAGCTCACTTAGAGCAACAGCGTGCCCGAGGCACCGTGCCCTGGGTGAGACCCGGTAATGGGGCATGAGGGAAGAAACAGAAGGGGACATTTCTCTGAAAACAGTGCGCCCCTCAGGAAGGCCATTATTTGACTAATGAGAGCTTTAAAAACAGGGGTGTTTTTCTCACATAAAAACATGTTAGATTTGGCGCATTCTGGTGTCATTTAGCCACATCGTGATTTTGAGTGGGCATCTCTGTTATTCCCTTGGCCTTAGCCTTACCCTGTGTCTGTGAGATGGCTGTCCACTGCATGAGTCAAAGCTTAAATGGAAGAAGATGTGACTGCGGTCAGAACAGGAAAACTGCCAGACGTTCCCACGAGTTTTTTTTTTTTCTTAAATATATTACATGACTGAAGAAGGAAATGGCACCCACTCGAGTATTCTTGCCTAGAGAACCCCATGGACAGAGGAGCCTGGTGGGCTCCACAGGGGAAAGTTGAGTCCATGGGGTTGCAAAGATCAGACACGACTGAGCAACTAACCACACACATTACATGACAGAAAAGCCTCTTTCAGATGCCTCATAAAATTAGGTTCTGTAGACAAAGAAGAGGGGGTCCCCAGGTGACACAGTGGTAAGGAAACTGCCAGCCAGTGAACTAGACACAGGGCACCAGGGTTCAATCTCTGGGTCCGGAAGATCCCCTGGAGGAGGAAACGGCAACCCACTCCAGTATTCTTGCCTGGAAAACTCCATGGACAGCGGAGCCTGGTGGGTTTCAGTCCATGGGGTCTCAAGGAGTCAGACACAGCTGAGCACCTGAGCAAGGAGACGAAGCAGACAGTGATGGACTGAGGTGGGTGATAAACAATGCTTGTTGCAAGTCATTGGCAGAACAGGCTTTGCCATGATTTGCCGTGCTACATAAATGGGGCTTTATCGAGTAGTGAGTGGATACCCATCAAAACATGCGTGTAGAATATCACTATGACAACAGAGAAGATCTGAGTAACTTTGCAAAGTCACTTACATGAATAGTTCACTGTAATTATCAACATTTCTTAGTATCTGTGACCCTGATGGGTTAGGAATAAGTGGTGGTGATCATAGCGTTAATTTCGGGTAGGGCTCTATGAAGAACCTTTTGCTGTTACTGTGTTGCTAAGTCATGTCTGACTCTTTGCAACCCCATGGACTGCAGCATGCCAGCCTCCTCTGTCCTTCACTGTCTCCTGGAGTTTGTTCAAGTTCATGTCCACTGAGTTGGTGGTGCTACCTAACCGTGTCATCCTCTGCTGACCCCTTCTCCTTTTTTCCTCCAGTCTTTACCCAACATCAGGGTCTTTTCCAGTGAGTTGGCTCTTTGTGTCAGGCAGTCAAGGGATTGGAGCATCAGCTTCAGCATCAGTCCTTTTAATCTGTGAAGATGCTGATGGTCAACCATGGTTAGAAGACACCACTGCTTATTCTGACGGAGACCAGGCTGGGTCACCTTCAGATACCGGCATGAATTACAGAAGGACTTCATTATTCATTAGAATCAGAAAGTCAGTTCTACTTGGAATGACTTAAGGGGGCCAATTAGGCCGGGATAGATAAACAATCTCACTCCATCCACAGTGCTTCATGCTGACCTTGGAGGAGGCAACAGGAAGATAATATATTCACGGCACCCCTGGAACCTAATGGAAAAGGCTCATCATTGCTCTTATTCCACTAAATGCAATTCTTGAAATGATTTTTAATTCTCTCCACTTATTTGAAGTAGTTTATTGGATTGTACAAGATGAACAAGGCAAAAATTAATATCTCAGCTTCTTGAGAAAGGATTTGGAATTATTTAGATATTTTACAGGATTTTTTGTTGATTTCTTGTTTCTTTTTTCTTTTCATTCTCAAATTAAATACTTTAAAATTTACTTTATTCAAGTATAGTTGATGTATGCATGCTAAGTCACTCAGTTATGTCCAGCTCTTTGCAACCCCATGGACTGCAGTGTGCCAGGCTCCTCTGCCCATGGGGATTCTCTGGCCAAGAATACTGGAGGGGGTTGCCATGCTCTCCTCCAGGGCATCTTCTCACTCTAGGAATCAAACCTGCATCTCTTATGTCTCCTGCATTGGCAGATGGATTCTTCACTAGTCTTAAGTTCTACTGTACAACAAAGTGATTCAGCTATACATAGACATTGATATATACATACTTTTAAAATTCTTTTCCATATGGTTTATCACAGAGCATTGGATATAGTACCCTGTGCTATACTATAGGACCTTGTTTATCCATTCTATATACAATATAAAATTAAATGATATTGATACTGCCTCTATAAATGCTGGCAATTATCATCAAAAGGTGGGAAAATAGAGGTAAACCAAGATTGGATACTTACCTTGTAAACAATGACAATCAGAATACATTTTCATATAGTACTCATTTTGGTGATAGTTTTGCTATAACAACTCAGCTATGCTTCTCCCACTAAGTCGCTTCAGTCATGTCCAACTCTGTGTGACCCCATAGGCGGCAGTCCACCAGGCTCCACCATCCCTGGGATTCTCCAGGCAAGAGTACTGGAGTGGGTTTCCATTTCCTTCTCCAATGCATGAAAGTGAAATGTGAAAGTGAAGTCCTTCAGTCGTGTCTGACTCTTTGGGACCCCATGGACTGCAGCTCACCAGGCTCCTCCGTCCACAGGATTGTCCAGGCAAGAGTGCTGGAGTGAGGTGCCATAGCCTTCTCTGCAGCTATGCTAACTGTTTGTAAATAAACTATTTTACTATCCTGGATTATGTGCTTTTGACATTACATTTATGAGAGAAAAGTTTGGGGGTTTGATCACTATCTTGAAGTTTTAATTTTTAAAAATGCTTTCAAGAACATTTTTTGATTTGAAGCTGATATGACTCACATGTCTGAATAATATACATAAAGTAACGTGGAATCAAGGGACCTGCCATTCTAGGTCATGCTCATATTCTGCGTGCATATGAATGCTCTCTTTCACAATTTTGCTGACGGATGATAAATTAAAGAGAGATTTACACTGGCAATTAAATCAGAATTTACTGTGAGTAAATCATAAAAATGGAACAAGGAAAATGACTTTTAAATTCTGAATTTGCCTTTCATATCTGGCAGGAGTTGGTTTGCAGGTAGGAAGGACTCCTGCTGTGGAAAATACTTCCCTAGAGTACAGTATGGTTTCAAGTGCCCTTCCAAAGCCTATTCCTTTTAACTTTTAATTCTTTTATATTGGAGTGTAGTTGATTAACAGCTCTATCTGGAATATAGTTGTAATAGTTTCAGGTCTACAGCAAAGCAGTTCTGTTAAAAATAAAGGGGCTGCCCTGGTGGCCCAGAAGGTAAAAAGTCTGCCTGCAATGCAGGAGAACTGGGTTTGATCCCTGGGTCAGGAAGATCCCCTGGAGAAAGGAATGGCAACCCACTCCAGTATCCTGGCAAAGGAAATCCCATGGACAGAGGAGCCTGGCAGGCTACAGTCCATGGGGTCACAAAGAGTTGGGCATGACTGCGTGATATAGATATACATGTCTCTACATGTATCTATTATTTTCCAAATTATTTTCCCATTGTTACATAACATGGAGCAGAGTTCCCTGTACTATGTAAGTAGGTCCTTGTTGGTTTTTCATTTTAAATATAGCAGTGTGTATGTGTCAACCTCAAACTCCCTAACTTGTAAACAAGCATGTTTCTGATACAGTACAGTCAATACTCCTACCAACCTTATGTTATGCACCCAGGAAAGCTTAATGCAGTTAGATAATCTAATGCATCAGGCTTCACTCCTCGCACTAATGTTGACAGCTGGGTAATACCCCACCAAACTGCCTGCATTCTATTTCACGGAAAATCAGTTCAAAGACATGGTCTCTTTTCTATGCAGTGACCATGTGGCTGAGGTCTGATTAATGGAAGTTTCCTAACCAAACTGGAAACAAGTCAAAAATCTGCCAAGAGATAATGGCCAAGCAATTGTGGAACTCTCATACCATGGAAGATGACTCAGCACTAACAGAGAATTAACAATTAATAAATGCAGCAACCTAGATGTGTCTTGAAATAGTCTTGCTGAGTGAAGTCCACAGAAAGGAGTGCATGCTGTATTATTCCATCAAAATGAAGCTCTTGAAAGGAGAAAATAATCTCTAGTGACAAAAAGCAGATCAGAGGCTTCCTAGGGAGAGGGTGATATTACAAAGGTGCTGGGGGAAACTTTGGGAGTAATAGCCAGGTCCTCTCTCTTGATTGTACTCATCTCACACGCTAGTAAAGAAATGCTCAAAATTCTCCAAGCCAGGCTTCAGCAATACGTGAACTGTGAACTTCCAGATGTTCAAGCTGGCTTTAGAAAAGGCAGAGAAATCATAGATCAAATTACCAACATCTGCTGGATCATCGAAAAAGCAAGTGAGTTCCAGAAAAACATCTATTTCTGCTTTATCAGCTATGCCAAACCCTTTGACTGTGTGGACCACAATAAACTGTGGAAAATTCTGAAAGAGATGAGAATACCAGACCACCTGATCTGCCTCTTGAGAAACCTATATGCAGGTCAGGAAGCAACAGTTAGAACTGGACATGGAACAACAGACTGGCTCCAAATAGGAAAAGGAGTACGTCAGGCTGTATATTGTCACCCTGCTTATTTAACTTATATGCAGAGTACATCATGAGAAATGCTGGGCTGGAGGAAGCACAAGCTGGCATCAAGATTGACAGGAGAAATATCGATAACCTCAGATATGCAGATGACACCATCCTTATGGCAGAAAGTGAAGAGGAACTAAAGAGCCTCTTGATGAAAGTGAAAGAGGAGAGTGAAAAAGTTGGCAGAACTAACCTTGGCAGAACTGTACCATAACTTCCTATCACTTCATGGCAGATAGATTTAGAAACAGTGTCAGACTTTATTTTGGGGGCCTCCAAAATCACTGCAGACGGTGATTGCAGCCATGAGTTTAAAAAAATTTACTCCTTGGAGGG
>SJYF01000464.1:5241103-5253542 GCA_006410515.1 Procapra przewalskii | reverse complement strand
ATATTCAAAAGCAGAGACATTACTTTGCCAACAAAGGTCCATCTAGTCAAGGCTATGGTTTTTCCAGTGATCATGTATGGATGTGAGAGTTGGACTGTGAAGAAAGCTGAGCGCCGAAGAATTGATGCTTTTGCACTGTGGTGCTGGAGAAGACTCTTGAGAGTCTCTTGGACTGCAAGGAGATCCAACCAGTCCATTCTAAAGAAGAGCAGCCTGGGTGTTCTTTGGAAGGAATGATGCTAAAGCTGAAACTCCAGTTCTTTGGCCACCTCATGCGAAGCGTTGACTCACTGGAAAAGACTGTGATGCTGGGAGGGATTGGGGGCACAAGGAGAAGGGGACGACAGAGGATGAGATGGCTGGATGGCATCACTGACTCAATGGATGTGAGTCTCAGTGAACTCCGGGAGTTGGTGATGGACAGGGAGGCCTGGTGTGCTGCGATTCATGGGGTCGCAAAGAGTCGGACATGACAGAGCGACTGAACTGAACTGGCTTATACTTTAAATATATGTCAAGTGTACCTCATTGAAGCTATTTAAAAAGAGCTATTACATTAAAAAAACTAAGTTCATGACACCCAGTTCCATCACTTCATGGCAAATAGAAAGGGAAAAAACGAAATCAGTGACAGACTTTATTTTCTTGGGCTCCAAAATCACTGCAGATAATTACAGCAGCAGCCATGAAATTAAAAGACACTTGCTCCTTGGGAGGAAAGTTATGACCAACCAAGACAGCTTATTCAAAACTAGAGACATTACTTTGCCAACAAAGGTCCATCTAGTCAAGGTTATGGTTTTTCTAGGAGTCATGTATGGATGTGAGATTTGGACTATAAAAAAAGCTGGGCACTGAAGAACTGATGCTTTTGAACTGTGGTGTTGGAGAAGATTCTTGAGAGCCCCTTGGACTGCAAGGAGATCCAACCAGTCCAGTCTAAAGGAGATCAGCCCTGAATATTCATTGTAAGGACTGATGCTGAAGCTCCAATACTTTGGCCACCTGATTTCGAAGCATTGACTCACTGGAAAAGACCCTGATACTGGGAAAGATCAAAGGCTAAAGAAGACGGTGATAGAGGATGAGATGGTTAGATAGCATCACTGACTCAATGGACAAGACTCTGAGAAACCCCCAGGAGATAATAGATGACAGAGGAGCCTGGCATGTGAAGACGACTGAATGACTGAACAGTAGCAACAATGAACCAGAGTAGGTGTGTAGTCGCTCAGTCGGTCTGAGTCTTTGCGATTCTACGGGCTGCACGCAGCCCACCAGGCTCCTCTGTCCATGGGATTTTCCAGATAGGAATACTGGAGTGGGTTGCCATTTCCTTCTCCAACCAGAGTAAGGGGCAGGCTAAGCATGCATCCTTGGTATTTAAAATGCAAATTTGAGATATGAAGATGCATATGTGAATGCTAATGTTTGAAAATTACTTTTAAAACTATGCTAGTCTGAAGGACTTCCCTGGTGGTTCAGTAGTTAAGACTTTGCTTTTCCAACACAGGTGATTCCTGGCCTGGGAACTAAGATCCCACATGCCTCACAGCCAAAAAATCAAAAAATATAAAGCAGTAGCAATATTGTAAAAAATTTAAAAAAAACTTTTAAAAACGTTCAGAACCAAAATAAATAAAAATAAAACTAGACTGATCTGCACCTCTTTATCATATAAAGCCCAGATTCCTTATTCTGGTTTCGATTTTATGGACCAGCACTTCTTTCCAATACACATATACCCTACATTTTAGCTACGCTATGCTACTCACCATGCACTAGGTCAATAATGTAATTTCATGCCTTTATTTTGTTCACGTCTTTCCCTGCATTTACAACTGCTTTTCCCGAGCTTCCTCTGCTCAGAGGAACTTCCTATTCCTCCTGGCACTTTCCAAGTCATGTCTAGTTGTTTTGTTAAAGTTTTAGTTCCAATAGCACTTAGTAGACATGGAGTCTAGAATTTATTATATGATCTTAAGCCAAGGATATTTTCATTTATCCTGTGTGTCCAGCCACTAGACTGGTCTATAGCAGCTGCCAGGGATCCTCAAACAACCTGTAGATAAAACAGTCAATGAATGCATGATCTTATTAAAGATTTTAATAAAAAGAAATTACTTTTGGCAATACATGTGACAGGCACTTCAAATCAAGTATTTGTAAATGTCATGACAGCTCCACAAAATAAATGTTATCATCCATTTTTTGGATTAAGGAATGGAGGTTCAGAAAGATAAATGATGTTCCTAAAACCCTGGTCAGAACTGAAAGCCAAGTTTGCTCCTGATTCCAAGTCTGCAAGGTGAGGGCGGCGAAAGGACCTTCCTCTGTGTTCTGATCCAATGACTTTTCAATCCATGCTCCCTTCCGTCAGCGTCCTTCTTACACAGTTTATATTCTGGAGTCAAATTTCTTGGTCGCCAGCTCTCAACTTTTTCTTCAGAACATTCCGCATTTGTTTCTGGAAGGAGGCACATGCTCAGACATCAGCATGGTTTTCTCCTGACGCTGCCCTCAACCCACGTGTGCGCAGACCTTCAAAAGATCCCATTGTTCTGAGCACTTTCAAGTTATATGTATCTGTCTTCACTATTAAAGTATACTTGGAACAAAAACATGCAAAATATTCACCAGAGACTTGGGATACTGGGAAAAGATGTCTGCACATCCCCTCATGAGGATGATTTAAAGACATATCTAAGCTTTTACTGAGGCAACAGATGTTGGGTACTGAGCTAAAAGGGTGGCATGAACTGAGTTATCATTACATGAGGTTTTCACAGGAAGATGGCAACGAGAAGATTATGCAAGGTAAATCCAGAAGATCTAAAACAATAATGGGATCGCAGAACGTGTGAAAGAGGGGTATCTTCAGCATCATTCCAGCTACTCAAGCTGGAAACTGGAACTTGTGCAGGACTTTTTTCTCTCCCTCATCCTCTGCACCCTCCTTCAGCAAATCCTGCAGATACACCTGGGCCTGTTCTCTCCTCTGTTCCCACACAAGCCCACCACCCCTGCCAAGCTATGCTCCTGTGTCACGTGGCACAGCCGTGATCTGCTGGAGTAGGCAATTCCGCTCTCAAAGCCTTCCCTCCGGTCTCCACCTGGAAGTCCTTTCAAACTTCAAGTCAGATTAAGGACCACCTGCTTGAACCTCCAGAGACTTCCGATCAAGCGTGGGATGAAACCTCCACCCTCTCCCGTGTCTCAGGAGGTCTTCCGTGGCCTGGCCCTGCTGGCCTCCAGACCGCATCTCCTCCTCCGAGCCTGGCAGGGCCATCTGAGCATCTGTTCACAGGTTCAAAGAGCAGGCACTGTTCTGGCTCATGGTGGCAGCGCTTCAGGGTCTGCTAACTTCACAGCCCCTTGCTCTGTGCAGCCGTTCATCTGATGACCTTTTTAGGCACTTGGGTTGTCTATCTCTGCTCTAGTTAATTTCAAATTCTGCCAGGATAAGGCACCTGTATCCCTTGTTTAGCCATTTTGAAGATTCCCCTGACCGTTTTCAGTGTCCAGGAGCCTAGAGAATAGGGACTCAAAGACCCCACAACTCCTCTCTATGGGTCCACTCCACTTCCTTGGTACCCACCTTCTCCAGGCTCTGGTGCCTCTCTCTGGCTTTGATTTCAGTGTTCAGAGCAATATCAGGGCTTCCTAACCAGCAATATTTCCTTGGCACTGATTGGCCTTGAATTTCCAAGTATAACTTTCTCTAGAACTTCCAGACTCCAGTCTTCTCTGTCTTGTTGACCTTTGCAAGATTCTACTCCTCTCCTAGAAATCACTTCACTTTTTTAGGTGACAATTTGTTCTAATATCCTCGGACATACATAGAACTCTATGAGTATACTTATTTTGACTCTTAAACTTATTGTTATAATAGCTTCTTGAGGTTCAGTTGCCCAGTCATGTCTGAATCTTTTTTCAATCCCATGGACTGTAGCCCACCAGACTCCTCTGTCCATGGGGTTTTCCAGGCAAGAATACGGGGCTGGGGGTGGGGGTGAAATACAGGAGTGGGTTCCCATTTCCTTTTCCAGGGGATCTTCCCAACCCAGGGATCTAACCTATGTCTCCTGCATTGGCAGGTGAGTTCTTTACCAGGGAAGTCCCTGTTGTAATAATTAGGTGAAGACAAATTACGCTGAATACTAACAAATAATGTTTTGCAACAAGGCTGAGAATGAAACAGTTTATTAAAGCATGTTCCATTTTCTTTCCTGTGAAGGAAACAATGCCATGTTGGTGCTACTAAGGTGGTTCAGTTCAGTCAGTTCAGTCGCTCAGTCAAGTCCGACTCTGCGACCCCATGAATCGCAGCACGCCAGGCCTCCCTGTCCATCACCAGCCCCCGGAGTTCACTTAGACTCACCTCCATCAAGTCCGTGATGCCATCCAGCCATCTCATCCTCTGTCGTCCCCTTCTCCTGCCCCCAATCCCTCCCAGCATCACAGTCTTTTCCAATGAGTCAACTCTTTGCATGAGGTGGCCAAAGAACTGGAGTTTCAGCTTTAGCATCATTCCTTCCAAAGAACACCCAGGACTGATCTCCTTTAGAATGGACTGGTTGGATCTCCTTGCAGTCCAAGGGACTTTCAAGCATCTTCTCCAACACCACAGTTCAAAAACATTAATTCTTCGGTGCTCAGCTTTCTTCACAGCCCAACTCTCAGATCCATACATGACCACTGGAAAAACCATAGCTTTGACTAGATGGACCTTTGTTGGCAAAGTAATGTCTCTGCTTTTGAATATGCTATCTGGGTTGGTCATAACTTTCCTTCCAAGGAGTAGGCATCTTTTAATTTCATGGCTGCAATCACCATCTGCAGTGATTTGGGGGCCCCCCAAAATAAAGTCTGACACTGTTTCCACTGTTTCCCAATCCATTTCCCATGAAGTGATGGGACTGGATGTCATGATTTTAGTTTTCTGAATGTTGAGCTTTAAGCCAACTTTTTTACTCTCCTCTTTCACTTTCATTAAGAGGCTTTTTTGTTCTTCTTCACTTTTTTCCATAAGGGTGGTGTCATCTGCATATCTGAAGTTACTGATATTTCTCCCGGCAATTTTCATTACAGCTTGTGCTTCTTCCAGCCCAGGGTTTCTCATGATGTGCTCTGCATGTAAGTTAAATAAGCAGGGTGACAACATACAGCCTTGACGTACTCCTTTTCCTATTTGGAACCAATCTGTTGTTCCATGTCCAGTTCTAGCTTTCAATTGCAAACTAAAAAATTGATTCACACATATTTTGTGAATTTAACTTAGATGTGAAAAAAATAATGAAATCAACTTAAGTCATGTGCTTTAATTTCAAAATATGTCATTAATATTGAATGGACTGAAAGTGAAAGTGAAAGCCGCTTAGTTGTGTCTGACTGTTTGCGATCCCACGAAATATGCAGTCCATGGAATTCTCCAGGCCAGAATACTGAAGTAGGTAGCGTTTCCCTTCTCCAGGGGATCTTCCCAATCCAAGGATCGAACCCAGGTCTCCTGCATTGCAGGCAGATTCTTTAGCAGCTGAGCCGCAAGGGAAGGATTAACTCATCATTAACGATTTGTTTAAGAATAGAAAATTATTTCCATTATGTTTTGGACTAAGGCGAAAAAAAAAGCCTTAGAATTTTAAAAAGTAACAATCAATCCCAAAGCAAGTTCTTTCTCAAAAGTCTTCTAGAAACTTAAGATAGTCTGAAAAATTCAACAAGACTTGCCTAGAATCTACAATACTGGAATAACTTAGTTCTATCTGTATTAGTCTAATCTCTTCTTCAAGTGAAACCTGATGCAAAGTTCAGACTGTCTGCCATACCCAGCCTCCAAGCCATCTCATGCTTGTATGACATCTCTATTAAGACTAAATTCCCAGAGCACGGTATCCCCCTTAGGTAATTTATTCCAATACATTCATAGGTTTGATCTCAGCTGTCACTCAAAAGGCCCAAGAAGATTTCCAAAATTAAAAATTAGAACTCAATTAATCTTCCACATAACGTCAACATGTTTCATATTTCCTGTAGTGAGCCAAGAAATTTTGGAAGGTGACATCATGTCTGCGAAAATGTCACACCCGGCAGGAAAGATTCTTTGACTAATTAGAGTAGCCCTTTGAGCTGATACTGTGCAGAGAAAGTGCTGAAAATGTGTCGTTGTCCAAAAAGGGACAGAGAGGCTCGCTTTGCTCCCACCTTACACAAGATTTGAGGTCCTCTGCTCAAGAACGCACGATCGCGTGGAATTGCTCTCTCTGGGGGGACCTAGGACACATAGATTATAGAAATGGTTCTCTTTCTGCTTTCCAGGATACCATATCAAGGACAAGAGAGTGAGAAGGGAGGTGACTAAATGTGGATCGAGGACAGCAAACATAAAGCACAGCAAATGGTTGGTGTCATTTTTGGAAACTCTAATGAATTCTCCATTCATTGCAGTCATAGAGGCTGGACACAAACCAGCATTTCCTTTCATGAAATTTTTTTCCTGGGAGAAGGCTGCAGAGAACTGTTGCTCAGAGGCAGCTAAAAGGGCAGGCTTCTCAAATCTCAATAAAATATTATTATATATTGTGGCTTATTAAAAACATTTATCAGTTCTTGGCTACAAAATATTATGTTTATCACAAAGATATTAAACAGCATAAATATTTTGTTAAAGACTTTGCTTCATGTTCATTTCAGTGCTAAAATAAACATGAAATAAAGACGAAGGTTAACATAGGAAATGTTTTTTTTTCTTCTCAGAACCACTTTGCTCTACAGGAATACTGCCAAAAAAAGAACTTGTCTTCCAATCTCTAGGTCCACCTCATTCTTTTAAGGAAATACATTTGTTAAAATAGCTTGTAGTTTGTGTTTTGAGAAGCTTACATAATGCATAAAATATACGTCGTGTTTCCTGCTTAGTTATCTCATCCTTTTATGTTAATGCAAACAGATTTCCTCTGTGGATCACTTTCAAATTTATTTTCACTGAACCACAGGGACTCTGCACAAGCGTGTCCCAAGTTTCCAGCTGCCCATCAGCTTTTAAGCATGCTGCCTCTCCAAACCCCTCCACGCAGGGTGCTCGCAGCCCAGCTCAGCACAGTCCTCCTCAAGCCTGCTTCTCTGTCTTAACTTCTTGTCACGTCTCCTTTCCTAAACCCACGTTCCACATCCCGTCAACCTTAATTCTAACTTCACAGTGTCTCTCTTGTAGCCATCTTTCTCCTTCTTGATTCCATATCAGTTCCTTTAAAAAGAATATTGAAGTTGAGTTGCTTTATAATGCTGTTAATCTCTTCTGCACTGCAAGGTGACGCAGTTACATATGCATTCATATTCTTTTTCCATGTTCTCCTCCATTATGGTTTATTACAGGATATCGGGCATAGTTTCCTGCTCCCTAGGGTAGGACCTCGTTGTTCATCCATCCTGTACATAAAAGCTGACACCTGCTAAGGCCAGCCTCGCAACCCTCCCTCTCCCACCGCCCTCCCTTGGCAAGCACAAGGCTGTTCTCCACGTCTGTGAGTCTGCTTTCATTTGTATTTTAGTTTAGATTCCACATGTAAGTGACATGACATGGTATTTATCTGCTTTAATCCTCTAGTTCATGTTTATCTCTGACGTTGATTTTGAGAGTATTTATCTGGCTGTCTCACTAACTCTCAGTTCAGTTCAGTCGCTCAGTTGTGTCCGACTCTTTGTGACTCCGTGGACTGCAGCACGCCAGGCCTCCCTGTCCATCACCAGCTCCCAGAGTTTACTCAGACTCATGTCTATTGAGTCTGTGATGCCATCCAACCAGCTCATCCTCTGTTGTCCCCTTCTCCTCCCACCTTCAATCTTTCCCAGCATCAGTTCCATTCAGTTCAGTTCAGTCGCTCAGTCATCTCCGATCTTTGCGACCGCATGAACCACAGCATGCCAGGCCTCCCCGTCCATCACCAACTCCCAGAGTCCATTCAAATTCGTGTCCATTGAATCGGTGATGCCATCCAACCATCTCATCCTCTGTTGTCCCCTTCTCCTCCTGCCCTCAATCTTTCCCAGCATCAGGGTCTTTTCCAGTGAGTCAGCTTTTCACATCAGGTGGCCAAAGGATTGGAGTTTCAGCTTCAGCATCAGACTTTCCAATGAACATCCAGAACTGATTTCCTTTAGGATAGACTGGCTGGATCTCCTTGCAGTCCAAGGGACTCTCAAGAGTCTTCTCCAACACCACAGTTCAAAAGCATCAATTCTTCAGCACTCAGTTTCTTTATAGTCCAACTCTCAGATCCATACATGACCACTGGAAAAACCATAGCCTTGACTAGACGAAACTTTGTTGACAAAGTAATGTCTCTGCTTTTTAATATGCTGTCTAGGTCGGTCATAACTTTCCTTCCAAGGAGCAAGTGTCTTTTAATCTCATGGCTTTTAATTTCAAGAACTCTATCATCTTCCTATTCTGGTCAGTCCTGTTTGTCACTTCACATTCATCTTCAAGATACAGAACTGCTCTCCCTCATCTGCTTGGAGGTATTCTCTGGTGACCCGTGTGCCATCAGTCACAGTTCAAGTTCACGTCTATGGCTTCTCAGGCTTTGTGTAACCGGAATTTGTAGGTTGCTTCCCACTCTTGCCTTTCAAGTGTTTGAAGCCATCGCTTCTCGTATTCTGCTCTCGTGCCTCCGTGTGCTGGTTTCGATGTGGTTGCTGCCTAAAGGCCCCCTCATCATCTGTAGGTGTGCTGATTCTCCAGACTCTTCAGGCCCTGCGTAGAGGCCACCTTTTCCCTTCACCTTCCAGGTTTTTCTGAACTGAAATAGCAATTGAATAGTACTACTTGGTCAGTTTGGGCTTCTCAGGTGGCTCAGCGGTAAAGAAAGGCCCTGCCAGTGCAGGAGATGTGGGTTGTATCCCTGGATGAGGACGATCTCCTGGAGAAGGAAATGGTAACCCTCTCCAGTATTCTCACCCAGGAAATACCGAGGACAGCAGAGCCTGGTGGGCTACAGTCCACGGGGTCGCAAGGTAGGGCACGACTGGAGCGACTTGGCACGCGTGCATCCATACACCCGCTCCGTCATTTAACATATTCCAGGTGGTGCCATCGTCATTCCTGTATGAACTTCATCTTTCTCCCACCAGCATCTAAATGTCTTGAAAGATAGTATCTTATTAATTTTCAGGCCCCATTTGTCTTAGAAACCCAAACCAGCTCATTACATTAAAGATGCTTTAGTTCATACTGTAGTCCATTTTAATCTCTAATGAGGAATGATAAATATGTTTTTTATCAAGAAAGAAGTTGATTCTTTGATGTTTGTCTTACCAGAAATTTTCAGTCAGTAGAAATAAAAACACCTGCAGTGCATGAATTGATCCAATGCAGCCATGACAAATAGAAAACCTACCGATACATTCACATAAAATTCAAGGTTCAGGGGTTCTGCTGAGACTTCACT
Source organism: Procapra przewalskii (assembly GCA_006410515.1). Classification (NCBI taxonomy): domain Eukaryota; kingdom Metazoa; phylum Chordata; class Mammalia; order Artiodactyla; family Bovidae; genus Procapra; species Procapra przewalskii. Next base: position 5,244,093 of record SJYF01000464.1, on the reverse strand, counting down.
TTACTTCCCACGCCAGAACATTGAGTGTTTTATAAGGCATGACCTTAAAATTGCAAGATTGACTCCACAAGCCAACTATGAAAATCTGAATCATTTTTTAATGGGTATATATCAAGTGATACCAACCCATAATAACCACTATGATTAAGAGCATTATGTGACATCAGATAGAAGCATTTAGCCACACGGGAAGGAAATGAGGTGCTAATATATATATTGGCTTACATAAATCACATCTAATAGCATCAAAGTGGATTCTAACAAGGATTACCAATCCTCCTCTCAGCTAAGATACTACACTGCCCCCACATCTGACGAACCAGTATCCACCTCCTTGGCATAGTTTTAACAGAAGCTAACAACTCCTTAGCCATTCTTCATGTCATTAATACAGTATGAAGGGTTGTTAATGCCATTTTCACACATTTGAGAACTGGTCAAATTGTTGTCCCTAGTCCTGTATATCTAAATAAAAAACATTCCAGTGTACGTGTGTGCATGATAAGTCACTGTAGTCATGTCCAGCTCTGTGTGACCCCATGGACTGTAGCCCTCCTGGCTCCTCTGTCCATGAAATTCTCCAGGCAAGAACACTGGAGTGGGTTACCATTCCCTTCCCCAGGGGATCTTCTCGACTCAGGGATGGAACCCTGGTCTCCCGCATTGCAGGTGCGTTCTTTACCATATGAGCCGCCAGGGAAGCCTCTTCAACAGTTATACCGTTTCCATGCTACATTCCATCCTGGTCAGTATCTCCTGCCACTCCGTTTTGCTTATTCGTGTAACACTAATTTACTGAGCATTGTCCAAGCAAGCATTAGCGTCTAAGCTGAAAAGGATACAAAGACAGACGAGGAGATTTACTTATAAAGTAGCCTTCTTTATTTCTGTGTCATTATTCCATTATATTTGCACTGGGAATCTCAGATCATTTGTTTCCATCTGGACATCTGCAGGTGTGACAGCCAACACTGAATTATGTGGGTCTGAGAATTTTTCCAAAAACGTGCTGTTGGTCAAAAGCTCCAAGAAAAACTAATATTTAATATTCTATGTAAATTCCCAGTGCAAGGTTTAAGCAAGTCCTATACACTTAAACAAAGAATACATTGCTTGGTTTATGCGTGTGGCCTGTATCGAAAGCAAATACACAGAGGCTATCTTATAATATTTGTCTTACATATGATAAGGTTAAAAAAAATTCTGTGCCATGTGTTCATTGCTGATTTTGATTTGACCACCTGTACTGTGAGAGTGTGTCCAACAGTTGGCCAAAAGAGTCAGTCTGAGCATAAGAAAACATTCAAGTGTGGCTAGATTTTGCACGGAAAGGGACTTATTCCAAGGATCACATAATATGATATGTGTACCCACTCTTGGGGATGGAAACTAGTTATATATTCTAGCTTTTACTATTTTTTTAAGCCAAAGCAGAGATGTGATGAGTCCCACTCATAAAAATTCAGGAGGATACATATATATTTTTTAACAGATGTGGTGGCCTGCTATTTCCAACAGCTGAACGAGACAAACTTGGAAGTCTAAACCCGGCTCCTTGACTGCCTCTCCAAAGCCAGCCATATAAATGATTTTAATTGCCCTGTATAAGTGGAGCCATAGGACAATAATTCGGGTATTACCATAATTTCCGCTGCCCCCGCTAGCTTCCTGGACACAGGTGTCTGTCTGCAAGCGAGATTTTGAACTTGAAACTTGCCGCCGCCTGACGGGGAAGCCTCTGGACTCTTCCATGAAAAGCTCAAGGTCTAGTTTCTGTGCGAGCCCCAGTGCCGGGCATGCCCTTCGCCTTCTCCCCCTGCAGCGCTGACAGGAGAGGCCGATAGACTCATAAAAGGGTCTTAATGATTGCTCACGCTTCGTGCACCTCTTGCATTTCCACTGGGGTCAAATGTGTAAGCCATTCCTGACTTGGGGTGGAATTTCAGGCACGACTGGCAAGCAGGTTGCCAGCTGGGTCCCCTTCATGAGACCCCGCAAACAGCTCCCCATTTTGCCTGCAGGTGAAGTGATCTCCACAGCTCTGGAGATGACTGTCATCTCTATGATTCATAAGATAAAGACAGTTATTTTAGGGACTTCCCTGGTGGTTCAATGGTTAAGATTCCACATTTCCACCACAGGGGATTCAGGCTCGATCCCTGGTCAAGGAACCAAGATCCCATGTGCCTCAGGGAATAGTCATAAAACAAACAAACAAACAAAAAAAGTTATTTGAGATGTTTAGGGTTTAAGTATGGATGACTAGACCCGGATAAAATTACTCCATATTGTCCCTACCATGAAAAAGTCTCCATTCTCCCACAGAAAAGTGCTGACTGTTGCATTCTTGGCTGACTGTAGAACACGGCCCTTCTTCCTGCCTAAATAACCAGCCTCTCAGCGGAACTGTGTGTTCAGGCCCACGATGGTGCTTTTTAAACCCCATAGATGAATTTGATCCACACACAAGAAGCTCAGTCCCACTGGCATCACAGTGTTGGGTGGATTGTGTGCTCAGCTTCACTTGTGATGGAGGCTGGGTTTCTCCAGCAGCCAGATACCCTGGTCTGAGTTACAACCCTCTGTGAGCTAAACTCACACTCCATCTGGTCAGCCACCCTGCTGTCCCTACAGCTGAGCACACTGCTTGATCTTCAAGTCACAGTACAGGGACTGCCCAGGCAGCCCAGGGGTTAAGACTTAGCCTTCCAACAGAGGGGGTACAGGTTCCATCCCTGCTTATAGAGCTGGGATCCCACCTACCTCTCAGCCAAAAATCCAAAGCACAAAACAGAAGCAATACTGTGTATAGTAGGTTCAGTAAAGACTTTAGAACTGGCCCACATTAATTTTTTTTAAAAAAAGAAAATCTTTAAAAAAAAAAAGACTTCTATGCAGAGTACATCATGAGAAATGCTGGGCTGGAAGAAACACAAGCTGGAATCAAGATTGCCAGGAGAAATATCAATAACCTCAGATATGCAGATGAC
>SJYF01000464.1:5191323-5214163 GCA_006410515.1 Procapra przewalskii | reverse complement strand
CTTTCAGGATTTGAAACAGCTCAACTGGAATTCCATCACCTCCACTAGCTTTGTTCATAGTGACGCTTTCTAAGGCCCACTTGACTTCACATTCCAAGATGTCTGGCTCTAGATTAGTGATCACATCATGATTATAAGGGTCGTGAAGATCTTTTTTGTACAGTTCCTCCATGTATTCTTGCCACCTCTTCTTAATATCTTCTGCTTCTGTTAGGTCCAGACCATTTCTGTCCTTTATTGAGGACATGGCCAGGGGACCTTTCTAAGGGTGTGGCGAGAGGGTGGGGTGAAAAATGGGCCCTTGATGCAATCCCTCTCCCTGCAGAAGAGATCAGCAAGTCACTTGCTAAAGGTCACCAACTGCTCGGAGCCTGGATTCTGACTACAGCTGGCTCAGGTGCCAGCCTTTCAAGGGTCCCTGGACGCAGAGTCCAAGATGTATCAGATCTTGAGAACCTGCAGGTTGGTGGGCAAATAAGGTGCCCAAGAAAGTAAGGAGATGCTGTGATTTCATTTCGTTTATGTTTTTGATCACTGGTGGTGGCGGTTTAGTCCCTAAGCTGTGTCTGACTCTCTGTCGACCTACTGGGCTACAGCCCCTCAGGCTCCTCTGTTCATGGGATTCTCCAGCAGAGAATCCTGGACTGGGTTGCCCTTTCCTTCTCCAGAGGAGCTTCCCAACCCAGAAACTGAACCTGTGTCTCCTGCTATGCAGGTAGATTCTTTACCACTGAAGCTTCTTCTTCTTCTTCTTCTTCTTTTTTTTTTTTAATGTGGATGGATGATTTTTAAAGTCTTTCTTGGATTTGTTACAATCTTGCTTCTGTTTTCTATTCTGGATTTTTGGCCATTAGGCATGGGGGAATCTCATGTCCCTGACCAGGGATGGAAACAGCTCTTCCTGCATCTGAAGGTGAAGTCTTCACCACGAGACCACCAGGGAAGTCCCGATGCTGTGATTCTAAAGAGATGAGCTAGAAAGTTCAATTTGTTTAAAAGCAAAAGAAAGCAAAACCCAGGGAAACACTGCAGGGACAAAGCTCTTGAGAGCACAGCTTTTGAAGTTTGTGATTCTGAGTTTGGGAGAAAACCAGAGTCATCTGGCTAGAGGGGTAAAGCATTTTACAGAAGCAATAAAAGGAGAAATGAGATGAAGGTAAAGGGTAGAAATATTCATTGACAGCATTTACATTTCAATTGTTATCGGTTTCTTGTGTTCAACTATTTTTAATATCTTTTTGTCCAGAGTTATAATTGATGAGCAAAATTGTAGGCTATTTAAAGTGTGCAATGTGATGAGTTGACATACACACACAGATATTGTGAAAGAACTTCCCCCTCCTGTTGAATTAACATTGGATTTTTTTTTTTTTTTTTGAGGCTGGGTAAGACTATCTCAAAAGCTTGCATTATGTAAACAGCTTTCCTGAAACAAAACGCTATACAATGGACCCGAGATTCGCTAACAAAATGTACCTCACACATTAAACAGCCCTTTAGAAATCTGGAGAATGGTTCTTAATAGCAGAGCCAACCATTTTTCTTGAATGAACTGGAGCAGCCAGTTAACCTTCCAAGTTACTTTCTGTTTCCAGGACTCCACATGCCTTTGAAGGAAACAAGATAGCTAAGGTAAATAAATATATTCGGCGACTACCTTCTTAAAAGTAATCCTGATTGTCCATTAGGGCGCTGTCAGCGCCGAATAAAATTAAAAGCAAACAAAGGGGTCTGCAGTGCTAATCCATCTAAAATAGAACCTTCGTGAAGGCACCTCCGTGAGGTTATTACCACCCACGTTCAGATTCAACAGAAGAAAGTCGACAGGTAACATTTTTCAAAGCTGATGAGTGACTCCGAATTTAATTTTATCCCGTGGCTAACTTTGCGCTCCGCGTCTCATCTGACAGAACCGTTTTCTTCACGGGGCGCATCAGAACGTCTCCGCGACTTTCCAGGGCAGCAGCTCGCTGTTGCTCGTCACTGTCACCTGTCGGCCCTGCTGGGCTGGCTTTTTGCCTCCGCGGTCTGCTGTTGCCTTATCAGTAAGTTCAAGGCTGCACGGGAAAGTTGGATTCTTTTTCCTTAGAGGCGATGGTTCGGGCTGGATGCGAAGCCTGCCCATTTGTGGGTAAATACTTGGGAAAGCTGTGTGGACCGCAGGAGACCCAGAGCACCTCTTGCCATCATGGTCAACCTATGCAACACACTTGTTCAGACTTATCTCTGTCACGTTACCATTAGCAATCGTGGTAGGAAGAGTAATTTTTGAGCTTTTTTTTTTTCAATTTAGCATTTTACCCACATTATCTTTTTTTACTTCGTACAACAACCTTTCTGGAAGCCATCATTACAGGTGTTTTTCAAGCAAGGAAACCAATGTTGAAAAAGGTCAAACAATTGTTCGGTTCACCAACCCAGATGCTGGCAGAGATTGTCTGTCATTCTTAGCTGTGGTTCTCTCTCCTTTGTGAATCTTTCCCTTTTCTTGTTCTTCTACCTTATCTTAGGAAGACAAAGCACAATGCAAAGAGGGTTCAAATCCTCCAGCTTTTTCATGGTTCTGTATTCACCCTGACAATCTTTAAAGAATCAAACAAACTCCTTGTGCAGTGGAGTCTGGAAGACCGAGGACTCAGTTCTGAATGGATTTGATTGACTGTGTGATCTTCAGAAGGTCACTTACCCTTGCCCAGCTGGTGTTCGCATTTCTAAGGACGAGGTTACTACCTTTGCACAGCCCACTTCTCAGGCTATTTCAGAAGGCCCAAGGAAAATGAAGTACGGGAGAGTATTCTGCAAACTGTAAAGCAATGCACACAAGCTATTGTGATTTCTGCCTTGATGAAACCTCGCAACAGCTATGTCATGCTATATTTCTAAAAAGGACGCAGAGCGGGGCGGTCAGGCTAATATTATTCCACCGTTAACTAGATTACCCTCCCGTTGACCCTCCGCTCCTTTCCCAGGCATGTTGCTGATTTATCTTTCAAAAGCAAAACACTGCTCCAGCTTCTTCCCTCCTTCGGCCGCACTTGCCACTCCCTGCTGTCCTCTGCATGTATTCTACAAGATGCAAGGAATGGGAACCAAGGGCAAACACCACCAATTAACACAGGCTTACGTCTCTCACAAGTAAAGCCCCCACTTCTCCAGAGCTCAAAGGAGGTGATTTTTCTCATCTAAATGTTTCTAAGCCCTGTGCAAAGATTCAACTGTCTGATGCAGAGATTCTGAACTTAGAAAGCTATGACTCTTTAAACGAGCTTTTAAAAAATGATCAGTGATGGCCCAAGGACGTCACGGAGAGAGGCCACACAATCTGTTTACCTAAAGCTGCCTTGTTGAGAAACTGTCTTTAATCTAATCCAAACTGGGAGAGAAGTGGTTTTCCCTCTCTGAGGGAAATGGTTCTGGGCCCTGCAACTGTGCGCTGGGCTGGTCCCATTTCTAGCTCTGAAAGTCTCACATCTGTACCCTCAGCCTTGAGGATACAGGCTGGCCTGTGACCCCAGTACTGGAGCCCTTTGTCTATTTCACCAGCTCCAAGCACAGCTTTCACTTCCTGGTTATTTGCATGACGTCTTTTCTTTTTAGAACAGCATTAACAAAATAAAAATAAAAACTCAGTATTTTTGCCCTTTCACCACTGTCCCCCAGAAGCTGGGGCTGCGTTTCACACCGGCAGAACAAGTCCCAGGGCTCCTTGGTGTCCCTTCGCGAGTCCCTCTGGGTCCTGGCAGCAGATTTTGTAATCAAGCCTCTTAGTGAAGGTTCGGCTGGTTTTCATGTGTGTAGCTCTCCACGAACAATAAAGCAGAAATGTTTGTCATCCATAAAGTACAGCTGCAAGAAGCGCGTGGGAGTGATAATTGGATGACACCCAGGGAAAGGGAAAAACATAAGGTGGAGGGGGAGCTTTTCAGGGAGGATGAGGGGATGAGGCATCTTGTGGAAGGCGAGCCAGCGGCCCACGGAGGACGGAGTCCAACACGCTCCCTGGCCCCCGGCCCCCCGGGCTTCGCGGCAGCAGCGGCAGCTGGCATCCTCCCGGGTACCGGCCCGGGCAGGTTCCAGCAGCATCCGCGGCCTGCGCCACGCCCTTGCTGGCCAGCTCCCCGCCCTGGCTCGCTTTGGCAGCTGCAGCTAGCCTGAGGGGGAACTACATTTCTGTTTGCAAATGGGCCACCGTGCTCGAGGAGGCCAGCCGCCTTTAACCTCGCAAGAAGACCCTTTGACAGTGGCCCTTTGATGCTGGGGGACTCGGAGAGCCCACGACAGGCAGCTGTCAAGACTGCGCCTCTAGCAGAAAGACGGGGGAACAGGGATCACGCTGAAAGAAACACTACTCACGTTTGATCCACTTTTTTTTCCTCCTCGTCCTTCCTGCTCTCAGATTCCTCTCCACAATGGGAGAACTCAGGAGCGGCGGTAAACAAAGCTGCATTGATTTGCCCTCATCTTGGGCCTCCCATGAGTTCCTCTTTTTTAATGCCGGCTCCAAAAAAATCCCAAAGGCTTCAAAACCTTGCCACTAGTTGTCTAAGCTTTTCACATAACAGCCCAGACAATCCAAGTTCAGGGCAAAGATCAGGTCGCTATGTTTTCAACTGGTATGAGGTGTGAGTATCATGGGTTATTCTTCACTAGATCAGTGGAGGTGTTGCCAAAGGGCCAGTCCCTAAGGATGAAGAGCTCTGGTCACCTTAATTCTGGAAAAGGGCATGAGGCAGAACCTGGGGCAACGGTCTGTCTCTCAAGGAGGGCGATTTACACAGTGGCACTGGGGTTTGCAGAACGAGAGTCATAAAGTTAAAGGAAGAAAGGGGGGATGATACTGAGTTCATCCTGCTAAGTCATCTTTCATAAAGAAGATCAAACACGTTCACAGCGGTGGGGAGGAGAGACCTCTGTGCCCCCACGGAGGTACTGAGCTTTGGTGGTCTTAGGCAGTCAAGTCAAGTCTTGGGAGGTCCCCAGCCCTTTCAACAGAGCATAGAAAAGAACCACAACAAGGAGAGGGAAGACAGTCTGTGTAGCTCATGGAAGATTCTAGAAAACTCCCCTCCTGGGGCATGTGCCCACTGTCGTTGTTGTTCAGAAGCTAGGTTATGTCTGATCTTTACAACCCTATGAACTGCAGCACACCAGGCTTCCCTGTCCTTCACTCTCCCCCAGAGCTTGCTCAAACTCACTTCCATTGAGTCAGTGGTGCCATCTAAGCATCTCATCCTCTGGCACCCACTTCTCTTCCTGCCCTCAATCTTTCCCAGCATCAAAGCTTTGTTTGTAGCTCAGATGGTAAACAATCTGCCTTCAACGCAGGAGACCTGGGCTCGATCCTTAGGTGGAGAAGATTCCTTGGAGAAAGGAATGGCAACCCACTCCAGTATGCTTGCCTGGGAAATCTCATGGGCAGAGGAGCTTGGCGGGCTACAGTCCATGGAGTTGCAAAGAGTCAGACACGACTGAGAGACTAATACATGTGCCCACTGCAGGAGCATAAAGGTTGACCAAGGCTCAGGACACTCTTCTCACAGCCTGGGGTGTAATTTTGTACCAGACCAGGGTTTCTCAAGCCTGGCACCCTTGGCATTTAGGACTGCACCCCTCAGGGACTGTCCACTCTGGCGGCATTGACCAAGTGCCACAGACTGCAGGGCTTAAACAGCACATTTATCCCCCAGGGTTCTGGAGGCTGAAGTTCAAGTTCAAGGCACCAACAGGTTTGCTCCTGGTGAGCGTTTCCACGTTTGTAGGCAGCCGTCTTTTTGCTGCGTCCTCACGTAGCACAGCGAGGTCCTCTCCTGTCTCTTCCTGTAGGGCATTGATCTTATTCACGAGGGTGGAGCCCTCACGGCCTAATGCAAAGCTCCCCAAGGCCTCATCTTCAAATACCATTACCTAGGGATGTAAACTTCAACACACAATTGGGACTGGGGACACATTCAATACATAACAGGGTCCTCTAGAGAGAGCAAATCAATGGGATGTAGATATAGAGCGGCTAGATACCATAATGTAGAGAGATAAAATTCATAGGAAGATTATGTATAGTTACAGCATCGCGCTATTGTTCAGTCTCTATGTTGTGTCCAGCTCTTCGGGAGCCCATGGACCGTAGCCTGCCAGGCTGCTCTGTTCATGGGATTTTCCAGACAAGAATACTGAAGTGGGTTGCCATTCTCCCTTTCCAGGGGTCTTCCAGACCCAGGTATTGAACCTGAGTCTCCTGCATTTCCTGCATTGGCGGTAGAGATATGTGTTATATATATGAAACATACATATTTTCTCCCAGTATTCCGACTCATTTCCACTCTGGGAAGCCTTTTTCGCTCTTTAAGACCTTCAGCTGACCCGATGACTCCCACACTGACCTGATGACTTCACACGTGATGATCCCCACACCTGATGACTCCTGATGGAGGGTAATCCACTTTCAAGTGCACTGATGATTGATTGTGGATGTTTTAACTGCATCCACAGAACACCTCCACAGCCACCCCTAGTGTCTGGGTCAGTGGCCAGGTTCTGAAGCCTAGCCGAGTAGCTCTCTACAAGGGATCATTGCCGAGACCAGATGGCATGCCTTCGTCAAGGGGGCTGCTCTGTAGGATGTTGTAGGATGTTGAGTGGATTTCCTGACTTCTCATTCGATGCCAGTCAGTACCACTCCCTCAAGATCTGCTGGCCAGCAATGGCTCCGGGTATTACAGACAGTCTTGAAAGAACCGCTTTCATGTACATGTACTTTTTTGTATTTTTGGCTGTGCTGGGTCTTCGTCTCTGTGTAGGCATGCTCTCCCTTGCTGTGCTTGGATCTGCCGTTACAGAGTCCTCTCCTGTGGGGCACTCAGGCTCTAGAGCACAGCTCAGTAATTGTAGTTACTCCACAGCACGTGGGATCTTCCGGGGTCAGGGACTGAACCCGTATCTCCTGCTTTGGCAAGCAGATTCTTTACCCATCGAGGCATCAGGGACACCCCAGAAGCACTTTGCTAAGCCATTGGGTAAAGACCTTGGCTTCACATGTCCACCCCCTACAAACAGCTCTGCGTTCTCCACAGCTAGATATAGAGAACCCAAAGAGTAACACTTGTGTCCCCTGAGCCTCATCTTTTCACTCTGATGCTATCTCAACACACTGAAGGTTAAAGAGTTTAATTAATATTCTTAGAGTGGGCTTCACAGCGAACCCTTTGGATGGGAGCAATCTCACAATGAGTAGAATATGTCGGAGGTCTCTATTCAGGTGGTGTCTAGGATTTTACTGGAGTGAATAACTTTTCTCCTGAAACATGGAATTAAAAATGAAATAATAATGTAGCCAGATAAGATTGTCCCAGAAGTCTCAGTTAACTCCTTCAAACTGGGCACTGCAGTTGAAAAAGGGTGTCTCCACCGAAAATTCTGGATGAACTTAATATCACAATTTTGATATTCCATTGAACAGAATATATTTACTTACTGAAAATGCAAAAATAGCATTGAGCTTGATATAGATGAAGGCAATTTGACAAACACTTATCCTAAATTATAGATCTTTTTCCTTTTTGGGTGCATTGCTATTAAAGAGATTTTTATATGTACCCTAGGAATATATTTTTTTAAAAATGTCCTGTGCTCTTGCAACCATCTGGTATGAAATAACACATGGATGGCAAACTGCTATTTTAAGCACTGAATGCATTATCTATAACCAAGCACGATTATCTACCACATTGTTAATTTCCTGCTGTGCTGGTGTAATTCCGGTATTTTCTTGGTTGTCTATGACTGTATAGTACCTTACAAGCAGCTCCCATACATTAAAAAGAACAAAAATGTGGAGCTCTTTAATAGTACTTTAACCACAAAGTTCTGGATTGAGACCTGAATACCCCATAAGGCTAGTAAACCATCATTTGCAAGCAACACATGCATATTTGCTTAGTTGCTTCAACAAAGCAAAGAAAAACATCCAATTTGGAATTTTGACCCAGTAAGCATCATGGCAGGACATGGAAAATTTTCCTTGGCATTCTTTTTTGTCCATTAAAAAAAGTGCATAACTTTTTTTTTTACTGGTCTCTTAAAAGGAAGACATCTTTTGTCTGATTTACAGTGTGGTCAGCTAAGAACCAGACGCTGAATGTGTTTATTGTAAAGTACCCCAGACACTGGTATTCCTGGGGTTCCTTTTGCTAATTAAGCCATAAGGTGCCTGTGTAGACCCAGGCGGAAGCAAAATTTGGGGTTCATCTCTGAAGGAAGGATTCTTCACTTTCTCCTAAGCCACTTGGATGTTAACTTGAGCTACTTCCCAAGGACAGAGCGGGTGATGACAACTTCTATCCTCTTCTGAATGTTTAAAGAGAAATGGATCTCATGGGCGAGAGAAGGAGCAGCCAAGATGTTGAAGGATTTTTTTTTTCATCCTTCATTTTAATCCTCTCTGTGTGGCCCTTTTCATCCTGCCTTAAGACAGAAACGAAAATGATTTATGTATCTTGAGGCATGGAGTCAAACACAAATACATGCCCTGCATCAGTTAACTCATATCAACTCTCCCAGGTTAGAGGTTAATCTTACACACTCAATGATAAAACAAAACAATAAAATAAAAGCAATATGCTTCATAAGAACATGTCACAAATTAATAATTCATTTTGAGCCTTCGAATTACATAGCCCCGTATCATTTACCTTGGGGAATCACAAAAGCATGGCCCCACCTATTCTAAGAGTTTACACTCCAACAAACTACGCTCCTGTTCCTGCTCAGTCAATCAGTCCTGTCCAGCTCTGCAACCCCCTGGACTGTAGCCCACCAGGCTCCTCTGTCCACGGCATTCTCCAGGCAAGAATACTGGGGTGAGTTGCCATTTCCTTCTCCAGGGGATCCTCCCCACCCAGGGATCAAACCCACATCTCCTGCATTGGCAGGTGAGTTTTTTACCACTGAGCCATCAAGGAAGCCTCCTGACAAACTATACTTTTCATAAAATTTAGCTGAAACATTTAACCTCATGCCCTCTCACTCCCCACCCACCCCCAAAACAGGCTGCAGCTCATTTTGCAAGAGCCACATGATGGCATGTATTTTTCCCCTAAGAAAGCAGATAAGCTTTTGTGATACGTTTGTGAATTCATCATAGCTTGATGGTGAAAGGAAAGCATATGGATTAGTGGCTTCTCATAGTCATTCCCCACATCCCTCTCAAAAGAACCATGAAGAGGAGACGCAGTTATTGACACTGTCAGTAGAGAAACTGGGGCTTGTCTAGGAATGGGCCAGTCACAAGAGGAGAGATTCGAAAACTTATCTGATGATCAAACCCGGCATCTTGGCAAGCATTAGGTATGCTCTGCAGCTCTTTAAGATGCTTGAAAAAGCTGTGGACAGTTTTACCTTCACAGACCCAGTATTCTCCCAGTTCTGGGCCAGAGGACGTTGAATGTCACTCTGCCTAACACAGATTAAGGTATTAAGTATCTATTATTAAAGGTCTCAAAATGACAAGAGGCCATGATAGCTTGGAGAGAGACACACAGAGGAGAGTGTGATGTCAAGTGTCTTTCCCAAGGAGCCTGAGAAACAGGAACCCATTTCTGGTCAACAGACCTTATCTGACTTGTTTTTTTAAGCAGACATCCCATTCTGAGCTGTTTTACAGAATACAATGAGTGCTTACCTCAATACCGGTTTATTAAGATGAGTCATTGGATTACAAAGCATACAGACGAGGGAAAATCAGTCATTAAGACACCCGTTCAAGCGCACCCCACTCTCTCATTCACGCACATGTGCTAACCCAGCGATTTCAATCCTGTCTCTCATTTTAAAGCTTTAATCATACGTTCATACACAGGAGCACAACCAGCAACATGAGTCTGGAAACTTCTTTGTTCTCCTCGTTGGGTTTCTACCATTCCACGAGCTCCTGGCATTTAATGTAAATGCAATAAATACTCACCAAATGAACACATTAACAGTGGACTCATAGGTGAATCAGTGGGTTTTATGGAGATTTAAGATGCTTCCTAAGACGACTTTTAAACCTATGTTTCAAAGAATTTGTAGATTGAAAAGAATTGATCCTTTGAAAATATCAGACAAGTGTACTTCAGATTTATCGCTGGCTCAAGGAGAGGCTAAAACAAATTAGACTCGTTACATGAATGAAAGGATAAATGGAAATATGTGGGAAGGATTATTCATACGGCATGAGTTCTCCTGAGCAGGTTGCACCATAGGTGCAGACCTACCTAGTGAATGGAGAGTTGGCTGAAGTAAGAGGAGAGATAAGGAAAGCCTTGTAGTCCTGCCAATTTCCCCACTGCCGCCTCGCCGTCACCTACTGTCACAAGTAATCGGCTTAAAGACATGGAAGGGGAGAGGTTCTAATTACAGAGAAGGTAATGATGCAAAAGATAATGACTCCACATCCTCTTGCATTGTGTGGTTTCCATTTTACGGTTTCAATAAAGAGAATGTGACATTCATCACGGCCACATCCAAATTCCTTCAGGACGAGAGAAGCGCGTCACCGCTCGACACGACAGCGTTCCGCACGGCCAGCCCACGTGCGGGCACTGCTGCCAGAGCTCTGGCCTCTCCCTCCCCGGCCGTGGGTTTCTTCTCTGTCTGAAGCTATGCCAACCATCTCATTGCATTTATGGTTCTTAAACACACAGTTCTCTGACTTTATTCATTTCCTCCCAGTCCTTCGCTACTTCCAAAATATTACCCAACCAGTCTTCCCTATTTGTCATCTTGCAACTAGTTCGTGCTTCCTATGAGTCTCGCCAGCGTCCCAGTGGGCACAGATCTGAAGACTCTACCTCTTCGACAAATTCCTGCAAGTCATATTGCTTTCGTAAGGTTTTCTATGATGATGAAGTCATTAATTCTGAAACCGTCTTATTTTTTTCCTCCATTGCCTCTTAAAGGCCCTGCGGCTAAGCTCAAATCTCCCGAGTTGCCTTGTAAGGATTCATTTCCCCCCGAGTGTCTTATTGTTCAGGCCATCACCCTGGAAAGAAGAGCTCGACTTCCCTTGGGCTCCATGAGCCCCCCTCAAGACTGAGCAAGAAGTAGGACTGAACAAACGCAGAGATATTCCATTTCTCAGGAACTTTCTGGCAAAGGAAACATGATCTGAGGCTAGTAAGAGTATAGAATTCCTCTCTGAGGACCTTTAGAGTTGGGGAGGAAAATCCCCAAATATCTGGAGTAATTTATGTGGGACGCAGTGGAGCAGCAAAGACTTGGGGATGCCGTCTCTCTTTTCACAGCTTTCCAGAGAAGAATTGGAAAGTGCAGGGCGTTTTTACCATACAACACCCGCTGGTGACATAGGTCTCAAACTCACTCTTCTGTAGAAAAATAAAAAATTCAGTCTGCCCGGAAATTGAATGGGAGGTAAGATACCTCACGTTTCCTCAAATCTGACATTTCCTATGAGGACGAGCATTTTGTGAAGTAATGATTCCAGGGCTCTAGGTCTGAGGCCCCTACTTCTTTTCTGCCTCATTCCCCACAGCTCATCAATAAACCAGGTCTCTCTTCCCAAAACTTCTCCTGCCAGCTAAAGCTTCCACAGTCAAATGACACCTTGATTGAGGAAATATATAAAAATATACACTGCTTAATGTTGAATTAGAGAGCATTCTTATCCTTTATCCGAGTGCATTCTAAATCTTATGTCTTGGTCTGAAAGCTAGTGTGCTGAAATGCTGAATCATACTCTTTGGGAAGAGCCAAATACAAGCTTTAGAAAACTCCGTGCTTGCTAATGGCTTCCCTGGTGATTCATAAAGTAAAGAATCTGCCTGCAATGTGGGACACCAGGGTTCGATCCCTGGGTCAGGAAAATCCCCTGGAGAAGAAAATGGCAACCCACTGCAATATTCTTGCCCGGGGAATTCCATGGACAGAGAAACCTGGTGGGCTACAGTCCGTGGGGTCGCAAAGAGGAAGACACAACTGCAACTAAGGCTTCACGTTCTTGCTAATATATTTGACTTATTTAACTGCAACACACGTAGCTGCCTCGATCCTCAGAGCCGGGGAAGGTCAGGAAACAACACTGAATTCAGGGTCCAGGAGGGTATTAGGGATAAACGCAAGCCATCCTGGTGGAAAAGTCTGAAACAGTCAAAAGTATGGGATTAAAGGAGTGAAGCTGAGGTTATGGACAGTCCCAGTATAACAAGATACAGAACCCCTGGCAAAGCTGTAACTTAAGGAGACACCCTCAGAGGTCATATAGCCCCACTTCCTGCTCGTTCACAGGCCAACCAAACCCCAACCGGGCTAAGGCTGGGATGCTCTCCCACCTCCTTCCCAGAATCAGAGTTAGTTTCACGGTAGAGCTAGGACAGGAAACTGCATCTCTGGAACTATAATCAGAAACTCCTTCCTCTGCTCTGCCATGCCTCTTGGGAGTGAGGAAGCTCTCCTTGTGGGGAGAAGAAGATTTTCCGTGGCTTCTTTAAAACACGAAGTGTGTACTATGGACTTGAATACTTAGAGTTCACTTCTGAAAAATCTCTCTAGCTACAAGCCTATTCCAGGTTGCAGCAAAAGAACTGAAAAGGACCACCTCTCTAATTGACTTCCTGCAAAGCAACAAGTGCTGGGCTCTATTTATAAACACTAAATTCCCTTTGTAAGCTAGTCTTTCTCAGCACCACTAGTCGGGAAAAATATGACTTTAGTCCTTTAACTATGAATTAACCTGGCATGGGAACTCACTTGCTTTTTACAACTGAAATAAAGGCAACTAAATTTTTATTGCCTTAATTGTTCTAGAATAGCAGCCAGTACAAAATAGCACAAAATTTAATTTTCTAGATTGTACTCCCATCCTTTGATTGATACTTCAAAACTCGTCTGAGACATTTCAAAAGTGCTTCTTTATTGCTTATTTCACTGATTTCCATTTTGGGTTACAAATTAGAACACCCCCCCACCCACACACACACACACACAACACACACTCACATAGCTATACTTGTATAATTATAATTTCTTGGTCCATAATCTCAAAATAATTTTCTAATTTGAATCAGAAGCTACTGAATTCAAAACTAAGAAGGGTGGTGGGAAAAGGAAATTAAAATTGTGTGAGCCTTTCCATTCAGTGCAAAACGAGGATTTGGAGGGCAAGTCAGGTGTGTTCAGTAAAATGCATGTAACAGCAAAGTTTGCCCTCTCCAGGTGCACAGCTGTAAGAATCTTTGCAAGTACACTATAGTATAACCATCCCCACAGTTAAGATCTAGAAAGTTCTCTCATATCCCTTTACCCCTCTCCCCAAGCCTCTGCTCTTTGTAAACACCGATCTGTTTCCTGTTCCATAGATTTGCCTTTTCCAGGAGGTCGTATAAATGAAGTCACAGAATTTAGCCTTTGAAGCATGTGTGCTATCAGGAGAAACAGGGACCTTTGACAAAACTCTGGGAATCACAGGCGGCAGAAAAAAGGAGATTCTGGAAAGGAAACTAAACGGTAATGGACAGAGATGTGGAGTGCAAACATTTTATCATTTAAACAGTGGGGGGGTGGACGTGTCAGGAAGAACGGAAGGGACAGAGGCTGTGATAGAGAAAGAGGTAAAACAGTGGGAAATGGAGAGGGAGAGAGGGAGGAAGAGAAAGTACAAAAAGGAGGAGGAGAGAGCAGGACGGGGGCAAACCCCCGTTTCCCAATTCTGGCAAATCTTCCATGAGTTACGCTTCTCCCTTTCTCTGAACACCCATGTCGTGCTCCTTGTCTTTTTTATGGTTCCCAGGTAGCCTCAGCTAAATTACTGTGTTCTGGCTAGTTTCAGCCTCTGCGTGTGGACCCTCAGTAGCAGACATGTGAATCAGCGTCTGGATGATTCATCTGCTCAATCAGACTCTAAAGTCCTAAATGGCAAGATTTTTGAAAATTCGCCTTTGTATCCAGTGTAATACTAGCACAAGTCCTGGTAAGAGGATGCTCAGCAATGTTTATCACCTGTCTAAATAAATGAATTGACCAATTAAAGATGCAGACAGAAAGTCTGCTTTACAAAGCAAGTTTGCACCAGATTTTCAGAGTCCATATCATTATAAATGGATCTAGAAGATGGATGGAAAAGTTGTGATCTCTGTGTATAATGGAATGATATTTAGCCATGAGGAAATCCTGCCATTTGAGCACAAGTACCTTGAGTACCTTGCAAGCATCATGCTAAGTGAAATAAGGGCTTCAGAGAGAGACAGACATGGCACGATCCCTTTATATGTGGACTCTTAAGACAAAAGCAAACAATCTCAGAGAAAAAAGAGCAGACTTGTGGTTGCCAGAGGCAGGGTCTGGGGGGAAAAGGGAACTGGACATATATGGACATAAAAGTGCAAACTTCGGTCACGTGGGGATGCAATGTGCAACTAACACTGCTTAACAATACACGAGAGAGCCACGAAGAGTTTAACCCCTGAGACTGCTTACCACAAGGAGAATTCTCAATCTCTTTTTTTTCCTTTTCTTTTATTTTGTATCTACGAGATGATGGATGTTAGCTGGACATATTGTGGTGATCATTTCATGATATACTTAAACGATCGTGCTGTCCACCTGAAACCTATACAGCTCTGCACGTCAATTACTTCTCAATAAAACTATGGGAAACAAGATTTCTCAAATCCTCCATGTTGCTTAATTTTCCCCCTCTTGGTCAATTTCTGTCTCATGTAAACATTAAATAACTGTCAAGTCATAACAGTCGAGAGGGATAAGCACCACACATAGATAAATACACCTCTGAGAAAACTGAATCATTATGGTTTGTGGACTATGAAATTATGTACCACCACCAGGCATATGCCATAGAGCTCATGCAATGCTTTCTCAATAAGGCATCATTAACTTCCAGGACTCGGTGAATGGAGCCCACTGCAGATGGCCATTTGTTTTGATGTTTTCCAATTACATTGTATTATTGATGCGTTCATGGAGGTGATGCCACTGACTTACCAGCCGTTAGCCAGGCGCTAGAGGCTTCAGCTCATAGAGGGCTACATGCCATGGGCTTTGAGTGACATGTCTGCAAGCCAAGGAACACTGAAATTGACAGCAACCACCGGAAGCTGCGACGAGGCAAGGAAGGCACCTCCAACCTCTCCTCCTTCAGAGGGAGCGAGACCCTGCCGACACCTTGATGCCGGACTTTTAGCCTCCAGAACTATGAGAAAATACGTTCCTGTTGTGCTAAGCCACCCAGTGTGGGGTTCTTTGCTACAGCAGACCTAGGAAACTGAGAGAGTTCACTGCAGAAAAGCACCGAAATCATGATGCGAACATCGACACAGTGGTCGAACCGCTGAAGAGCAACTGCGGCAGTTGTAGCAATAATTGTGTCAGTCGCATATTGAAGAGTCTCACCTTTTAGAAGAGAGGGGAGCATCCCGTAAAGGGGAAGCCATGTATCTTGGCATAATTTTTCACGGGTGAAATCAGTACCGTTCACAAAAGAGTTCATGGAGCCCACTGCCGTTACATGAGGTGTAAGATCCAGCAGACTGGTAACTGCGTGCAGTCTCATGCCTGGAGCTGTCTGGGGCCGTGTTTTAAATCCCCATCCCCTGTCACATTCTCTGTCCCCTGCCCCTGCTCACCTCATCCTCCTCCTGCTCCCCCGCTACCAACTACAAAGAGAAGACTTCTTCTGATCTGCCTAGAAGTTTGGTCAACCCTGCCAGATACAATTGCATTCATCTCAGAATTGGCTTTCATGCCAAGGGCTTGTCAGAATGTGTAAGGCAGAATGGAGGTGACTCTGTGCTTATAAATATCTCCATGACATGTTTATTTATTAATTTTTTTTCCTACTTGCTAATAATGTCTTCCCCTTGGGAGGATTTCCACCTGATAACTGCTTTAATCATCATTACCCACGCTATGGAGAAGGAAACAGCAACCCACTCCAGTCTTCTCGCCTGGGAAATCCCATGGATGGAGGAGCCTGGTGGGCCACAATCCATGGGGCCATAAGAGTCAGACACAACCTAGCAACAAAACCACCGCCGCCAGCCACGCTATAGTAAGACAAACACAAAATGTGGGTGCGATATACACACACTCAGGCTGCAGCCACAAATACTTGTGATCCCTACCACACTCAAGTCAAATTGCTGGGGGGGGGGGGGTGTTCCCTGATCACTGCTGAATGACTGAAGTCAGCTCACAGATGCGATCAGAACTTCACAGATGCTGAACTCTTATAGTTGAGATCACCTACTTTTCCTTTCCTTTCCCTCCCAGTTGCCTGACTCTTCAGCTTTTTATAAGTTTATTTTTTAAAGACATTATTGAATTTGTTACAATAACACTTCTTTTTGTCCTGATTTTTGGCCATGAGGCATGCTGAATTTTAGCTCTCCCTGACCAAGGATCAAATCCACACCCTCTGCATTGGAAGAAGCCTTAACTCCAGCCTAGACTGCCAGGAAGTCCCCTGACTCTTGAGCATTTTCTTCCCCTTCCAGCCATCTCATCCTGCTCTCTCCCGAGTCTCAACAGTCACTGAGTGATTCTGTCTTGTTGCTGTCTTTCCCGTTGGGCGCCACTCTTCATTCTTGTGAGGGGCTGAAGCGCGCCCTTCCCAGACTGGTAGGTTGAGTGCTAACCTCACACCTGTGACCCTGACCTGATCTGCAAGCAGGTCATCTCAGATGAGATCCATTTAAGCTGAGGCCATCAGAGCACGCTCTAATGTGACTTGGCTGCAGCTTCCATCAGAAGACAGACACGGGGGGGCGTCGACCAAGCGAACACAGAGGCGGAGACCAGAGGTTTGCAGCCGTCAGCCAAGGAGCACACGTCGTTAGCAGCAGCTGAAAGAAGCCAGGAAGGACGCTCTCCTAAAGGTTTTAGAGGGAATGAGTCTCTGGCCGACACTTGAGGACTCTGAGAAAATACAGTAATTATTTAAGTCACACTGTTTGTTCTGGAGGGCCTAGGAAGTAATCCACTTCCTGGCATTACTGATGCTGTTTAGGCTTCAGCATAAAATGGTGCTAAGCACTTGCTTATCATACAAATGATAAGACTAATGATTGATGATGTCAAGGCTCTGACTCCATTCACCTTCTCTTTACCCTTTGTACTGAAATGAGACCAAATTGACTCTTGTCATTCTCTTGCTTCCCTGGGGGCTCAGACATAAAGAATCCACCTGCCAATGCAAGAGCCTCAGATCCCCCTGGAGAAGAGCCTGGTAACCCACTCCAGTATTCCCGCCTGGAGAATCTGCTGGCAGGCTACAGTCCTTAGGGTCACAAAGAGTCAGACACGACTGGAACGACTCAGCAGACAAGCAGGTCATTCTCTTGCTCAAAATACTTGACGATTATCACCTAAATTTAGAACAGAGTCCAAAATCTTGAGCTTGAGTCTCTTAGGACCCACCCTTGCTCTTCAAATGCACCTCTTACTACACTGCTTCAGACCCTTTCCTGAACATTGGAATGTCCCCACCTGTGCCCCCCAAAGCCGTCTGCTCTCCGGGACTTGACCCCATAATGCCCCCCCCATCAGAACTGCCCTTATTCTCCCGTCTCCACCGGTCAGATCCAGTTCACATGCCATTGCTTGAGTGATGGCTTTTATAATCTACTTTTCCAAAAAAGCCTTTTCATCTCTCTGCTTCATAAGACTGTATGTATACATACTGGTATCATAATATGCTCTGTGTTATAATAAATTGTATACATTTTCCATCTCAATTAGATTCCAAACACTTTAAGGCTTTTCATTTTTGCACATGCTGTCTTATCTTGCACAGAAACTGGTATACCATATAGTATTTGTCGGATTGAATTGGAAAAAAAAAAAATTATGGGTTGTCTCAGTAAGATTTGATACCTACGTGTTAGTGAAATAGCATCTATCCTCTTTATGAAAAGATGCCCACTGACATTTTCTGACTCAGGTCTCATGCATGAGAGAAAGCAATACTCACGCAACTGTTTATCTTTAGTAACATGATCATTGTGGAGGCATCCACTCCCCAAACACCTAAGATATGCATAGCTCTTCCTTTCCAGCAAATTATCAGATATGTGTATCTAAAAATAGAGAATGGAATATCTCATATCCTAAGCTCTGTAGAAACCTTGGCATTTCATGAACATCATGAACACACAGTGGACACAATCTGATACTTGTTTTTGTGACTAATGGCAACAATTCAATAAGGCTGGAAGACTGACTAGTCGAACGCTATTTTATAGAATTCTTTTATCTCTTTAAGCATTTCAAGCTTTCTGTATTATCACATGTAGCTGTTGGACTGGACTTGGTAGACTTCCTCCTGAAGCTGTGCTCTTGCTTCTGGGTTTAGGAGTTTTCCCTGGCTCAGTTCATGGGCACTGTATTTCAAATGCTCAAAGAAAAAGATTTTCATACAAGAAATACTTTATTGTCTTTCTGGAAAGGATGAACATTTAAAATAACTGTGTGCAAAATCCACACATTGACTAGGTAAGATTGAGGAATAAGCATTGACAAATATGCATTCAAAAAATAAACTCTTGAATTAGCACTTTTATAAACTCTTGAATTAGCACTTTTATTATGAAATCCAGTGCCCAATATGAACCAAATAACATCGTCTGAAAAACTAAAAATTAATTTCCAGAAAAAAGGCAATCTAACATAGGTCATGCAAATTCTAGAAACATGAAATGGTATGTGAAAAAGGAATATTCACCCTGGTTTGCTGTAATAAAACCATGGACTATAAATTATAACCAATTCAGAATGGCTTTTAAGACAGTTTTTAATTACTGAGTGATTTGAACTAAAATTTCTGTAGCTCTTCCTTTTCAACATCTGCATGTATCAGTTTAGAATTGCATCTATGCTTACCAATTTAGAACTGTACTCCATTTCTGCCTAACACTTATTTTCAAGGAAATTAAAATTGGGGGAATATCCTACTTCATTCTTTCTACCAGCACACCCAATAGAACACATAATATTAGGAGTTTAGCCTTGAATGTTGATACTCTTGAAAGTGAAAAGTGAAAGTGTTAATCACTCAGTTGTGCCCAACTCTTTGTGACCCTATGCACTGTAGCCTGCCAGTCTCCTCTGTCCATGGGATTTCCCAGGTAAGAGTACTGGAGTGGGTTGCCATGCCCTCCTCTGGGGGATATTCCCCACCCAAGGATGGAACCCAGGTCTCCTGCATCGAAGGCAGATTCTTTACTGTCTGAACCATCAGGCCACTATTATTATTTTGCTGAAGCACTGTAAACATTCTACACTTAAATCCTTTGTTATACATTCTCGTATACCCAGAGACAAAATAGCAATAAAAAATATCAACATCAGCCATCCCCCTTCCCCACCTGAATCCCAGCCCAGGTTAGGGACTCAGAAAAGAATCAAATCCCAATACTTCCAATGGAGTCACACCTGTCTTCTTCAAGATTTCTTAGAGTTGCAATGTGGACATGGTTTTTGTCAATTATAACAAAACTTTTACTTCAGTTGTACAATCTTTGCAAAAAATGTCTTATTTATTCCAGTTGACTTACTTAAGGATCAAACAACATTATAGCTTTAGAGCATTTAATTTTGTCCCTCGTGTGACTATTTCCAACTTTAGTTTTCATCATTATCATCATAGGATGTTGATGTTCATAGGAAGGTAGTGAAAGAGGGAAACACTGGTTAGATCTGAAATATGTCCAACCAGCAGGGTAAATGGTAATGCCTCAAAGCCTTATCTACCTATGGAGCTACTTTCTAGATATATTGAATGCTTGGTTCCAGCTTTCTCAAATATTAGAATTGGCGTCACAGAATCCTGGGAACATATTTGTTCAACCTCTGCTCATATCCATCAAGTTCTTCTGTCCCAAGGAGTGTTTGAGAAGCAAAGCAGAAAGTAGACATCCATCATCTCTTGAGACACTTAGGTCTAATAGAAGGATTCGAGTAGAAATAGAGGCAGAGATTATTACAGTCATAATGATGCTTAAGAGGAAATTACTGTTCGAAAATAGTTTTAGTATAAACATTCTTTGAGGATTGTACTAATCTGGAAAGATTAGCGATCTTTCTGGCGAGCTATTTTAAGGGTCTGAAGGGCCACCCTTATCACTCTAAGTATTTCACATATATGTTGTTTTTTGGTCGCTATGTCATTGACAACTCTTTGCAGTTCCACAGACTGTAGCCCACCAAGCTCCCCTATCCATGAGATTTCCCAAGCAAGAATGCTGGAGTGGGTGGCCGCTTCCTCCTCTGGGGTATCTTCCTGACCCAGGGATGGAACCTGGGTCTCCTGCATCTCTTGCGTTGCAGGTGGATTCTTTACCACTGAGCTACCAGAAAAGGGTTCCCATGATATGTTAAGACAAAAAAGAAAAATCAGTGCCATGCTTCTTCAGCTTTGTTTAAATACAAAAATTCCAGCCTCCCATCTTTTCTACTTTTTCCTTTCAGTGAGAATAAAAATATATCTTTTTCACAAAATAAAACGCATCAGAAGTGTAAGATAACAAAATTATCTGAAAATAAGTCAAAATGAAAATAGAACGCATACAAATTACTGCAAATTAGAAGTAAATAAACTGCTTTGCAAATACTGGGATTTCAGATGAACAACATGGAATTGGTATTCTGAAATGAACATATGGTGTCTTACCCTTTAATAAACTGGTGTTAGTATCAACAGCAAAAAAGAGAGTGGATGCTTACTCAAAACCAAAGCCAAACTACACGCTAGAAAAAATAGAGCAACATAAAAAATATTCAGAATTTGCTGTTGTCATTGTTCAAATGGGAAAAATAGTCAAGTGTCAACCTAAGGACCTCAAAGAGTATATGAAAGTAAAGTGAAAGTGAAAGTTGCTCAGTCGTGTCTGACTCAACTCTTTGCAACCCCATAGACTATACAGTCCATGGACTTCTCCAGGCCAGAATACCCAGAATACTGGGTACCCATTCCCTTCTCCGGGGGATCTTACCAACCCAGGGGTCAAAGCCAGGTCTCCCACCTTGTAGGCAGATCATTTACCAGCTGAGCCACCAGGGAAGCCCCTGAATAGTACATGTGAAAAGTATTATTGGGTTAGATACAATATAATCTAGGTAAATAAGAGAACTACAGAATTTTCCCTTTCTTGAAAAAAAAAATTCCCTTTTCACGAAAATATCATTAAATGAGTTCAAGAAAATATCACACAGAGTTTTAATAGAGAAACCTCAAGATTCATTAATCTCTCCTATATTTAAGATCTATACCCAAGTAGATATAATCCCAAACAGAATAGGGACTCCATCAACCACCTCACACACACAAAAAATTGATAATATATGGAAAAATGCATCTCAACACTATGGTTCAGTTCAGTTCAGTTGCTCAGTCATGTCCAATTCTTTGCAACCGCATGGACTACAGCATGCCAGGCTGCCCTGTCCATCACCAACTGCTGGAATTTACTCAAACTGATGTCCATTGAGTTGGTGATGCCATTTAACCATCTCATCCTCTTTTGTCCCCTTCTCCTCCTGCCTTCAATCTTGCCCAGCATCAGGGTCTTTTCCAATCAGTCAGTTCTTTGCATCAGGCGGCCAAAGTATTGGAGTTTCAGCTTCAACATCATTCCTTCCAATGAATATTCAGGACTGATTTCCTTTAGGATGGACTGGTTGGATCTCCTTGCAGTCCAAGGGACTCTCGAGAGTCTTCGCCAACACCACAGTTCAAAAGCATCCATTCTTCAGCACTCAGCTTTCTTTATGGGTCCAACTCTCACATCCATACACGAGCACTGGTTACTCTTGAGGAAATTTAGGAAACACAAGAAAGTATCAGTCATGTGCCTTTTCTGCTACAAACATGCTTAATTGTGATGCTCTTTGAATCTAGATCTGCACCTCTCTAAAAATACAAAAACTGCTATGTACAAATGCTGCCAAGAATATAGTGAAGTGAAGTCGCTCAGTCGTGTCCGACCCTCAGCGACCGCATGGATTACAGCCTTCCAGGCTCCTCCGTCCATGGGATCTTCTAGGCTGGAGTGCTGGAGTGGGTGCCATTTGGAGCAGGAATAGAAAAGAGAATATGTACGTGCGTGTACACCCAGAGGTACGTTTTATTTTAAAGTAAGAAACATTTTGTATGTTTTTTTCTTTTCCTTCTATTTAAACTACTTTAGTAAGATATGATTGACACATATAAAGCTGTACAAATTTAACATGTCATACTTGAGAATTTGGAGACAAGTCTCTCTCTCTCGTCGCTCAGTCGTGTCTGACTCTTTGCGACCCCATGGATGGCAGCCCCCCAGGCTCCCCTGTCCATGGGATTTCCCAGGCAAGAATGCTGGAGTGGGTTGCCATTTCCTTCTTCAGGGGATCTTCCTGACCCAGTGACTGAATCTGAGTCTCCTGCTCGGCAGGTGAATTCTTTACCACTGGGCCGCCTGGGAAGCCCCACAGAAGTGGTGCAAGGTGGTATTTATGCTTCTCTGTCTGACTTATTCCACTGCACAAGGTGTAACCCAGGGTTGATCCTCGAGCGATAGTTCCAGACGAAAATGGGATCACTCTCAAGCAGTTAGAAATTGTTACTCTATGAACCTATGATTACCAGAGGCGAGTGTTAGCTGCTTAGCCGTGTGCAACTCTGCGACCCCATGCTCTGTCCATGGGACTCTCCAGGCAAGGATACTGAAGTGGATTGCCATTCCCTTCTCCAGGGGATCTTCCCGACCCAGGGATCAAACCCAGATCTCCTGCATGGCAGGCAGATTCCGTACCATCTGAGCTACCAGGGAAGCTAGACAACTGGTAGTCTACTGGGGGAGGG
>SJYF01000464.1:5168289-5189720 GCA_006410515.1 Procapra przewalskii | reverse complement strand
ATCTAAAAGTAATAATGAAAGGAACTTGCCCCTTTTTTTTTATTCCAGTAAGGAACCTTGCAAAAGAATAACAAACTGCATCATTGGGGACATGCATGACCTTGCAAAAGCACATAGAAGAAAAAGCCAAAACATACTTTTAAGAATCCAGACTCAGAAGCAGACTTAATCCTTCCATCATTTCATTTTGTCAATGAAAGTGGACTAACCATGACAAACGTGTCTTATCAGTACTAACCACTGTTATTAGTGATTATGGTATTAAAAGCAGCAATAATAGAGGCATTAATGAGGTAGGGGTGAGAAATTAAAAAAAGAGGTTCACATTCAAATGTGTAAAGACATACCAGTACTAACATAATTTGATCGAAATTTGAAGCAAGTTAATAGTTGCAAATCTATACTATAACCAAAAATGATGACTTTATACATGAGTATAGGAAAATTAGTATCAATTAAGTTGGAAAATGTAGGAAAAGCTGGAAAACGTAGTTTCAAAATCTTAAAGTGACCTAGTCAACAAGATCTGACCACACTAAGTAAGTACAACTCTGCTCTAAACACAGGAAGGCCACAACTTAGATAAGAAATAACATCCAGTTCTGGCAAAGAGGAGGGGAAAAGACCATCTCACATATTTCTGCTGAACAAGTGAAAGATTATATCTTTTAAAAAATTCTGGAAATAACTTTTTTAACTAAAAATACACATAACTTTTGACTTGGTGGTTGCCCTTTGGAAAGCTAGTCTCCAGAGAAAAGCCCAAAGAAAGATATATGTGTAAGGATATTTATTGCAGTATTTTTGTGGAGTAGAAAGACAGCAGTGACTCTGACAGACCTGGGAAAATCTGATATCCAGCATCATGGAAATAGATAACAAGCTTGAACATTAAGAATAATGAGCCAGGTCTACATATGCTGACCTGGAAGGAAGTCCATGATATATTGGTAAATGGAAAAAGGAAGTGGGAGCTGTCTGAGGAATTGTTTGAGCATCTGATTTTTAACTGCTGCTTTAGAAAACTTTTTTTAATTTTATTTTTACTTTTTTCTACTTTACAGTACTGTATTGGTTTTGCCATACATTGACATGAATCCACCACAGGTGTATAAGAGCTCCCAATCCTGAATTCCCCTGCCACCTCCCACCCCATACCATCCCTCTGGAGAAAGCTTTTTTATTATAAGCAATAGCTGCTTAATTTTTTAATTGGACAAAAGCAAACAGTTTAGAAAAATGTCATAGAAGGTATCATGATGACTTTGAGTTTGCATTCAAGTAACTTAAAATAAGGAAGATAGACTTTTGAATAGTTCAATCTAAGACCAGTTGAAAAGAAAGAGCCCCTCATAGGAAGCGTCCGATGTTAGGAAAGCATGTAGAAACACATGGGGAGCCGTGGAATGGTTAAAAGTGAACCTGAAAGGATGTAGGTAGAATGGGTGACACTGGTCATACACTTCCAAGAATATTCTAGAGGTTGGGAATTGTTGACAAGGTGAAATGAAACTGGATTACGAGATTTCTTGCTTCCAGTTTGTTCTGACCCACTGACCAGCTCTGACCAAGATTACACTAGTTCACACCCCACTTGAACTTTTGGGAAATGAGCCCATTGCAATGCCTGATTATAGAGCATTTTGTTGAAATTTTGTAAGTGTAGTTTCAGAGTGTTAAAATAATCTAGGAGAAGGCAATGGCACCCCGCTCCAGTGCTCTTGCCTGGAGAGTCCCAGGGACGGGGGCGCCTGGTGGGCTGCCGTCCGTGGGGCCGCAGAGTCGGACGCGGCTGAAGCGACTCCGCGGCAGCGGCAGGTGGGCATGTATCTCTTTGAACTAATGTTTTGGTTTCGGTTACGGTTTTTACAGATACATATTCAGGAGTGAAATTGCTGGGTCATATAGTAGTTCCATTTTCAGTTTCCTGACATCCACCCCAAGTCCCTAGCAGCATTATTATAACTGCCAAGATATAGAAGCAACCTAAGTGTCCAAGGATAGGTGAAAGGATAAAGAAGATGTGATTCCTATATTATATAGTAATACAATGGAACACTACTCAACTATAACCTTTTTTTTTTTTGCTATCTAAGCAACATGTACGGACTTGCAGGACGTTATGCTAAGTAAAGTAAGTCAGACAGAGAAAGACAAATATTCAATCATATCCTTTATATGTACAATCTAAAAAAAAAATACTCAAACTAGTGAATACGTAATAACAATGAACAAGAAGATCCACAGATACAAATTAGTGGTTGCCGGTGGGGAGAGAGAAAGGAGGTGGCAATATAGAGGGAAGAAGACTAAGCGTTCCAAACCGTTAGGTATATAAAATAGGCTACAGGGACGCACTGTACAGTGTGGGGAATACAGCCAATAGTCTATAATAACCATGTGCGTGTTTGCTACATTTCTTCAGTCGTGTCCAACTCTGCAACCCCATGGACCTTAACTCACCAGGCTCCTCTGTCCTTGGGACTCTCCAGGCAAGAATACTGGTGTGGGAGGCCACAGCCTCTTCCAGGCGATCTTCCTGACCCAGAGATCGAACCCACTTGCCCTATGCCTCCTGCACTGGCAGGCGGATTCTTTACCACTAGCGCCACCTGGGAAGCCTTATAATAACTATAAAAGGAGTATAACCTTTAATGGCCATAGAGGTGCACCTGTAACTTATGTAATATTGTCCATTAACTATAATTCAATAGAAATACTATAAAAAAGAAAATAGCCTGGGAGGGAATAAAGACGCTAACACATCTAAATAAATTTTGCTGAGCTGTATTCTAGATATGTTGAAAAGACAATTTACCACCAGAAAAAAAGTAAAAGGTCATTACCAGTCCATCCTGAAAATCCTCAGGACTCAGCTACACACGGCACACGTCTGGAGATCACAGTGCAGCAGTATACAAGCAAATCTGTGTGTGATCCCTGCCTCAGTAACAGAATAGCTGTCCTTGCGAGGTTCTGATTTTCAAAGTTACCCCCCACAGACCTGAACGTCATTCAGAAAACGGCTTAGCATCTTCAAAATTGCTTTCGCAGAAACAGATGGCAATAATAAATAAATCTGCACATCAAACACTTACCAATAAAACTATAAGCCAGATAGGAAAATTAAAATCTAAGCCAAATAGATATATTTAAAAACATTCATAGGTTCCCAAATACAGTAAAAAAAAGAAAAAAAAAAAACTCTCCTCTAAACAGAGGTGACACTGTTTTTACCATGTTTTTTAGAAAATCTGCTTGTTTCTTTATTTTCAGCTGGGCTGGGTCTTCACTGCTGCAGACGGGCCTTCTCCAGTTGCTGCAAGCGGGTGCTCCTCTCCAGTCACGGCGTGCAGGCTGCTCTTGTCGCACAACGCAAGCTCTAGGTTGTATGGACTCAGTAGCTGTCACTCTCGGGCTCTAGAGTGCTGGCTCAGTAGTTATGGAGCATGGGCTTAGTTGTCCATGGGATCTTCCTGGACCAGGGATTGAACACATGTTCCCTGCATTGGCAGGCATATTCTTAACCACTGAGCCACCAAGGAAGCCCAGAGGTGACTCCTAAACCTTCACCTTTTTTTTTCCAGTAGTCATGAATGGATGTAAGAGTTGGACCATGAAGAAAGCTGAGTGCCAAAGAAATGATGCTTCTGAACTGTGGTGTTGGAGAAGATTCTTGAGAGTCCCTTGGACTGCAAGGAGATCCAAACAGTCCATCCGAAAAGAAATCAGTTCTGAATATTCATTGGAAGGACTGATGCTGAAGCTGAAGCTCCAATATTTTGGCCACATGATGCAAAGAACTGACTCATTGAAATAGACTGTGACACGGAGAAAGACTGAAGGCAGGAGGAGAGGAAAAAGTCGAGATCTCTTTCCTAGTCTCAACTCCCACCCCACTCTCCACATCCAGCCATCGGAAGAAACAGCCACCTGGGGTGCCATGAGACCCTCAGGGCTAAAACCAGTGTCATCTGCGTCCTCCCCTTTCTCCACCCCTCTATGTCTACCCATGTTTCCGGGGTAAGATTTTCTTGTTCCAGTTCTTGGAAGATTTTTTCTGGACCAAGGAAAGAAACTCAGGGATTAAAGCAGGAAGTCATGACAAGTAAAGCATTTTTTATTCATATTTGAGTCACCAGTTTGTGACAGTTGATGATCAATCAGTTCAGTTCAATTCAGTCGCTCAATTTCGTCCAGCTCCTTGTGGCCCCATGAAGTGCAGCACACCAGGCCTCCCTGTCCATCACCAACACCCAGTGCTTGCTCAAACTCATGTCTATCGAATGGGTGATGCCATCCAACCATCTCATCCTCTGTCATCCCCTCTCCTCCCGCCTTCAGTCTTTCTCCGTGTCACAGTCTATTTCAATGAGTCAGTTCTTTGCAACAGGCGGCCAAAATATTGGAGCTTCAGCTTCAGCATCAGTCCTTCCAGTGAATATTCAGAACTGATTTCCTTTAGGATGGACTGGTTGGATCTCCTTGCAGTCCAAGGGACTCTCAAGAATCTTCTCCAACATCACAGTTCAAAAGCATCAATTCTTTGGCACTCAGCTTTCTTCATGGTCCAACTCTTACATCCATACATGACTACTGGAAAAAACATAGCTTCGACTAGATGGACTTTTGTCAGCAAAGTAATGTCTCTACTTTTTAATATGCTGTCTAGATCTTTTTATTTCATGTCTTTTAATTTCATGGCTGCAGTCACCATCTGCAGTTATTTTGGAGCCCCCCAAAATAAAATCTGTCACAGTTTCCACTGCTTCCCCATCTATTTGCCATGAAGTGATGGGACTAGATGCCATGATCTTGGTTTTTTGAATGCTGAGTTATAAGCCAACTTTTTCACTCTCCTCTTTCACTTTCATCAAGAGGCTCTTTAGTTCCTCTTCACTTTCTGCCATAAGAGTGGTGTCATCTGCATATCTGAGGTTATTGATATTTCTCCTGGCAATCTTAATTCCAGCTTGTGCTTCATCCAGCCTGGCATTCCACATAATGTACTCTGCATATAAGTCAAATAAGCAGAGTGACAATATACAACTTTGACATACTCCTTTCCTGATTTGAAACCAACCCATTGTTCCATGTCCTGTTCTAATTGTTGCTTCTTGACCTGCATACAGATTCTCAGGAGGCAGGTAAGGTAGTCTGGTATTCCCATCTCTTAAAGAATTTTCCAGAGTTTGTTGTGATCCACACAGTCCAAGGCTTTGACATAGTCAATAAAGCAGAAGTAGATTTTTTTTTTGAATTATCTATCTTTTTCTATGATCCAGTGGATGTTGGCAATTTGATCCTAAAAGATGATGCTATGAAAGTGCTGCACTCAATATGCCAGCAAATTTGGAAAACTCAGCAGTGGGCACAGGACTGGAAAAGGTCAGTTTTCATTCCAATCCCAAAGAAAGGCAATGATTATCAATAAGTACTTCATAAACAGTAAGTGGACTTTATAATGAAAATCTCTGGGCTTTCCTGGTGGCTCAGTGGTGTGGGATCTGCCTGCCACTGCAGCAGACACAGGTTCGATCCCTGATTCAGGAAGATCGCACTTGCCGTGGAGCAACAAAGCCCACGTGCTGCAACCACTGAGCCCACGTGCTACAGCCGCTGAAGCCATCAAGCCCCAGAGCACGTGCTTTGCAGCAGGAGGAGCCTGGGGACCACAGCGAGAGAGCAGCCCCCATCTCCACAACTGGAGAAGCCGGTGCAGCAACAGAAAGCCAGCAGAGCCAAAAGGAAATGATTTCTTGATTTTTAAAAAAGAGAGAAAATCTTTGAAGCATGGGTAACTTTTAAAGATAGAACAAAAATGTGGAACACTAAGACAAAAACAAAAGTCTATTTAAAGAAAACTTGAGGAAATAACTTGTACCTGTGTAATAGTAAACAAGGGCTTCCCAGGTGGCGCTAGTGGTAAAGAAACCCACTGCAATACCCGAGACATAAGATGTGTGGGTTCGATCCCTGGCTCAGGAAGATCCCCTGGAAAAGGACATGGCAACCCACTCCAGTATTCTTGCCTGGAGAATCCCAGCGACAGAGAAGCCTGGCGGACTACAGTCCATTGGGTTGCAAAAAGTCAAACAGGACTGAAGTGACTTAGCAATATTAAACAATTAGGGAATGCCTCCAAGACCTGGTAGTAACAGACAACAATTATTTGTGTAGTGACTTCATAAATTAACTCACTTGTCGAAAGCTCTATTTTTTTATATTTTACACTTTAAGCCAATACTCAGATGACTAACGTTTAAGATTTACTGAAAGACTTCTAAACAATAGAAGGTGTGAGACAGTCTACAGTGATCAGAAGAACTGGGGCTTTGAAATCTGTAAAATTGGTCAGATATCCTGGTTCTGAATTTTGTATGACATTGGGCAAACTTCCTAAGCCATAATTTCTTCTTTAGTAAATGGGATTGGTTACACTCATCTTGCACGTCTTCATCTCGGACAATGTCAAAATTGTACGTGGAAACTGACGCACCAAATACATCATACAGCAATGGAGCAAAAACAAAGAGTTCAGGCTGAGAGACCTTAAAATAGATTTGGAAACCTCCTGCGAGAGCTCACCTGTACCAGAATCAGAATCTCTAGGAGGTAAGACTTTGTTACCAAAGTTCCTTGAGTTAATCCGATGCACATCCAGCAAATATTTGAGGACTACTCCCTGGGGAGAGGACAGTCATATGTACGTTAAAGTCTTCTCAATTTTTAAAGTGCTTTCAAAAATACTCACTTTATCCAGTTTTTATAAGGCAGGGAGTTAATGGCGTGGATCTGAGCAAACTCTGGGAGATAGTGAAGGACAGGGAAGGCTGGCATGCTTAGTCATGGGGTCGCAAAGAGTAGGACACGACTGAGTGACTGAACAATAGCATCAGGCAGCTATGCAACCATTTATTTGCTTGTTGGGATTCCCTGGTAGCTCCGCTGGGAAAGAAACCACATGCAATGCAGGAGACCTGGATTCGATCCCAGGGTGGGGAAGATCCCCTGGAAGGAGGGCATGGCAACCCACTCCAGAGTTCTTGCCTGGAGAATCCCTGTGGACAGAGGTGCCTGGCGGGCTACAGGCCATGGCGTCACAGAGCTGGACTGAGTGATGAAGCATATCCGCTTATGAAACCCCAGGGACTATCAGGCATTGTGTCAGCTGCTGAGGGTAAACTGGGAAAGGAGACAGGACATCCTTGGTCATAGAGCATGCAGTTTGTGTAACGGGACTTGCTCAAACACTAACTTGAATAAATCTGAAATTACATCGTGCCACATGTTAGGAAGTAGACACACGTCTCTATGAAATAGTCATCCTGGCTGTACTGGCAGATAAGCTGGCAGAGAGGTCAACGGACACCTTAAAGCAGCCTCATCAACTGTGACCAGACACAGTCAAATGCTGGATTAACCTTATGATGAGCATCCTACCCTCAGGGAAGCTTTTCTCATCAAACCCTGGCTTCCGTGTGTGCAGACAACAGAGCGGCAAGTCCCCCAGAGACCCCATGCCATGAGCTGACCCGGAGCTGCTGAGATCTAGGAGTTCCAGGACAGAAGCAGAGATCCCACAGCTGCCCCAAGACAGAGCTTCAACGCTGTGTTGGGGCCGAGATGAGAGACAAGAGAGCGGCCAGCTGGACTCCCGCAGAACAACCAGACAGTATTCTCAAACACCCTCACTTACTGTGGGGAGATGCACCCTCCGTGAGAAATTTCAGAAGATAAAAATGTGAGGCTTACCATTGTACACATCCTTAGACTCAGAAATTCCCCTTCTAGGAACTAAATTTTCAAGCATATGCTCAAAAAAAAAAAAAAAAAAAAACCACCCATTTTTACTGAGTATTTTATTTTAAAAGGGTAAGAAATCAGAAAGTTAAATGTCTAATAGTGAGCTTTTAAATAAGTATGGTCTAGTCATAAACTGGAGTGTGTGCAGCCATTAATAAAAAATCGTAGGGTGTTTTGAATGTAACAAGCTCACGGCATGAGAATAAATGGAAAAAAGTACACTGTTTGGTGCAGATTTAGATCAACATAAGCACAACAGTTCTGTGTGTGTCTCTTACAGATGTGTACAGGTAATACAAATAGACACAAGTAGTGAGCAACTCTGCATTTTTGTTTTATTTCATCCTCTGTTCCCCTCCTCCCCGTGAACATGCATCTATAAGTTCAGTTCAGTTCAGTCGCTCAGTCGTGTCCAACTCTTTGCAGCCCCATGAATTGCAGCACGCCAGGCCTCCCTGTCCATCACCAACTCCCAGAGTTCACCCAGACTCATGTCCATTGAGTCAGTGATGCCATCCAGCCATCTCATCCTGTCATCCTCTTCTCCCCCTGCCCCCCAATTCCTCCCAGCATCAGACTCTTCAATGAGTCAACTCTTTGCATGAGTTGGCCAAAATATTGGAGTTTCAGCTTTAGCATCAGTCCTTCCAAAGAACATCCAGGACTGATCTCCTTTAGAACAGACTGGGTGGATCTCCTTGCAGTCCAAGGGACTCTCAAGAGTCTTCTCCAACACCACAGTTCAAAAGCATCAATTCTTCGGCGCTCAGCTTTCTTGACAGTCCAACTTTCACACCCATACATGACCAATGGAAAAACCATAGCCTTGAAGAAGAAGGGGAAAAAAACAGGCATTTGTCAATAGAGCAAAGTTTCTTCTGAAGAGCCATGTATCTTCCGGCTGACCCAGAATCTCAGGGACCAAGACTGACACAGCAAGAAGCCTCTCAAAGAACAGAGAACAGTGGCAACAGTGAGACGCTGCGTTCCTGCAAGGCCGCTTCAGGGGTGTCTGACTCTTTGCCACCCTATGGACTGTAGCCCACCAGGCTCCCCTCTCTATGAGCTTCTCCAGGCAAGAATACTGGAGTGGGTTGCCATTTCCTCCTCCAGGGCATCTTCTGGACCCAGGGATCGAACCAGCATTTCTTAGGCCTCCTGCCTTGACAGGCAGGCTTCTTATCACAGGCACCATCTGGGAAGCCCAGCAGTGAAATTAACCAGGACTAATTTTCACATGTGAGAAAGGAGTAAGAAGGCAGAGTAACAAGATGTCTTTGGAAAAAAGAGAGTATTTCTTTCAGAAACCCAGGAGCAAAATACATATATTACAGCCACCACACTCACAGATCATTAGGCTATTTTAAATTGCTGAAAAATCTTAGTGTTGGCACAAAGTGGTCATAATAATACAGGCATATTTGTTAGGGTAGAATAAATCTGATCCTTAATCTACGCCTGACTTTAGCCAGGACTTCTTTAAAGACTTTTGTCTTTCTCCATCTTTTCATTTGAAGTAGCTCACTGCTGTCCTGCGTGTCCTCTTAAATGAGAGAGTTGGATTGTGAAGCTATACTAGCTACATTCTCATATATGAAGCCAATATGGGGTATCATGACATCACAAAACACAACTTAAGGTCCCAGATTCATAAAGGAACTCCCTCTGGGAGCCCTCAGGTGGTGACAGGTTGACCAGGCAGTGTCTGCGCTTGCGGGGTCCTCTAATGGAGTGACGTAGTACAGTTCACGTTGCATCTCTGAGCCCCCCGGATGTGGAGGGGAGACACACAGCCTGCCCTTCCAGCTGGCGGCCATCTGCCTAAGTGACAAGTGCCAGATGGGGAGAAGAGAATGAAATGGGGATCAAACATTAAGTAAAAGAGAATTTCTTGGAAAGCAGCCTTGACATTGATGATTCGTATGACATTCTAATGTCTTGGAAGTTTCCATCTGAAATATTTGCATAGGAATAAAAAAGCAGACAGCTACATTCCTGGATGAGGATGTCTAGCTGTGCTAGACATGAAATGCTTTGTGCTTCCTGCAGAGAACACACTGAACTGATTTATCAGTACTCATTGCATTCAAACCTCCAACTCAGATCAAAGATTCAATGGTTGTTCGTTTTGCTTTTAATCCCCCTCCCCACCACCCACAGGAGAGGGAGCGCACGTTGACTGTCCCCTAATCTCATTCCCAGTTACTGTTTGTGGCTGAACTCCCCAAAGCTGGTCTCAAATGAAACTCTCACCTGTGGATCGTCTAACGCTGGGGATGAGGGATGAGCCAGGGAAAGGATGAAAAATGATGAGAGGAGGGAGAGTATGAGAGATCCTCCGCCTTCCTCTCAGTTTCATCAGAAAGCTAAAACTGCTCACATGGAAAGAGATAAATTCTTTTAAAACTGAAGGCAGCTGCCTCACCTCTGTCACCAATTTTCAAGCCATGATTGAGAAGAAAAGCGGGTCATGGAAGGGACCAGAGTAAATTTTTAAAAAAGCCTCTTTGCTACCTTTTGCTTATCTCATTTGGAATTATAAGAAGAAGAAAAAAACAGTTTTTACTCTAGATCACCACACTTTTCTTTTTGATGGTAGATTTTGACGTTTAGGACAAAGTTGTAAATGCAAATAGCATTTAACTAAAAAGAATTGAAATAATGGACTTCCTTGGTGGCTCAGCAGTTAAGAATCCGCCTGCCAATGCAGGACATGCAAGTTTGATCCCTGGATCGGGAAGATCCCCTGGAGAAGGAAATGGACTGAGACCCATTCAGTATTCCTGCCTGGGAAATCCCATGGACAGAGAAGTCTGGTGGGCTACAGTCCGCGGGGTCACAAAGAGCTGGACGCACTGTGGTGACTAAATAGCATCAACGAACAACAGCTGAAATCATAGTGGAGACACGCTCACAATTTCTAAGAAAAATAGTAAATAATAGAAAAACAAAGTCGAGGATGCAAGCATTGAAGTTTTCTGTTAGAGAAATGTAAATTTTGGATAAAAATGTAAAACGTCATTTTTTTTAATTACCATCCATCTTCCTAAGCAAATCCAGATCAAACACGTTACATGAACACAGACTTGAAAGTGGAGTTAAGAACAGAAGTCAGAGCTAAAGAAACTAATTGATGACTGTGGACAGTCTTTGATTATCTTTGTCTTTGTCAAAGACTTTGTCAAAGTCTTCTTTGATTATCAGAAAGCGAGCAAGGGAGCTGCTTCTTGCCAGACCCTAGCAAATGCATTTCCGCCTTGAAAGGTTATCTCTGGGACAAGTGCATCAGGAGCTTTTTGCTCTTCAGCGATTGTCTCTACTGTGATGTCCGCTGATACAGTGGTTTGCAGACATGGCTTTCGTTTACCCCCCTTTGAGTCCATTACTCCCATTTGTGTCTATCCAAACACAGGCTTTATCTAAGCCCGCAGTGCAGAGGTGCAAATCCCTAATGAAAACTGACACTTCCAAATCCTCCAATCTGACTTTTGACAATCCTCCAACACTTTTCTGAAGTGTTCGATTTGGTTCCAAAATAATTGCTTAAAGAAGCTGTAAGATATTTTCATATATTTCCATTTTTATAATTTATGCCTGTGGCTCACTTTTCATTTGTTTTATAGCTTCTTGTCTTTCTAGTGTTTTTATGGGGGAAGTGCACATGAGCCCCAAATTGACATAATGCAATCTTTTTTTGTCAAGGTTTTTTTTTCAAGGAGCTACATCCAAACATTAGCATTCAGCTAAGTTTTAAATTCCACCACAAAAAAAGGAAGTTCAGTTTTGACTCAGTGTTCAATTGTCAGATTTACTTCTAAGAAAATAATGGAAATCAGAACGACCTGGAAATCTCTTATAGTTCCTACTGAAACATAGTTATCCATTGTTTATCACATGAAATATACTGGATTGAAAGTATATATAGACATCTATGTATCATTGCAAAGTTAATAAATAAGAACAAAAAATAGGCAAGAGTAATTTTATAGATGGCCAGCTTGTCTGATGTACATCAATTTGAGTGGACAGAGGTCAGACAGCATTGTCTATTAAAAAGCCATTCTCTGCAACCATGGACACAGACAAATTCTTTGTGTTCTACAGCAAGAAGATGAAATGATGAAATGATGACATCATCCCCATGTAGCTTTCCTTTTTTCATCGGGGTACAGTGGTTTTAAAATGCTGTGTTAATTTCTGCTGTACAACAAAGCAAAGAGATGGTTAGATAGCATCACCGGGTCAGTGGACATGAGTTTGAGCAAACTCTAGGAGACAGTGAAAGGCAGGGAGGCCTGGCGTGCTGCTGTCCATGGCATCACAGAATCAGATATGACTTAGCAACTGAACAGCAAGGTACATATACACCCCCCCCAGCCCTCCCTTCTAGGTCAGCACAACTGAGCTCCCTGCGCTACAGCGGGTTCCCTCCAGCCAGCTGGCTCCCACGTGGTGGTGTATGTATATATATGTCAGTCCCAGTCCCCCAATCCATCCTATCCCCTCCTCCCCACCCCTTGTCTACATGTCCATTCTCTACCCCTGTGTCTCTGAAAGCCCTGAAAACAAGTTCATCTGTGCCATTTTCTATATTCCACATATATGCGTTAATATATGAGATTTGTTTTTCTCTTTCTGACTTACTGAGATGGATAAATTAAAATACCCACAACAGATCTGACAGTTTCCAAGACCTCAAAGCAACATGCTTCCAAGGGGGTTAACCAAAAAGCATTGAAAGTTGATGCACCTGTCTTTCTTTGCTTCATACACTCTAGGGCCTCTTAGTTTTCCTTCCTACATTTGGAGGAGGGAGATATTTTCACACACACACGGGATTCACATGGAAAATACACTTTGGGGTGCACTTGCTTGAGTTGCCACTTTGATTTTGCAGATACGGTAGACTTGCACGGACTCTGAGCATCAACATCAGCAGGCTTTACCTCACTTTGAATCACCTGGGTGACTGTTGCTTGGCCAGTTTCCTTACGGCATATCACATTTTCCCAACTGCCATGCTTTAGAGAAATATTTCCTATTTTGTAGTCAGAAAATTCTGTCAGAAATATTGTCGAGTTTCTGGTGGATCTTCTGATGCCGAGACTAGCTTTTATTTCATACAGTAGCTGCTACAAATTCCTGATGGATTTAGATAATACAGTACTTTCAGTCTTTGGACTATTTCTTCCAGGCTTTGCAAAGATAGCTATGGTTTCAAAGCTGCCCCCATTTCTGAATTCTTTCCACAGTGCTCAGAAACACAGTCTTCGGTTTCAGAAAATCCTAAGCGTTCACAATTTACGATTCAGAGTCTCTATTCTGCCACTTTCTTACCTAGATGATTTGAATGAAAATATCACACTTTTCCAGTCTCAGTTTCCTTATCTGAGAAACAGTGATTCTGTGAGATAATTCATATAAAGTGCCTAGAACAATGTCTGGCTCATTAAATCCTCCTTAATAATAATATTAATACCCACCCAATCATAAACCCTATCATCAAGGTCTCTTCAACAGCTTATATGAATGTCTTATAAAGTACAATTAGTGTTCAGGGAGGGCAAAGATAGAAGTCGCTGTCTGGTTAGCTTTCCTCCTACACATCTATAGAATAATCTGGGAGTGAAGCTGACGGTGATAATGCCAAACAATTAACCATGTCAGGTGCAACATAAAGGTACTTTTAAGATACGGCAATAAACTAAGAATCTTCTCATCCTCTGTAAAAACACAATGCAGTTCCAGTGGTGCCCAATTAAATTTCATCAC
The DNA here is from genome assembly GCA_006410515.1 of Procapra przewalskii. Taxonomy (NCBI): domain Eukaryota; kingdom Metazoa; phylum Chordata; class Mammalia; order Artiodactyla; family Bovidae; genus Procapra; species Procapra przewalskii. Next base: position 5,176,142 of record SJYF01000464.1, on the reverse strand, counting down.
CAAATAAACACATGTAAAACAGGAGAGCTGGTTAATTCATCAATGTTGGCCAATACTCAGGTAATGCTCCCTACCATCATTAACTCTTGGCACAGTCAAATCTGCAATGAAACCACCCTTCTAAAGGTCTCAAATTCCCACCCCACCCTCACAGTAATACAGAAAGCCTTTCAGCACCGATCATGGCAAGCTTCCAGCTTCTCTTTCTTATATTCTTTCTCCCAACCATTATCACACTTGGAATGCCATTATAGAGACCCAGTTCCATTTAAAGAGCTTGTATTTAATTATGTAATAGGTCAGGTATAAGCTACTGGAGGAAGTGCAGAAGCAAAGTACCTCAATTTAAATGCGGGTTATACAAAAATACTAATATACAGGAACCCACATACCAGACTGCTGATAAAATAGAGATAAACACGTAATGCTTACAACTCTATAGCAAAAAGTATGAGCACAATTAAGACTGACAAATAACCCGGAAAGACTAGGTGCAATATTCCTTCTGTGGCTCGATATACAAAGAGTTCCCTGTTGTTGGTTAGTTTCTCAGTCGTGTCCAACCCTTCTGAGACCCCAAAGACTTTGGCCCACCAGGCTCCTCTGTCCGTGGGATCTCCCAGGCAAGAATACTGGAGTAGGTCGCCATTTCCATTACAGGAAATCTTCCAGAGGGAACAAGCCTGCGTCCCCTGCTTTGCAGATGGGTTCTTTACCACTGAGCCAACTGGGAAGCCCAAAGAGCTCATATAAAAAGAAAAAAGTAAAACAAAAACAGAAAATCCATAGGAAAAAAAGGGCCAGAACACAAAAATTTTTTAAAGCTATTCTGTTAGAAAATGAGAAACTCAAAAGCCAATAAGTAGATCAAAAGTAGTTATTAAAAATCCTAATTTAAGTAAAAAAAATAAAACAGTGTTTATCTAATAGATGCAATGTAATTAAAAGTATTGACTACTATTACTAAGGATGTGAGGAAAAAGACCTACATAAATTGAATGACCTTTTGAATAATCATAGCATTTAAACAAATGTTTAATCATACAAGTTATAACTTAGAAAGTTTCTTAAGATGTACAAGGATGTTCAGGATGTTAATTATAATCCTAAAAAACTTAAGGCAATATTAAGTCCATAATTAAGCAACTTGTTTTTAAAAAAATGCAGCCATGAACACTGGTCACGTGAAATATATTTATTATAAATATAAAATAATTTAAACTGTCATTGTTAATAGAAAATGAAATTACAAGATCAGGACTTATATATGGTTAAACAAATACTTATAATAATGAATGCCAAAGATGTGATTATTTTAGGATCAGGAAATTTGGAATATTTTAAAAATAATGTTTTATGTTGCTTACATTTTACTATGAATGTGTGCTATTTTAAGACGAACAAAGTTAAAGCTAGTTTTATTTTGAAACAAAGTTGTACTTCTTCTGTGGGAACTGTTGAAACCCTCCCAAAGTTTGAGTTACTTGCAGCTAGAATTTTCAGAGGAAAAAAAAAATTGTCCCTGGCTTAGATTTTTGCAACATGGACTTCTCTTGGATTGCAGTTTGAGTTTGCAAAGTTGAGTTTAAGGATCCTGAAGAAATGTGAAAGGTGAAGAAAAAGTGGCTCAGAGTGAGACCAGCGCTGGGTCAGGGTGGAACAGCAAAAATGGGGCGAGGGCGTGGTCCTCAAGGGCAGTTTCATCCCATAACCAGGGCCCTTCCCCTTGCTGGGGAACCCACTGAACAAGCCGGAAGCCCAGAAGAAAAGCAAGGGGAGAAAGCCAAGAATGAACAAACTCTACGCTCCAGACTCTGTTAATCTCAATTCAGAATCATGTTTTGGGCCCACGTGCCATCTCCACTGAGGATACCGACTGTGCCGTCTGAACCTACAGCCTCCCGGGTCCATCTTTCACGCTCTCATGGACCGCTTTACCTCTGACGCCGCACACCGAGCGCCCAGTGGTCACGGCCTTTCGCTTCTGCTCAACCCGCAGCCTAACACACAGCCCTGTTCATTCCAGAGGAAGAAGATAGCCCAGTTCTGCCCATCTCTTTCCATCCCTGCTCTTCTCCCACTTTTACTGCATCGACAATAGCCGGGACATTCCTCCTTTGTGACGCAGCGGCCGCCAGCCTCACTCTGCCTTCACGACGATGCGTAGTCGTGGTGTGACTATGACTTTCACGCTATGAGAGCAGAGTATGACCATGCTTTCTCACACCACCCCCCAAACAAGCTTGGCTCCGATAGGCAGAGACTCATCTGTGATCGTCAGGCAAGGGTCACTGGGAGCTAGGGAAACACGGCAAGAGGGAATCATTTTCTGACCCAGTCAAGTTCAAAGTCACAGGTGCCACGTGCTACTTTTCAGCTGCTCTGTTTCCTAGTTCAAGTATTTCTAAATGGTGGTCAGCCAGGCACTGTTGTTGACATAGCTATGGCAATTTTTTAATATTCTTCCTAGGTTTGATATTTTTCTCATATGTATTATTTTACAATAATACAGAATTGGTAGGTGCAGGTTCAACCTTATCGCATGAAAAGAATTCCTATGTCCTAAACATGTATGTACACATCTTATTCTTGTAAAAAAATCAACAAAATGTATTTCTGGATTCTGCCATACCTCATGCATAATTTAGCTCAAATTGTCCTAAGATCAGAATGGCATGCAGATAAGGAAATTATCCAACTCAGAATTAAAGGTACTCGTTTACTTGTTTTGCTTTTCAACAGTTAGAACCAACCTCTCATTTCATATTCACTTTGAAAGGGCAGAGAAAGGAAAAGTGAGAGGATTTTTTTATTAATGTCTTTCTTTTTGAGGATTAGATTATATTGTATTTACATCTCTATTTCCTTGGGTCTTTTTAATATTTATTTTTTTATTTGGCTGGATTGGGTCTAAGTTGTGGCACATGGGCTTGGTTGCCCTGCTGCTTGTGGGGTATTTCCCAGCCAGGTATTGAACCTGTGTCCCCTGCATTGAGAGATGGATTCTTAACCATTACACTGCCAGGGAAGTTCTAAGGGAAATATTTATTGCATATTTTTAGTGGGTGAGTAGCTACACTTACACATCATATGCACATTCTTCAAGTATTCTAATATCATGGCAAAACAAAAATTCTTATTCATATCCTAAAGATAGTGAAATTCAGGCTCAAAGAGGATAAAAAAAAATTTTTTAATATCCACCTAGTAGGTAGAACACCCATGCACCCTCTTGAAATGTGCTGTCCAATAGCAGCAACACACAGAGGTACATGGCCTTGGGCTTTTTCTCACAAGAAACATAGATTCACCATCTTTCTCTACTTTTTGCACCCTCCTGAATTAAAATTACAAAGTGCATTCACATTTAAAAGTCTTACAGCTTTTTAATGGTCTAGTGATAAATCAGCACAACTTATTTTTGAGAGAAAAAAAAATCTGCATCGCATAGCCCAGAAGAGTCAGTTCCAGGCAGGGCGATGGATGGTCTGACAGTTTCACTGGGGGTTAGAAGGGACAGCTATGTTCCACGTAAATTTGCTGACCTTTCTGAACTTCCCATCAACAAGATTTTCTCATCCTCCCATTATTGCTGTCTGACAATTAATCAACAGCTGTTGAAACATTATAAGCATGCTTGTAATTTGGGGTAAAATTAATGATTGTCTATCTATTAAAATGCTGAGGGAGGCTGTGTTTTCTAGCCCCAGTGTGAACTTGCTGATTTATTCTCGAAATCAATTACCCTTCTGAACTCCCCTGCCTCCTGCCTGTTGGGTAAGAACATCACACAGCCCACAATCCCCTGAAGAAAGCCCGTGACAGACACAAGACTGGGTGTGCTTGCCTGATCACGTGCTTCTGCAGATCACAGAAACCTGTTAGGGGAGCAAAGAAAAGCACGCTTGGAAGTGGCGCTCCTGGTCGTCTTGCGTTCTAGCTATCTGAGAGTAAATCTTTAGAAGTAATGGTCATATCAAAACACCATCTCATGAAAACTATAAAATCAAGGACTTGAACAGTAAAGAATAAGTGCTGTATATTATACGAAAACAAAACAAAGCTGATGAAAGCGCTTTGCATGGGTTCAGTCTTCCCTGGCTTGTATTCGCAAAGTGTTTCATGCTTAACTTCATCTCTGGACCTCTTGTGGAGAAGGAAGTGGCAACCCACTCCAGTATTCTTGCCTGGAGATTCCCACAGACAGAGAAGCCTGGTGGGTTACAGTCCATGGGATCTGAAAGAGTCGGACATGACTGAGGCAACATACGCATTGACCTAGGACATGAGCACTTCCAAATGTCCGGCAGAGACTTGATTCCAGTGAAGTGGAGGTCTCACCAGTGGTGGAGGTCTAAGTCCAAGAGCGGTGGACTAAGTCCAGTGGTGGTGGACTAAGTTCAATCAGGTCAAGCGTTGGGATCCTGCTTTGCTCCTCAACACTTTTGACTCAATTTAATTTATCCACTGGGTCGGGAAGAGAAACTCCTACCCTCTGTGCCTTCAGGCTCATTTTAGGAAAAGTCCTGGACTCTTTCAGACAATTGCTAGTGTTGCTTTGTGCCTTTTCACAGGCATGCCAAGTCATAGTCATCAAGGAATAACATGAGTCCTTAAACTTCAACTTGGAAAAACAGGCTCGGGGCAGAGAGACAGATATGAATCACCCCTGTTCTGTCTGTACCGCTTTCCACACACTATTGCACTATATTGCTTTTCATTTGCTACATAGACCATATTTATTTATTTTTCTCTATAATACACATTTTAGAAAATTGGAATATAATTGCTTTACCATGTTGCATGAGTCTCTGCTGTACAATGAAGTGAATCAGCTGTATGTATACATATATCCCCTCGCTCGGGGGTCTCCCTCCCACCCCCAACCGCATCCCACCCCTCTACGTCATCACAGAGCACCGAGCTGAGCTCCCTGTGCTATGCAGTAGGTTCCTACTAGCTGCCTATTTCATGGGGCTTCCCTGATGGCTCAGCTAGTAAAGAATCCACCTGCAATGCAGGAGGGCCCGGGTTGGTACCTGTTTTGTACATGCCTGTGTGCTGCCACTTCAGTCGTGTCTGCCTCCGAGGGGCCCCGTGGACTGTGGCCCAGGCTCCTCTGTCCATGCGGCTCCCCAGGTGCGTTACACTCAACAGTGTAAGTATGTCGCTGCTGCCCTCCCGGGCATCCCACTCGCTGCTCCCCCTCCTCCATGCCCACATGCCCATTTTCTACATCTGTGTCTCTATTCTTGCCTTGGAAATAGGTTCATCTGTACCATTTTTCTAGGATACTAAATTAACACATAAATATCACTTGCATTCCTATACACTAGCAATGAGAGAACAGAAAGAAAAATTAAGGAAACAGTCTCATTTACCATCACAGCAAAAAGAATAAAATACCTAGGAATAAACCTAGCTGAGCAGGCAAAAGACCAGCACTGTGGCTGTTGTTGCTGAGTCGCTCAGTCGTGTCCGACTCTTTGCGACCCCGTGGACAGCAGCCCGCCAGGCTCCTCTCTCCTTAGGATTCTCCAGCAAGAATCCTGGAGCGGGTGGCTATTTCTTCTGCCAGGGGATCTTCCTGACCCAGGGATCAAACTCACACCTCCTGTGTCTCCCGCACTGGCAGGCCTGTTCTTTACCACTGAGCCCCCAGGGAAGCCCTACCTGGTACTCAATCAAGTAACAGCAAGTAACCGGTTGTCATATTTCCAGCCAAATAGCTTATGCATATGCACACTTCAAATCACTTACCTAGATAATTACCCACAAGGCAACTCTCAGTGAAGCTACTACAGTTCAGACAACATCAGTTCTGCTGACCATCTGAGCTGATAAGGCCATTTTGCTGTTTGTATTTTGCATATAAGTAGGAAAAAGCTATTTTTTAAAATACCAGCATCAGAATTTGCTTGCAAAAATAGAAGCAGCCTTTGCTATGAGGATATGAAACACATAATTCAGAGTGAATAAAGATTTTAATTATATAATTTGCTATAGATTTCCATTCTCTGCTATTTATATGAAACGCTCAGGTTCTCAATCTGAGTGGGCTTGCTCTGCTTTTCTTCAAAACACAGTAACAGGAACTTTCATGGTGGTCCAGTGGTTAAAACTCTGCCTTCCGATGCAGGGGTTGTGGGTTCAATCCCTAGTCCGGGAGCTAACATCCATATGCCTTGTGGCCAAAAAATCAAAGCATGAAACAGAAGCAGTGTCGTAACAAATGCAATAAAGGCTTTAAAATGGTCCACATCAAATAAAAACTTCAAAAAGTACAGTAACAAAATATTTCTCTCTTCCACAAGGAAGTAATATTTTTTCTAAAACTACATCAATATATTAGTAATAATGGCATGCCACTTTAAACAAATTACAAACTAATATTAGTGTTCTTACCAATGGTACACCAAATAATAACTCCCTGCAGACCAATCTGCATACAAAATGTAACGTTTATAGCCAAGTTGCAATTAGCACTTTATTATGGAACCCTCTGATTGTAATATACTGCAAATGACTTATATTTGCTACAAGGATTTTCATTTATTAAAAATTACACTATTAGATCTGCCTTTACAACAAACCAACCTGCATTCAATTACTAACCAACGCAAAGACCGAGAGTCATTGTTTATACTTAAGGAGTGGGAAAATATAGGGCATCACCCCCTCCTTCATATGGCCGTGGAAAGCAAACAAGATGGATATGGCTGAGCAATTTTGTATGTAAATTGCAATTATAGTGATACCACTGTCATGCACAAACCTCAGTATAAATAAAATCCTATACCAAAATAGCAAGCATAGAGAAATAAATTTGACTCCCCACAATCAAAAAAGCACAGGTCAAGAATATCATTTGCCTTTCAAGGTATGTGACTGTGTGTGCTCAGCCATGTCAAACTCTTTGCAACCCTTTGGACTGTGGCTCGCCAGGCTCCTCTGTCCATGGGATTTCCCAGGCAAGAGTGCTGGGGTGGGTTGCCGTGTCCTCCTCCAGGGGATCTTCTCAATCCAGGGACCGAACCCAAGTCCCCCACGTCTCCTGTATAGCAGGCAGATTCTGTACCGGTGAGCCACTGAGGAAGCCCATTCAAAGTATGCTGCTGCTGCTAAGTCGCATCAGTCGTGTCCGACTCTGTGCGACCCCAGAGAAGGCAGCCCACCAGGCTCTGCCATCCCTGGGATTCTCCAGGCAAGAACACTGGAGTGGGTTGCCATTTCCTTCTCCAATGCAGGAAAGTGAAAATGAAAGTCACTCAGTCATGTCCTACCCTCAGCGACCCCACGGACTGCAGCTCACCAGGCTCCTCTGTCCATGGGATTTTCCAGGCAATGGTACTGGAGTGGGGTGCCATTTTCCTCTCCGCATTCAAAGTATAGGCTTTACTAATTATTAATTTTTGATATGTTGAATTTCTTCCAAAGCATTTACAAAACTAGACTGTAAATAATGTCACCGTATTGATGAATTTATTTGTAGAGCAGGAAGAGAGATGCAGACATAGCGGATGGGCCTGTGGACCCAGCCAGAGCAGGGGAGAGGGGGACACATTGCGAGTAGCTGACCTGTAAACGCCCCCGTGGGTGACCCAGATGGCTAGTGGGAGGCTGCTACTGAGCACGGAGAGCTCAGCTCAGGCTCAGTGATGGCCTAGAGGGCTGGGAGCGAGGCTCAAAACAGAGTGGTGTATGTATACTTAGGGCTGATTCATGCTGTTACACAGCAGAAACCAACGCAAAAGGGTAAAGTAATTACACTCCAATGAAAAAATTAAAAATTAAAAAAAAGTCACCAGTATTTCCACATACTTCACTATTTAAAGGTTCAAGTCAGAGTGTCT
>SJYF01000464.1:5099108-5140562 GCA_006410515.1 Procapra przewalskii | reverse complement strand
CCACCCCCCAACCCCCAGAAAGTTCCCAAGAAGCGAAATCCTGCAGGAGGCAGCACGTCCCCACTCAGATCACAGCTCTGCTCAGGTTTCCGGGAGAAGTCCCCACCTTTGACCCCTCATCGCCTTTGAAAAGAAGCCTATTGTCCCAGAGCCCGTAATAAATAGACACTTAGTTCCATCGCATCTGTGTTTCCTTTTCCCTGAACCTACTGATGGGTTCCTACCAGCCAGCAAGGGCAGTGATTTTAAATATTTAGAAATTTTTCAAGCCAAATGGAGTCACGTTGATAGTCTCAATCGACCACGGTGGGAATATTTAGACAACAGAAATTGGCAAATGCTATAGAAGTCAGGGCTTGCTGTTTTGTTGGGGGAGGGCCAGTGGGTAAATATTTAACAGTACGTCCTAGATTTTATAGGAAGGACCTTTGACAGCTTCCTCTTAGGCGCACTTTTGCACAGTCAAGTTCAAGTTCCCTGTATGTGCAGCACAGACACTGACTTCTGGCTGACAACGCTGGGGGATATTACTCCCAGTTGAGCCAGGCCGGTTTTCAATACATGATGTCAGAAGCCACCAGACACCTGCTTGGCTTTCATGATTGAAAAACTTACTGTTCATTTCAAGGTTTGAAAATTGACTGTTGCTTACTTTTTCACGGCACTGATGAAGATGGACTTGGAACAAAACACACACATAGCTCGCATCACAGGCAGAAAAAAAGGTTTGTTTTTTAATCTGTGAGCGGCGAGGAGGCTTTTCGATAAAGGTAGAACTTAAAATGGGGAAGGACAGAGAGGCTGGAAAAGCTTCCCCCTGCGAGGCTGGCCCGGCAGCTGGGGTTCCAGCCCCGGTGGCCAGCAGGGCGAGGTCACATGCCCACGTAGCCAGTCAGGGCGACCGTGGGACTTTGATTCCGCAGAGCTAATCTGACAGAGGCGATAAGGTGTTTGCTCAGAGACTCGGGCACACCGAGGGAGGAGAGGCCGGGACACACCCGTCTCTCACCTTGACTTCGGGACGGCCACAGGCGGGGTGGCATCGGGCCCTCCCCGGGTGGGGCAGGCAGGAAAAGGGGCAGGTGAGAGGGAGCCAGAGGGGGCAGGCAGCGCCCTGCCTCCCAGGGGCCGGATCTGCCAGGCTGCCGGGGGCATCTGGCTGAAGATGCTTGTTGAAGCTGCTAGAAAGACTCTGTTGCTGGGAAAGATGGAGGGCAGGAGGAGAAGGGGTGATAGAAGATGAGATGGATGGCATCGCTGACTCGATGGACGTGAAATCTGAGCAAACGCCGGGAAACGGTGAAGGACAGGGAAGGACGGAGTGCTGCCGTCCACAGGGACGCAAACTTGGGGACTGAACAACAGAAATGAACGAGGCTGTGTATCACGGGGAGCTCAGCCTAGCACGCTGCGATGACCTGAGGGCTGGGGCGGGGGCAGGAGGAAGGAGGCTCAAGAGGGAGGGGACATATGTACACTTACGGCTGATTGGGGAAGACCCCCTGGAGAAGGAAATGCCTCCCCACTTCAGGGTTCTTGCCTGGAAAATCCCATGGACAGAGGGCCCTGGAGGGCTACAGTCCTGGGGTCACAGAGTCAGACAGGACTTAGCAACTAAGCAACAACAATGGCTGAGTCACGGTGTAATACAGCGGAAACCAACACAACAGTGTAAAGCAATTATTCTCCAATTAATTTTTTTTAAAAAAAGAAATATATCTAGTAAAAAAAAATCTACAGTGGTAGCAATAAAAATTGGAAAAAGAAAAAAAAACTAAGCCAAGAGAAAATTATTGATTCAGCAGACACTGGAGTTCCATTTCAACCAGAAACACCCTTTACTGGGACTGTCTAGATACCCAGCTCTGAGTTTGTGAATTGCTGTAAAGCTAATAGTTGCTGAACTGGAAGGCAGGGAACTGGTCCCTGGGACCCCTAAATAAAATGCAGATTCCTGAACCTGAACCCCACGGTCTTCATGCTCAGAGCTGGGTAGAGTCTGTGGAGCTGAATTTTTTAACTTTTTTTGTTTGTTGTTCTGTCGTGTCTGACTCTTTGCGACCCCATGGACTGTAGCCCTCCAGGCTCCTCTGTCCATTGGATTGCCCAGGCAAGAATACTGGAGTGGATTGTCGTTTCCTTCTCCAGGGAATCTTCCCAACCCAGGCATCAAACCCACGTCTCCTGCATTGCAGGTGGATTCTTTACCACTGCACCACCACCGGGGAACCCCTCAAATTTCTAACTACTCTGCCTCTAACACATCAAACATGATGGGCTAACCTCTATTTCTGAGCAAAAAAATAAAAAGATTGCTTCTATTCTTGAATAAATTCACATTCCCATGATCTAATCAGGTTTGTACACCAATTCTGATGAAAACAGTTTGCACACTTCCCAACTGCTCTTCTCAAATAATTCTGAAGAATATCCTTAACGAGTGATTAAGTCAGATCTTAAAGGTTTAACATTTTGCAGAGAAATATTACCTGGGAGGAGGAGGGACCCACACAAGTTCAATTAACAAAATGTTACAAATGATTTCCCTTTGTGATGGGTAAGCCAGCAAATCCATTACAGCCAGGTTTGCTAACAAGAAATAAAATGAGCTAGATGCTTCCACTATTTTGAAGGGGATATTATTTTAGGTAGAACAAAATGTGACAAAGATGATGTAGACATGTGTTCCCACTCAGCGTTCCTTACTCAGAGCCACAAACCCACAAACCTGACCTTCAAATGCTGTCTGCACGACAATGACATAATCCAGTGACAAGGTCAAAAATGCTTTGTTCCTTTTCAAACTAAAACAATAGTTTATGTGGTCGTTCATTCTCTCACTGAACGGATTGGCTCTGGCATTGTTTCAAAGCAGTAAGAGCAGGGTTGGAGCAGGAAAGCACTGTGTTCAGTGCGGAACTCGCAAAACAATAAATTCACCAAAGTCATATAGAAGTCTGTGTCTTGCACCAAAAAGAGAAGAAAAGAAATAGATCCCCAGTACCAGGTTCACGAGGTCTTAATTTTTAATTCTGCTTTTCAATTTCCTAAAGTTATTTATGTCCAAGAAGAAGATAAGATTTTTTCCCCTAACTCTGAGGCAAGGGAATTATTTAATTTTAGTATGAATGAGCAGTGTCCTTGACCAACAGTCATTAGGTAGAAGGAATGTAAAGTGTGGGAGGGCGGCTCCTAAGGACAGGGGATCCTTGTCCTAACTGAAATGTCAGTGTGTAACTAGGTCATCACGATGATTACCGAGGGTATGAATTAAGTGACATTTTATGCCATGTATAACTATAATTTCAATATTCATTTTCTACTGCCTTGTATCCCAGGCACTTGAAACTGTATTTCATAGCTTCACTAGAATCATACTCTGACTACCTAAAATTACTAAGACCATACAAAAGATGTTTAATATTTGAAATCATACTGAAGATGATTGTCCTTGACTAAAACCATCACTCTGTCCATTTTTATGGCTATTGATCTTTATGCTCCCAGTGGCTTGGCAACTGCTTGCCTTAAGAAAATATATTAGCAGATAAAATGTAGCTTAACGATAAGCGATGAGGAGAATCGAGGATAGAGATTCTCAAAACTGCAAAAGTGTGGAATTCACCGTGAAGATTTTGAGAAGCCATTGTCTTTGGGGCAGTGATGAGTTTTATAGAGAAAAAGGAATGAGTAAGATTCCCTGGGATGAAGCACGGGTGGACTAGGAGTCAGGGTGAGGTACAGGGTGGGACGGGAGGGGATGGATGGTCACAAAAGATTCAAGGACAGAGAGAGCTCAGGAGCAAAAGACGGAAACGATGCAATTCTCCAACCTGTCCCCAGGCCGAAAGACCTGCACCAGACGGATCTGGTCACAGTATCAGTGTCAAGATGACTGCATCGGTTAATGTGTGCTTGTGGAAAGAATAGGGTGGTTGAAATGAGGCTTCCACAAAGGTGATGAAACCAAACAGGAAGCAAGTGTGGCGATGAGAAGGGAAGGAAGGTCTGTGATCGTTTCGCAAGTGACATTGTTCAACTTAGTCCCTGACTAAGTGAAGGAGAGGGTGATGGGGAGCTGGCTCCCAGGTTTACAGCCTGGAAACCAGGTGCTCAGCTGTTTCCACATATGCTCACGGGATAGACACCCAATTCCAACTAACCGGCTTAACCAAGACGAAGCTCTCTACAGAGGAAACATCTATAAGCATGGTGGTTTAGGCTCTCAGTCGAGTCCGACTCTTTCAGCCCCATGGACTGTAGCCTGCCAGGCTCCTCTGTCCAAGAGATTTTCCAGGCAAGAATACTGGAGTGGGTTGCCATTTCCTACTTCAAAAAAAAAAAAGTAATAAGGGAAAGTTGAATGATTGTGTCTGACTCTTTGAGAACCCCAAGGACTATACAGTCCATGGAATTCTCCAGGCCAGAATACTGGAGTGGGTAGCCTTTCTCTTCTCCAGGGGATCTTCCCAACCCAAGGATCAAACCCAGGTCTTGTGTGTAGCAGGCAACTTCAGAAGCAGAATGACTCTTCCTTAGCGATAAAAGCTAAGTCCCGAACTTACATGTCTCTCCTGCACAAAGCATGTGTCCCATTGCTCTCTGGGTGCCGACCCAAGCCCTTGACATGGAATAAAGGGTGTAGCCTTGCCCTCCTTTCTCCAGCCTCACCACCCTGCCTCTTGCTGTCTAAACGCCAGCATCACTGGTCTTCTGTTTCTCAAAATGGCTTTGCCAATTTCCCTGCCATGAACTTACCAGCAGCATCTACCCCAAACACGTCACCTAGTTACTTCTGGACCCAAATTCACTTCTTAGCTCTTATTCTGGTCGCCTGCTCAGAGAATACTTCCTTGAGGCCCCACACCTTCGCGAGGTTCCTTGGAAATATCCTCAGAGAATTCCATCCTCTCCTTGAGAGTAACTTTTGTGACAACATTTTCGATGGGAATGTTATTCAGCGTGAGACTTTTAAAACCCACAGGGAAAGGGCTGTGTCTGTTTAGCTCTCTGATCGATCCCCCAGCACATAACATGTTGTTGTTGTTCAGTTGCCAGGTCACGTTCAACACTTTGCAACCCCTAGGACTACAGCCCATCAGGCTCCTCTGTCTTTGAAATTCTCCAGGCAAGAGTACTGGAATGGGTTCCCATTCCCTTCTGCAGGGGATCTTCCTGACCCAGGGATCAAACCTAAGGAATGGGGAGGGGGGCTCTCCCACATTGTGGGTGGACTCTTTACTATCTGAGCCACCAGTGGCTCAGCACAAAATACAGTAGGTGCTCAATAAACATTTTAAGTAAAGAGTGAATGAATGAAAAAAAAAAGAGTATTGAGGAAGATATGCCTCCAATTACCATGAGTTCACCCTTGCCATTTGGGAAAATCCCTCCCCCAGTCAACAGCCCTCCACCGTATTAGACTAAGAAGCCTTGGCTCCTTGTCCTGACCGAGGCTTGGCGGTACTACAAGAGACACTTCGGGAGCTGTCACTGGTTGCTGTCTTTGCTATCCAGAAGGAATTGTGCCAGCTTCGGGATGCCAGCTCTGATTAATTTTTCTTGATTCTGGGCTTCCCTTGGAGGAAGGAGGAAAGGGGTTTGTTGGTTCGTCCTACCGCCGTGGAAGTGAAAATAGTTTTCATTTATTAGAGATCACGTCTACCAAATAGCACGTAGAACTCAGCGATACTGTCTCATTATAACCTAACAGCGCAGTTTCCAGGGAAGCCATCACTCTCTCCTTCTTCATTTGGCTCCTACCATGACCACACAGCTTTTCAAAAACTCTTGACATTCTGGTTTCCAGACTTCACTTGGAACTCCATCAGAGCCCTCCCTCCCAGCGATTCCAACTCTTGGTTAGAGAATTAAGGCATGAAACACATGGAAATACAATGTTCCAATCCATCTAATTAATGCATTAAGTCCCTCATTTGCATAGTACAAATTTCCCTTCATGCTTTCAGTTGCTTGGCAATTGCTTGCCTCAAGAAAATACATTAGCAGTTAAAATGCCGCTTAACAATAAGAGAAACAACAAAGACATCAGACCTATTTCAAAGAGTGTTAGTTCAGAGAGGAAAGAGAAGATCCATCATGCAGAAGGATTTCAAATCTTAAAGTAGCTGAATCACCCAATTTTGGAAAATAATTTAACTATAGTAAGTAAAGGAACATACATTACTTTGGCAGGCTGGAGGGACGTCAATTAAAGTCTGTAGCGCAGATGCTACCAGCAAAGCTGTGTACCATCTCCCCGAACGTATCTTCCTTATAAAGGGCACAGATAGATTTGAAGTCCCCCTAGACCTTACCAGCTAAGAGGACAAAACCGACCTAACGCCAAAGTTACACCAGCGTCCCATTAGAACCCAAATTCTCCCCAATAGGGGTAAGATTTTTGAACCAGATTGAACAATGAACCAACAAAGCGCTATATAAACCATACTGATCACTGAAAAGAGGCAGATGGAGGGGCAACTTTGATCCTAAATTAATCCCAGCTTGTCTCAGAACGCCATGTGCTATGCAGGCGGCTAGGGAGGGGCGTGGCTAGGTGGATGCCACTGCGCATGCTCCTCAGGACAGCTGGCCTTTGCAGCGGGTGTCCACTTCCAGCGGGCTCCTTCCTCGGTGTGTGCAAGAGACCTCCCGCCAGGAGTCAAGGCTGAAGCCGCAGCGGGACCTTTCCTATTCCGAGTTTGAGTAGAAACAAACGCAAAGCAGCTTTAAGGTACACATGCCATTGCCCCTGGTAAATCAAGTGCTCTTCAACTGAGAAAATCCTACCCAGAACATTTCAAAATGCAGACCTGAAAGCAGATGAAGAAAATGTTGAAAGGCAGCCTGCATGAGTCTTTCACATATTATCAATATTCAAATAGATACTGACAATGCTGCATTTTTGCAATGAAATTTATAGTGACACCTTAAAATAGTACATTAAAATACCCAGAAAACTTTAGCCAATGTCTATGGCCACTAGAAGCTGGGAAGCAGAAATCTTTCCTGTCCTCATGTTTCGGATGAGAGAACCAAATTGATCGATTATCCAAGATATCAAAGCAAGAAAGTGGCAGAGTCATGCCTCACCCATGGTTGTGCCAGTCATGTCAGCCGTGTCCAACTCTCTGTGACCCCACGGACTGTAGCCCGCCAGGCTCCTCAGTCCTTGGGATTCTCCAGGCAAGAATACTGGAGTGGGCTGCCATTTCCTCCTCCAAAGGATCTTTCTGAGCCAGGGATTGAAACTGTATCTCCTGTGTCTCCTTCATGGGGAGGCAAATTCTTTATCGACTGGCCCACCGGGGAGGCTCATCTCTTAGCTGTAGATTTTAGGGATCCTTTAAGCAGAAAAGAAAGCCAGCAGAGCAGAGAGACTGCCTTCTTTAATCTTCGGCAAATCACTGTCCACGATGGGGACCCACCCTGGGAACCTGCTATATTAGACTCAGTGAAATGTGTTCATGGAAATAAATCCAGTGTTCCCAGAAAAGCTTCATTTTTAAAAACAGGTGGTGTTTAGGTGTGGACTCTGATTCACTGCTGCCAATAAAAGCCATGACAGAGTTATACCATTAGTCTAGATAAGTCTGTGATTTTTAAAAATTACTTTTTAAAGCTGTAGGGTGGTTCATGGCTCAGTGATCAAAGCTGAAATGCTAGAAGAACCTATGTTTATAAAGCGGATGCTCTATCTCAGTAAGAACTCACTTGGCACCATCTCTCTTTACAAGGAGCAAAGTTTGGTGTGGTCGTGTCCGACTCTTTGCGATCACATGAACTGTAGCCTGCCAGGCTTCCCTGTCCGTGGAATTCTCTAAGCAAGAGTACTGGAGTGGGTTTCCAATTCCTTCTCCAGGGGATCTTCCCAACCCAGGGATTGAACCCAGGTCTCCTGTATTTCAAGCAGAGTCTTTACCTGTGAACAACTAGGGCAGCCTTTGGTGTGGTAACGCTTGTAAATTAAGATATTGTTTTGCGGTGAAGTTTCTTGTTGTCAAGCTCAGCCAAAAGTCTGCAGGAATGTATAAGGAGTTGTTGGTTCTTACCTTTTAAAGTCATTGTTTCATTTTATACTCTTTATACTGTTTGTATCCATCCTTTTCTCCCTGCCCAGGATGCTCTATCATCTTACTTCATCGATTATTCTCGCCTCTCCTCTTCCTCCAATTTCTCTTCTGCTGACTTTCTTCTGTTGGTCCACACACATTCAAAACTTACTTTAACCCAGCCCTGCATAGCATACTCACAATCTCACAGTCCTTATCATGCTGTTCTTCCTTTTAAACTTTCTCTTTTAGGACTTATCCATGCTCCTTACCTCAACTTCCTCATTACCCCTACACTGCATACATTCAGTATTTTGGCCTCAATTCTACTGAAACTCTCCAAGTAAAACAAGCCAGTGAAAGTCACTCTGCCATGTCTTTGCAACCCCCGTGGACTATACAGTCCATGGAATTCTCCAGGCCAGAATGCTGGAGTGGGTAGCTCTGCCCTTCTCTAGGAGAAGGCAATGGCACCCCACTCCAGTACTCTTGCCTGGAAAATCCCATGGATGGAGAAGCCTGGTAGGCTGCAGTCCATGGGGTCGCTGAGGGTCGGACACAACTGAGCGACTCACTTTGACTGTTCACTTTTGTTCATTGGAGAAGGAAATGGCAACCCACTCCAGTGGTCTTGCCTGGAGAATCCCAGGGACGGGGGAGCCTGGTGGGCTGCCGTCTATGGGGTCGTACAGAGTCAGACAGGACTGAAGTGACTTAGCAGCAGCAGCAGCAGGGGATCTTCCCAACCCAGGGATCAAACCCAGGTCTCCCGAATTGCAGGCAGATTCTTTACCAGCTGAGCCACAAAGGAAGCCCTAAAACAAGCCAGTGACTTCCCAGTTAGCACAAAGACCACCACCCCATTCTCACCAGGCAAACCTCCCTAGTTGTCTTTAACACCCCCTAGCCCTGACTCTTTTCTTTTCTCAGTCTTCTTTTATTGAGATTTTTATTATGTGACTCAACTGTGATCAGTTTGCAGATAACTCCCTGGTCCATGTCTCAAGTTCTCATCTCTCCACACTCACATTTCCAGCTGTGGACTAGACAAGTCAGTTTCCAAATGACTCCTAAAAACGCACTCAAAATAGAACACAGCTGCCTCTTCTCCAAAATAAAGTGTTTCAACTATTGCACTCTTTAGTCAATGGCATCATCAACCACCCAGGAAGTTAAAGTTAAAACTTGACAATCATCTTTGATGTATCTATTTCATACCCACATCCAATTGTACATGAAATCCTGCAACTTCCTCTACGGAATTATACCCTCCTTTCTTTCTCCTCCATTGATATCCTCTCATGAGGTTTTCTCTCTGTTTTCAATGTAGACCTTTTTTTTTTATAAGTCTTTATTGAATTTGTTATAATGTTGCTTCTGTTTCATGTTTTGCCTTTTGGCGATGGGGCATGTGGGATCTTAGTTCTCCAAGCAGGGATCAAACGTGCACCCTCTCCATTGAAAGGCAAAGTCTTAACCACTCAACCACTCAGGAAGTCCCCTTGCAAATCTCTTTAAAATGTCCCACTTGGACTATTTGAATGTGGTCTTCTGGATTAAGGATCTCCTCCATTTTCTCTGCCTCTGATCTGTCCTAAACATTGCTTTCAAAAATCGTTTTCTTGAACGGGACTCTTAGACTACCCTATGCTCAGTTTCGATGACTCCCTACCAGGTAGGGACTTAAAGTGCAAACGCCCAGCCCAGCACTCAAATATTTCTCTGGCCTCTGCCTACCTTGGGAGTATTGCTCTGCGTTATGCTCCCCATCTCAGAAACACCTCTGTTGCCATAACACGCCACTCCCTGCTCCGGAAGTGGCCTTGTTTCCTCCTGTCGTCTTATACTGAGCGACCTCCTTTCTCCGCAGTGCTTTTTGCCCTTTGTCCTTCTCCCTCTCTTTCCCTGTTTTGGAACCAGCTCTAATCCCACCTTTTCCAGAAGCCCTTCCAGATCTCCTGGTTGAAATCCATCTCTTCTTCTTCTGTTACAAATGCTCAAGGCCCCCACAGCATTTTGAACTGAGATCTGTATGGTCCTATGGCAATCTGCATCAACCCTATGGAGTGTAGCCCGCCAGGCTTTTGTGTCCGTGGGATTTCCCAGGCAAGAATCCTGGGGTGGGTTGCCATTTCTTTCTCCAGGGGATCTTCCGACCCAGGGATTGAACTGGTGTCTCTTGCACTGGCAGGGGGATTCTTTACCACTGAGAGTCACCTGGGTAGCCCACACACACCACAAACCCTCCTTCAAAAGCAGGAACTCTGCTCAGTGTTACGAGGCAGCCTGGATGGGAGGGGAGCTTGGGGGAGAATGGATACATGTGTATGTCTGGCTGAGTTGCCCTGCTGTGTACCCAACACTGGACAACATTTTTAATAGGTTATATATACTCCAGTATAAAATTAAAAATTAAAAACAACAACAGGGGTCTCTGTCTTAGACTTTTATCACTCATAGCACCAGAGTATTTTTCAAAAGATGAGCTACTTAAGAATTTGACCGTGAACCTTGCAAAATGCTTGCTTCTGCTGTGCCAGTCCACATTCACTTGTCCTTATCAACCCCTCAGCCATTAGAAGCAATAAAACCTGGACTCTGTACTTCGGTCTTTGCAGCTTATTCGCTTTTACAGTACCTGTTTCTTGGCCACATGTTTACCTTGTGGTCAGCTGTTTTAGAATAAATTAAACATATTTCAGAACTCAACCATCAAGGTGCCTATGACATCTCCATGAAAAGCTCGTGAAACTTATGGACCCTTCCCGCAGGCAAAGCACATAAGTAAATTCAAACATTTATATATAACTTCAGAAGGTTTGCAGAAACACTCCCTCCCTTCAAACCCACTGATGGGACAACTAGGGCGTAACTGAAATTTAGTTAAAAGTCCTTGACCTTGGGGTATGTTTATAGCTATTAGAAATGTAAACGCAAAAAAGAAAAAAATTCTAAAGTCACTTAAAACATATACGGCTATAAAAAATTAAACAGTTAGCACGATTGAGAGAGCTCTTGAAACATCAGGAGCTTTAGAGCTCACCTCTAGAGTTCTAAAAAATTCAGGAAACTCTCTTTTAACCTTTGTTATGAAACAGCATTTTGTAACTAGTAGACTACTTTGGTTTCTAAGGTATTTTGTGAGCTATTTGTGGGTAATTAGTTAATATTAGTTTTTAATTCTAGATAGTTAATATTTACATGAATTGAATGATTTCTAAATATATCTAAAATTCTTTAGATCTAAAAAGAACTGGAATGGTACCTAAAAAGGAATGCTTTTGGAATAAGAGGGATATAAGTGAAAAGAGCCATACCAACAGTAACAAAAACCACTTAATAATATTCTGTGATGTAATTTAGTTATAATCTTGCCAACCTGTAAAAATTCTATTTAAGAAGCTAGTTGTTTACACTCTATCAAGCAAAAGCCGGAGAGTCCTGCTAGAATCTCTTTTTACTGTTTGTAAAATCCATTCCTCTGTTTATTGCCAAACCTCAAGATGGATGTTTTCAATTTCCCTTATGCATTCATTCATTCTTTCACCATTCATTCAACATCTGTAGAAAGCTTTCTGTGTCCTGAGACAGCACTAGGTTCTAGGAATACAAGGTTGAGGAAGATAAGCTAACTCTCATTTTCATGAAGTTTACTGTCTAGAAAGTAACAGACAAATAAAGAACTATTTTAAAAGTAAGGAATTGCTATGCGATTACAAAAGGCTGGCTTCGGGGCTAGACTGTGACGTCAGGGAGGGCCTCCTTCAGCAAGTGGCACCCAGTGGAGAAGGAATCAGGTGAGTGATGGGGGGAGGGGGTAACAGGCTCCCTGGAACCACAGCCACAGGAGCGGGCTGAGATGGAAGGAAAGTTCCAGTGTACCTGCATCTGTGTAAGAGGGGGTGGGGAGGGAAGAGATTGGGAAACAAGCAGAAACCCGATCATGAGTGTCCTGTGGGTCACATTTAGAGCTTAAACTTTTTCCTAGAGGCAGTGGGGAACTCTGAAGTGTTTTAACCCCAGAAGCCCTATGAGTTGACTTGTCACTTTAGAAAAATCACCGTGAATTCAGTGGAGAAAGGGGATTGGGTGAGATGAACAGACAAGTTAGCCCACAGCTAGAGTCACCTTGGTGAGACCGTGATGACCTAGAGGGCTGTTTAGGTGGACAGCCTGACCTTACAGTCAGGAGGCCTGGACAGTGCTCCTAAGTGTGATATGCTTTAGTTCCAGTGCTTCTCAAGCTAACCCACAGAGCCCACGAGAGGGGCTGGAGGGGTGTCCGGCTGCCATGCTAAGCCTCCTGCATTCATTGTTAGTGATGTAACTGATGAGCATATATGACCTAGGATGAGCATATATGACCTAGGAGGTCATCAGTCCATCATGGTCTACTCTTGACCCTTCCAATTATCAGCCTGCAAACAAACTCATCTAGGAGCCTTTCCCAGTAAAACATTCTCCACCTTGGCCTGTTACAACATCCTTTCATAGGCTTAGCCCAAATGTGTCTTCCACAGAGATCTTCTTGATCATGCTAATCAGACAGGATTTCCCTTTCCCCTGAATTCTCTTTAGAACTGTGGGCCCTATGTAATCTCTCCTTTTCCAGATTATGACATTTAGATTATGACATACTTTATTTAAATGTTTTGATATACAAAAATTTTAACATATATATATATATATATATATATACACACACAAATATATATGTGTGCTAAGTCTCTTCAGTCATGTCCAACTCTTTGTGATCCCATGGATTATAACCCACCAGGTTCTTCTGTCCATGGGATTCTGCAGGTAAGAATACTGGAGTGGGTTGCCATGCCCCCCTCCAGGGGATCTTCCCTGCCCAGGGATTGAACCCACGACTCTTACATCTCCTGCATTGGCAGGTGGGTTCTTTAGAACTAGTGCCACCTGGGAAGTCCCATATAAATACACACACACACACACACACACACACACACACACACACACACACATACACACACACACATGTGAGTTTGAACATTCTTGTACACCTATAACAGAATCACTACGATCAAGGTGCAAAACAAATCACCTCCCAAAGTTTCCTTGAGTTCTTCTCTGGGTGCTTGTTATAGTACTTTGTGTTAAGAACATTTAGCAGATCTAGTCTCAACTTATTCTAAAGTGCACAGGACTGTATTATTAGTTATACAGAGCTCCTTAAACCCTGAAACTTGTGTGCTGTGCTTTTTGGCCAAGAATAACTGATGGCTACTTGGTTGATCCCCTTAAACACACCACCCAAACTCAGGGTTTGTCTTTGCGTGGCCACAACGTGTGGCACATGGGAAATCACTTCTCTGACCAGGGATCAAACCCATGCCCCTGGCGTTGGAAGCACCTAGTCTTAACCACTGGACCATCAGTGGTTTGGTTAAACCAAACTCATTTTTGAAACAGCCTACATCCCTTCTGTTAAATATCATTTAAATTCCTGTGAGTTGATTATTATATTTTTGATTTGATCCATTTTTTAAAAATGTGTCATGTGACTGAAATATGCACAGAATTCAGTACGATACCAAAAAATAAAAAGTAAGACAGCATAGATCTTGGCATGCAAAGATGACAGTTGGGATGGACGTTGGCTCAGAGAGGATCAGAGACTGGGGAACGTGGCGTAGTCACATGTGGGAAAAAAAATCACCTAATTTCTAGATTTTTTCCACTGGGATGCTGAAGCATCAGAATAAAGCAAACTGTACTCGGAGGGAAAATAGAGGCAGAAAGGTAACAGGGTGCTTGCAAATAGCCCACTGGAGGCAAAGAAGAAAGGGCCTGAAAGGAAGCCCAGCGTCGTAACAGTTACGGGTATAATATTTACCATATGTCCCATATGTTTTCAAATTGCAAAAGTGCAACTCGTTCCCACAGCCCATTTGCAAGTGGACCTGACAACCTTAGCCCGCAGAAATCAAAGACTGTAATCTACTATAAATTCTGCCACGCTAGATGGAACGAATATCTGTCAGGCTTTTTTACTTAAACTTCTCTTCCTTTTAGAGAGCAGCATCTGGCTCTAAACTGCACATTTAATTGAAAAATCCTTTAATAATAGCATTAATTTTCATCATTTTGCATTCCGGCCGGCTGTGACAGGGAACAAGGCCGCCAGGCCGCTGGGAGGAGGGGCTGGGCGAGGGCGGGGCAGCCGAGGTGAGGGCACAGAGGGCACCCTCTGCTTGCAGCCCAGCCTGCAGATAACGTCAGGTGTTGGGGATGAGATATGATTAAGGAATAAAGGTTCTAGGGCTTTTTTTTTTTTTTATTGGTGATGCCTTTTAAACTGGACAATGAACTTGAAGCTTATCTCAAGCAACCCGGGCACTTGAGAATAACTTGGCAGTGAGGACAATGGTCAAGGCCCTGTATCCTTGGGCTCTTGTCAGGCCTGGTTCCAATCGCAGCTTTAAAGATCTAACTTATTGTGCTCATTTAACCCACTTCCCTGGTGGCTCACATCTTAGAGTCTGTCTGCAATACAGGAGACCTGAGTTCCTGAGTTCGATTCCTGGGTGGGGAAGATCCCCTGGAGAAGGAAATGGCAACCCACTCCAGTATTCTTGCCTGGAGAGTCCCCATGGACAGAGGAGTCTGGTGGGCTTCAGTCCATGGGGTCGCAAGAGCTGGACCAGACTTAGTGACTAGACAAGAGCAAGCCTCACGTCAGTGCGTCTGTCTAAAGAATGGAGCCTTTTCCACCGAGAAGGTAGAAAGAGGACCCAATCGGAGCAAGTGGTTCCTAGGTTCCCACTCCTCAACCCCGTCCCCGGTGGGGTCGAGGCAGGGTACGGAGCGGGGGCTCTAGCAAGTTCTTCCCTGGAGTTGAGAGACAGACCCAACAAACACGTGAGTGACTAACCCGGAATCTGAGGCTGTCCCCTGGGGTGCGCTTAGGGGTCCATCTCAGTGGCACCCTTGGCGTACCAGGGGCGTGGAGAGGGGAGTACAGACCAGCTGAAAGGGGATAGGGGGAGGGCAGGAAGGGAAGGAGATTGCGGGAAAAAAAGCCCCTTGAAGCACAGAAAAGAGAAAACCCTCTTTTGTGGGGCCTTGCCAGCGCCTGGGGAACAGCAAAAGATGAAAGGGCAAACTTTGCCCCGGGAAGGCTGGGGCTGCTTTCCGTCTGTGAACCACACACACCCTGGGGTGGGGATTCCTTCCCTGTTGCCCTGACCGACCGCCTGTCACTCTGAGTTACAGGCCTGTCCACTCCCCGCCCTGCTTCTGCTGGTTTCAAATGGCCTAGATTTTTACTTCTCCATTTCAGGAGCGAGAGAGAAAGAACTTGGCTTCTTAGGGTTTCTAAGCAGATGATCTAATTTTAAAGTCCGTTTCCCTCGCGGCAGAGCGAATCTACATGAAGGGTACTTGGAGAATATCTTATTTTTGTATTCAGTGCCTTTCAGAGGCTCCTTGTTGTTTTATTTAAAGCTGTGTTTGGTGCATTAGCAATGCATAACAATAACCGCTTAGCAAACACTGCAAAACGGAAACTCAAGTAGGTGGCCCCCAGGGTAAAAAAAAAAAAAAAAAAAGAAAGAAAGGAAAAGGAAGAAAGAAGACAAAGACAATTCTCTTGGATTCAAAGAAGTGTTTCCCTAGCTATTATTTCACAGAAGTTTTCTAATACATAACCAGGGGGGAAAAAAGAAGGACTTTTGAGAAGTGGTCTGTGGTCTGACCTCTCTTCAAAATCAAAATTTTATTACCCAGTAATCATACTGCTCAAAAATCTCATTAGCTATTTAAAAAAGAAGAAGAAGAAAGAAAATCACAAGAAAACCAGGCTCAGCTCGATGCTCAACCTCAGAAAAACTTGAAAGGCCCTTCAGTGACTAAGTGTTGACAGCCGAAGTCAGGCCACTTCCACCAGTCCATCCCCTCTTGATCACTGCTTCTCAGAGCTCGCTGTAAATCCTCTGGGCCATGATTTTCTCTCTAAGTCTTCGCAGCATCTACAACAGTCCCTGGCTCCTAAGAGGCGCTCAACAAATATCTGAATGGGAGAAGTGGGATTGTTTGGGGGAGATGGAATCAAAGTTACAAGATACGCATGAGACAGCTTTCTGGAAGATGTGAGAAAAATGTTTGTGTCAAGGCTTTTGATTTTTAATTAGATGACCTTGTTTTTAATCCCTCTCCATCAGATTCCTTTTCTTCCTCTCAGATTCCTTTTCTTCCCACCACTCAACCGGAATCTGTGAGCTAAGCTTATTTCTTAAGGGCTGCACAAGTTCATATTCTAGCAAGAAAACAAGCATTTTGTTTCTAAAAATACCAAATGCTCAGTGTAGACAAAATATCCTTGCAGCTACACTCACAGAGCAAGTTAGGAAGGAGATCCTCTCGGTTGGCTGGAGGGGAGCTGGTGGCACAGGGTTCTAGAAATTCTGAATTCTTGTCAGAGGCAGAAGCCTAGATCCGGGAGGGCCCAGGGCAGGCAGGTGGAGACCTCAGCTAGGGGACAGCACGGGTAGGGCAGGGAAGGCGCTCAGGTAACCTCATGATGCGGGAGCCCAGGGTCCACTGGTGCGTCCTGTGGGCACAACCCCCGGGACTGACGGCAGAAGCTGATGTAAACACAGTTGCCCGTGCACCCTCCTCAAACTCCTTTAATACAGATCTGGAAAGGTGAGTTTTCTAGTTCGGTCATTCAGCCCTGTCCTACTCTGCAACCTTCATGGACTGCAGCACGCCAGGCCTCCCTGTCCTTCACTATCTCCCAGAGCTCGCTCAAACTCATGTCCTTCGAGTCAGTGATGCCATCCAACCATTTCATTCTCTGCCATCCCCTTCTCCTCCTGCCCTCAATCTTTCCCAGCATCAGGGTCTTTTCCAGTGAGTCGGTTCCTCGTATCAGGTGGCCAGAGTACTGGAGCTTCAGCTTCAGCATCAGTCCTTCCAGTGAATATTCAGGGTTGATTTCCTTTAGCATTGACTTGGATGGGAGAAGGAATCAAACTCTGAGGCCAACACATCCTGCCAGGTCTGCAAGAAAGGGCTGTAAAATTGTCTTATAGAAAACAAAGCCTTTTCGACCTAAGTTGAGTTCAGGAGCCAAGAGTCACTCCAAGGCACATCATGTTCATCTCAAAGAATCCACAGACGATCTTTATGTGAATTTATAAAAGGAGACTCCTTCTTTGGAGAAACATCATGCTTCTTTAGGTGACGACTTCTGCACACCCCAGCCCCCCACCCCCTACCACCTTAAACCATCAACACAGCCCCACCATGCGCACCACACAGGGCACACACGGCCACCCAGACTCATCACCTCTAACAGAGCCAGGACCCGGCGTCAGTCAACTCAGAAGTAGGGAACTCCTTCTCATCTCACCCCAGAACACTTTCAAGGCCTTCTCCTCAATGCATATGTTGACTTCATCCTGAGCCAGGCCGTCATTGTGCACTTGGTTTTCTTGGGCATTCTTTCCCCATCATTCCCCTGCATCTAGCCCAGAACACGCCCTCTCCTCAGACTCCAATTGCTATAACATTTTCATATCTTTGAACTTTCGGCCCCTGGTCTCTACTTGTGAATTTATTGTTTTAATCAAAATATGGTTGCTGTGCAATATAAGTGAGAAGCTTCCTTAGTGGCTCAGCTGGTCAAGAATCTGCCTGTAAAGCAGGAGACACAGGAGACTCGGGTTGAGAAGATACCTTGGATAAGGAAATGGAAACCCACTCCAGCATTCTGACAGAGGAGCCCAGCGGGCTACCGTCCAAGGGGTTGCAAGAGGGAGACCCAACTTGGTGACTAAACCATTACCGTGAGTGGGAGGAGCATATAACACAGGGGCACTACCAGGGAAGCCTGTGCGCTCTGGAGCCCACGGGAGTCCATGAGCTGCAAGGACAGACTCCACACGATACAGTGAAGACTCCACGTCCAACAACCAGGACCCAACACAGCTAAATAAATAAATAAACTTTTCAAAATTATAGAAAAGTCTCTGTCCTTCCGATACAAAGGGTGAGGGTTTGATTTCTGGTGGGGAACCAAGATCCCACATGCCGCATGGCGTGGTCAGAAAAAAGTGCAGGGACATTTTAGTTCATTGAGGTAAGCGTGCCAGGGAAATGATAAGCACCCAGGAACTGTAAGCGCCCAGGTAAAGGTGCATCACTGACCACCCGGGAGAGATCAGAAGTGGCTTTGTAGGGAGAGCTTCATCTCGGACAAAAGAAAAAAAAAGATTGTAGGATATTGTGGCGGTGCCAGTGGTGAGGAGCCTGACTGCCAGTGCAAGAGGTGCAAGAGCCTGGCACGAGGCCCCTGGGCCAGGAAGACCCCCGGGAGCAGGAAACGGAAGCCCTCTCCAGCATTCTAGCCTGGAAAATTAAAAAAAAAAAAATCCATGGACAGAGGAGCTGGTGGGCTACAGGCCATGGGGCTGCACAGGGAACACGACTGAGCAACTAAACACACACACACACACACAACACACCACACACACACAACACGCCATGCAGTTGACTGGGAGACGGACATCCCACTCCATGGGCACAGGTTAATTTCAACCGCCGTGGGAGGATGGGAATCATAGAAATTCTAGGAAACGTGCCCCTGGTTTGGTCTAGCTTGAACTGACACCCGCGTGAAGGGGTTAAGGCAATAATTACAAGTGGACGTCCTGTGCCCCAGAAAGATGAGGACTTAAGCCCAGTGAATCTTACGCAGGAGGATATTACCGGTGCCTTTCTGAAAGGCCGTGGATGAGAGGAACAGATCCCCACAAACAAGTAACCGAGGAGGATGCGCCTGGGGGACAGTCACACACAGACAGCAGAGCTGGGAAGAGAGGCTGCCAACACAGGATTCTTAGGAGGATGGATTATCTGACCCCACGACGCAAAGCCGGGCCAGGTGGAAGGAAAGAGGAACGTGAGAGATTTCCGATCTGAATTCTGAGTAAGAGAGGGCTCCTTCCACTGAGTCAGGAAACACCTTCTCGGGTTGGAGGAGGTGCATGCTTTCAGGGTGGAAATGTCACTGCCCAGGTTAGTGGCCTTTGGGAAGCGGTCTAGACGTCATCTGGAGTGTAGGGGTGACTCAGATTCAAGGTACAGTGTTGAAGTTGTCAGCAGAAAAGTGGCCATCTCCGGGGCTCCGTGCAGCCCTCAGGCAGAGACTATGAAAACTCAAGACCTGACAGAGCGTTGAGTGAAGCTCAGGGTCCTGGCGACCCTGGGGCCCTGTGTGACTGAGCAGGACACAAGCTCACGAAGCCCACTCCGCTGGGCGGGAGAAGCGAGCGGGAACAAGGAGACCCCGGGAACACCGCAAGCAAAGGCGGCGCTTTGGCAGATGAAGAGGGAAGGATGGTGGTGAACTGTAGTGACTTAAGTGGGCACCGAGGATCCATCACAAGTTGGCATAAATCTTTACTGTCTTAAGTATGGGCTTCTTCTCCCAGGAGATTTTGAAACAAAGCCTGCGTTAGACTATGCCATTTATTAAATCCCCAGTCAGAACAGGCATTAGGCCCATGATCTGAGCCTCCCAGGAGAATCCAGTGGCTGGTACCATAATGGTGGCCTGAAGGTACAGAAATCGGAAGGCTGACTTTCTCCACATGCTCGCGTCTGGGCCACTGAGGACCCCAGCCAGCATCCCAGCTCACGCACGGGTCCTGCAGGATGCGGAGAATTCACCTCTGCCTCAGATCGGGCCCTCAGCTTTACGAGCAGCAATTTGGGGGCAGAAGCACATTTTCCAAGCTCATTAGACTAGAGCATAAAGCAAGAAGAATGTAAATTTAATAATTACAGAGGAATAAAACTGCCACACACACCCAGCAGGGCCAGTACATTCTGTCCCTATGGTTAAGCTATAGGGAAAACCAGTGGCCTTCGCAACTGAGATACCAGGAAGGATTACTGTGTGGGGACACTGTTGGTTGCTGTGTTCAGCTGTCTGTAATGAGGCAACTTACTCATTAGCTATGAGGATTTATTACTGTGGAAGCCAAAATATTTCAAATTGGCAGACCTATTGGGGGAAGCATAGTCAGAATGTTATATTGTAAGCACAGAATCAGAACCACGAAGTTGGAAGAATTGGGTATTTTCATGGCATCGGGCAAAGAGGCACCAGGGTGTCCGTGCCCATAGTATCATTAGGACCGCAACCCTTGAGGCTACTCAGCCACACTCACCTCCACGAGCATCGCACCTGGGACGCTTACAGTGGAACTCAGCACTCAGGAGCTCCCCAGCCTGTCTTCTCTGCAGTTCAGTTCAGTTCAGTTCAGTCACTCAGTCGTGTCTGACTCTTTGTGACCCCATGGACTGCAGCACTCCAGGCCCTCCTGTCCATCACCAAACCGGAGTTTACTCAAACTCATGTCCATGGAGCCGGTGATGCCATCCAACCATCTCATCCTCTGTCGTCCCCTTCTCCTCCTGCCCTCAATCTTTCCCAGCATCAGGGTCTTTTCAAGTGAATCAGTTATTTACATCAGGAGGCCAAAGTATTGGAGTTTCAGCTTCAACATCAGTCCTTCCAATGAATATTCAGGACTGATTTCCTTTAGGATGGACTGGTTGGATCTCCTTGCAGTCCAAGGGACTCTCAAGAGTCTTCTCCAACACCACAGTTCAAAGCCGTCTGTTCTTTGGCACTCAGCTTTCTTTATAATCCAACTCTCACATCCATACATGACTACTTGAAAGAACCATAGATTTGACTAGATGGACCTTTGTTGGCAAAGTAATGCCTCTGCTTCTTAGTAAGCTGTCTAGATTGGTCATAAATTTCTTCCAAGGAGTCTTTTAATTTCATGGCTGCAGTTGCCATCTGCAGTGATTTTGGACCCCCCCCCCCCAAATATAAAGTCTCTCACTGTTTCCACTTTTTCCCCATCTATTTGCCGTGAAGTGATGGGACCAGATGCCATGATCTTAGTTTTCTGAATGTGGAGTTTTAAGCCGACCTTTTCACTCTGCTCTTTCACTTTCATCAAGAGGCTCTTCAGTTCTTCTTCGCATTCCGCCGTAAGAGTGGTGTCACCTGCATATCCGATATTATTGATATTTCTCCCAGCAATCTTGATTCCAGCTTGTGCTTCATCCAGCCCAGCGTTTCTCATGATGTACTCTGCATATAAGTTAAATAAGCAGGGTGACAATATACAGCCTTGACATACTCCTTTCCTAGTTTGGAACCAGTCTGCTGTTCCATGTCAAGTTCTAACTGTTGCCTCCTGACCTGCATACAGATTTCTCAAGAGCCAGGTCAAGATAGTCCCATATCTTGAAGAATTTTCCAGAATTTGTTGTGATCCACACAGTCAAAGTCATAGTCAGTAAAAATAAATAGATGCTTCTCTGGAATTTACTTGCTTTTTTGATGATCCAGCAGATGTTGATAATTTGATCTCTGGTTCCTCTGCCTTTTCTAAATACCGCTTGAAAATCTGGAAGTTCACTGTTCATGTATTGTTGAAGTCTGGCTTGGAGAATTTTGAGCATTACTTCACTAGCATGTGAGATGAGTGCAATTGTGTGGTAGTTTGAACTTTCTTTGGCATTGCCTTTCTTTGGGATTGGAAAGAAAACTGACTTCCAGTCCTGTGGCCACTGCTGAGTTTTCCAAATTTGCTGGCATATTGAATGCAGCACTTTCAGAGCATCATCTTTTAGGATTTGAAATAGCTCAACTGGAATTCCATCACCTCCACTAGCTTTGTTCTTAATGATGCTTCCTAAGGCCCACTTGACTTCGCATTCCAGGATGTCTGGCTCTAGGTGAATGATCACACCATCGTGATTATCTGGGCTGTGAATATCTTTTTGGTATAGCTCTTCTGTGTATTCTTGCCACTTCTTAATATCTTCTGCTTCTGTTAAGATATTGAGAAGTGGCAAGAATACACAGAAGAGCTATACCAAAAAAAAAAAAGATATTTGTGCTTCCCTGGTGGCTCAGGCGGCAAAGCGTCTGCCTCCACTGTGGGAGACCTGAGTTTGATCCCTGGGTCAGGAAGATCCCCCGGAGAAGGAAATGGCAATCCACTCTAGTGCTATTGCCTGGAAAATCTCATGGACAGAGGAGCCTGGTAGGCTACAGTCCATGCGGTTGCAAAGAGTCGGACACGACTGAGCAACTTCATTTTCATTCATTTTCGTGTATTCTTGCCACTTCTTAATATCTTCTGCTTCTGTTAGGTCCATACCATTTCTGTCCTTTATTGAGCCCATCTTTGCATGAAATGTTCCCTTGGTATCTCTAATTTTCTTGAAGAGATCTCTAGTCTTTCCCTTTCTATTGTTTTCCTCTGTTTCTTTGCATTTATCACTGAGGAAGTCTTTCTTATCTCTCCTCACTATTCTTTGGGACTCTGCATTCAAATGGGTATATCTTTCCTTTTCTTCTTTGCCTTTCACTTCTCTTCTTTTCTCGGCTATTTGTAAGGCCTCCTCAGACAACCGTTCTGCCTTTTTGCATTTCTTTTTTTGGGGGATGGTCTTGATCACCACCTCCTGTACAATGTCACAAACCTCTGTCCATAGTTCTTCAGGCCCTCTGTCTATCAGATCTAATCCCTTGAATCTATTTGTCACTTCCACTGTATAGTCATAAAGGATTTTATTTAGGTCATACGTGAATGGTCTAGTGGTTTTTCCCACTTTCTTCAATTTAAGTCTGAATTTGGCAATAAGGAGTTCATGATCTGAGCCACAGTCAGCCCCTGGTCTTGTTTTTGCTGACTGTATAGAGCTTCTCCATCTTTGGCTACAAAGAATATAATCAATCTGATTTCAGTATTGACCATCTGGTGATGTCCATGCATCCATTCTTCTCTTCAAGGGGCACTAACAACATATCCATATGAGATTCAGTCGATCAGACTCAGTTGTTCAGTAGAAACACTTTCCTCCATATACAGAAATGAATTTAATCTAGTTTAAAGCTCCATTCTGCAGGCTCAGAAGTCCCACGGATTGCTCTGAAGTGAAATATCAGTTGCATAGTCATTCCAACTCTTCAGGACCTGATGGACTGTAGACCGCCAGCCTTCTCTGCCCACGAGATTCTCCAGGCAAGAATATTAGAGTGGGTTACCATTCCCTTCTCCAGGGTATCTTCCCTGACCTAGGGATCGAACCTGGGTGTCCTGCATTGCAAGCAGATTCTTCACCATCTGAGTAACCAAGGAAGCCACAGTGGCCATTCTGCACACCTACACTTGACTTAGATCTTGACGCTGCAGCTAAACATTTAAAGGAGAAAGTTATTCCTTCCTTTTCTAAGGGAAAGTGAGTGCATTATATCCCTTAAGGCCAGAAGTCTTAAGAAATTCAGCACAGGAGTCAAGGTTCAAAGCCTTGTGTGTGGATCCCAAGCTGTATTCTTTCCTCTGAAGCAGCTGTTGGCTCTGATTATGTTTGCTAAGACAGTGGCTCTGTTTTTTCCAGTTCTAAGAGTCTGTGGTTCAGGAGGATGCTCTGCTTGGGGACCATGAGTATGAATGGGAAGGAAATAGAAGGGAGATTCTATTCTCAATTATTTAGCTTTCAGATCTGTATCCTCAAGCTCTGATTTGGATTTGAGTCCAGGTTCTGGCATTTTTGAATTGTCAGTCATATTTTAAGTTACATCAAGAGTAGAAGTGAGGGGCTTCCCTAGCAATCCGGTGGTTAAGAGTTTGCCCTCCAAGGCAGGGGATGCAGGTTTGATCCCTGGTTGGGGAGCTAAGATTCCCACGTGCCTCCTGGCAAAAACCAAAACATGAAACAGAAGCAGTATTGCAACAAATTCAATAAAAAAGACTAGAAATGGTCCACACTAAAAAAAAAGAAAGTCTTGAAGAAAAAGCACGTAGAAGTGACAACTCAGAGCTACGATCAGCCTGCCCTTCCGTTTCTCCTTCCCCCTTCCATGTTCTCCCTGGAGCTTTCGGGTGCGAGCCCCAGGCCATAGCACCAGCACCACCTGGGAACTTGTTAGAAACAGAAAGCCTTGGCCGCAGCCCGCTTCTGCTGAATCAAGCTCCAGCGCAGGACACGCTGGTGTGTCTCAGTCAGCCCTGCATGGGCGTGGGTGTGCACTGAAGTTTAAAAGCTAGTGCCCTGGCCTTTGCATGTTTTACTGTTAAGATTTTAATAAGAAAGAGAAGGGCAATTACCATTTAGCTTTTAGATGAAGGTGTGGTTATCTTTAAGGATACTAGGTTACAGCGGGTTAAAATAATTTAACCAAGATAAGCTGCTTGCTTTCACTTAGAGGGTCCCTGACCCACATTATCTTAGGCAAAGTTAATATGCTAGAGAAGTCCCCTGACGCTATTTGAAAAGGCTCAGATAATTTCCTGTGAAAATATATCAATGGGTTTAAAAGAGACCTGACTAGATTGATCAAACGAAATAATTTAACATCCTCCGATACCCCCTTTCAACATCTGTCCTCTGAAGCCTCAAATACGCTGATCCACGTAGTTTTATGTAAAAGGTCAAACACTGCATAACTCGCCGAGGATGACCATGGATGGCTGCATTTTCACCCACAGGACAAAGGTCCTCAGAAAATATGAAACTCGAGTGACAGCAAAAGCAGTAATTTAATATCATGTTAACTCATTCTGTACGGTACAAGGTAGGGCTGTGTCGTGGCAAAGACATGGTGCAAAGTATTCCCATATGATTTTAGGACCATTAATATGAGAATTCCATATTTCATAACATCAGCAAACCAGATGAACCTCATCCACTTAAAGTACAGAACAGTGAAAAGAACAAATGTCTTGTGAAGAGTGGAAATGAGAACAATGTGTGTGAGGTTAAACAGTGGAAATCGGACGCGGATGCCGGGCATGAAGTCATTATTTCTGAAGCGCCGTTCCTGTATTTAGTTCACAAGCATGTCAGGGTGTGCAGTCCAGGCATATTTCAGAAAGGAAGCCCCTGTCTACATGACGTGTGGCCGCCGACAATGCGAACTCCATAAAAGGCTTAAGACTGAAACTTTGAAGAGAAAGCTTTTCTGCCCCGAGTATCCACACGTGAGGCGTGCCTGTAACCGATTTAGACCACTGTGAGCTTTTAGGAATCAAATTTTGTCTCCAACTACGTGTTGGAGAAGACTCTTGAGAGTCCCTTGGACTGCAAGGGTATCAAAGCAGTCAATCCTGAAGGAAATCAATTCTGAATGTTCATCAGAAGGACTGATGCCGAAGCTGAAACTCCAGTAGTGATGCGAAGAGCCAACTCATTGGAAAAGACCCTGATGCTGGGAAAGATAAAAGGCAGGAGGAGAAGGGGACAACAGAGGATGAGATGGTGGGATGGCATCACTGACTCAATGGACATGAGCTTGAGCAAGCTCCAGGAGATGGTGAAGGACAGGGAAGCCTGGCGTGCTGCATTCCATGGGATCACAAAGAGTGGGACGTGACTGAGGGACCAAACAACAATAACCCAAATTTCTATCTCATAATCCCTTTATTTAGGAAGGAAATGAAAACAAGCTATGAAATTTAAAATTGCTACCACAATATATCAGCAGCACATTTGCTCTAATTTTGTTTTTCTAATCTAGGTTCATCTCACATTCTAGATATTTACTGTTTAGGTAAATGATGTATGAGATGCTGTGTTTAAGAGTTTGTTTTTTACCCTCCTTATGTGAGCTTTTGAAATAAACGATATGAAGAACCCTTAAGTACTCAGTCATACAGAGAGTATAACACTGCATCATAAGAGTGGAAAATTCTAGACTGTCTGATGGTATCACGGATTAAGGCCCTGGGGCTCAGGCAGGTAAGTGACTTATTTGAGCCCACAGAGTTGGATAGTTAGATGTAGGACTTGATCCTCAATAATGACTAAAGATAAGCCCATGCTGGGGCTTTTTAGGTGGCTCAGTGAGAATCTTCCTGCTTTTAATGCAGAAGACAGCGGTTCAATCTCTGGTCTGGGAAGATCTCCTGGAGAAGGGAATGGCTACCCACTTCAGTGTTCTTGCTTGGAAAATCCCATAGACAGAAGATCCTGGCAGGCTACAGTCCATGGGGTCACAAAAGAGTGAGACATGATTTAGTGACTAAGCAATAACAAAACCCCGTGTGGTCCCCTCCACTGTGGACAGTTTGGGTAGAACTAATATTTGGAAGGGAAAGTTGGAGACCGTCTCCCTGCAGGAAGGCCTTCCGGAGGGTTCCATGGAGGGGGGTGTAGACCAGCACTTCAGCATTAGGTAGTGTTACAGGCTGAACAAGCAGCTCAGATCATAGTTTCTGCCAGCACACGTCTTGTTCATGCCAGGTGAGGGGCTGGGCCATCTCCAATCACGGCATCAGTGTTGGACTCGCTCACCCTGCACCCCTGAGCTGGGCTCTGTTGGCTGGCCCACAGATTCTTCGGCACTGGTTTAGGTGGCAGTGGGGCCCTGCCCCCCTCTGGAGTGCTCCCCTCTGAGTGTTTGGGAACCCCTCCCCAGCTCCTGGCCTGCAGGCTGTTTGTGACTTCATGGCAGGGTCATGACCCTGATGCAGTCATCTCTCAGAAGTATTCCCATGTTTGGAATTTCTTCTGAATCTTTTCCTCTTTTTTTGGGGGGGGAGGAATATTGTCAACAGTGGACAATTTTCACACTTTATTTCTGGAAGGAGAATAAAAAAGACAATGACTATTCAGAGCCAAGTGTGGTGAGGAGGGTGAATAATCGAGCTGTGGAATGCTACTCTGGTTGAAATAGGTGCCATCCGCAAAGAATGTTATTCGGTTCATAAACTGACTCTGAAAGCAATTCCCAGAGAAGATGTGAGTAATATCATTAGACAAATTCTAAATCTTAAGGAAGGTATTTGAAGGACAGTACTTATTTGCATGGATGAGCTTTGAGGCTTTGTTTGAAAAACTTCAGATTCTACCCACAAAGACATGCATGATATATTGACTATTTTCAACTCATTCATTAGTATCCTCACTTCCCTTGGATAATTTCCATATACCTACCTGCTCAGCAAAACCAAATGTTGACACCCTGAAACATTAAAATAGGATTCAATATTGAACCGAGTAGTAGCTCTGTGCCAAAAAGAGATAGATTAAAAATACTGGTCTTACCCACTCCTATAAACCCAAGATTTATGACAAATCCAGGTCATGCTTTCCAAATCTGTGCTTCAGTAAATCCTAGTGCAAACATGTGACAACCCAGTCAATGATATTTACACAGGCTTTCCCATTGGTGATCTGTTAATCTACATCGCACACTGAGGTTGGTAGAGTAAACTGATCAGCTTGTTGCTTCAGTAACAAATAGCCAGTCTGCCCTTCCCCACGGAGATCAGACCTGACCTGAGATCAGAACCCTGGGAGCAGCCTCAGTGTTACCTGAGTCAGCCCTTCCCAAACTCTGCCTCCTGTGGGTTCCTCGGGGACCATCCTGAGAAGTGGGTGATGATGGGATGAGAGGATGGAGACAGAGGCTGGTTGGAATATGCTTAAAAATGTTACATCACCTGACTCAGTGAGGTATTAACAGCTAAAAAACATACAACAGCTAAGTAAATAAAGCTGCAGTGTCTTCTTTCTAAGGAGAGGGTCTCCCTTGTGACTCAGCTGGTAAAGAATCCGCCTGCAATGAGGGAGACCTGGGTTCGACCCCTAGGTTGGGAAGATCCCCTAGAGAAGGGAAAGGCTACCCACTCCAGTATTCTGGCCTGGAAATTCCATGGACTGTATAATCAACGGGGTCGCAAAGAGTCAGACACGACTGGGTGGATTTCACTTTATTTTCTAAAGAGAAGAACTTCAATAGGATCAGTTTGTTTCCTCAAAGTTCCTAAACTACTATTTAAATAGGCAACAGTGCCTTCTTCAGTTTATTTACAATGACTTTCTTTCAGGTTTCCATGCTTATTTTGTATACATTGGAACCAATTACCATTTAGTTTGGGTATACCTTCTCTTTTGACAGTGACGATACCCCCCTTCTATTTTAAGAACACTAAATTATATAATATGTAATTATAGATATAAGATTATGTAACTTTATTAAAAATAATTGCATTCAAATGCTAATGAGACAGGCATTATTTCTTCTGACTCATCAGCATTTATGTTGATTCGTAAGTGAAGTCAAAACAATTCCCCAGTACTATCTGGAGGGAAAATGAAAAGTAAAAAAATCTACATTTCCAGTTAGAAAAAGCAACTTCCAAATCCACTCCCCTAAAAGGAAATAATACTCTAATTTGACTGTGACTTGTCTTTGCTCTTCCATACACAGGATTTAAAATGAGAATTTTACATTTATGTACTTTGCTCAAAGGTTTATTCTTTTAGTTACTAAACATAAGTATCACAACAAAGAACTGTGTCCGTTTTTCCTGTGGATAAGATATTAAAATGTCTTTTCATAAGCTTTAATTCTCATGAACTTAAGATTCAGTCACATACTATCGTAATATTGAATTGTGGATTTTCCCCCTCTGTCTTTATACCTTACTTGGTCATCCTTTCAACTTCTAATAATTATTTCCCAAAGATACTACTGGTTTTAAAACTACACACTGATAGAGAATTAAGAACAAACAAGAATGAGTTTACATCCTTAAGGAGAATATTATGTGGGCTCTGACTGAAATTACCACGTATTTGCAGTAAAGATAAGAATATTCAGCTTTAAGATACGTGAAACATTTTCTTCTTTAATTATTCTCTTTCAGCTGTGCTGGGTCTTTCTTGGGGCATGCAGGCTCAGTAGTTGTGGCAAACTGGCTTAGTTGCCTCAAGACACGTGGGGACTTCCTGGACCAGGGATTGAACCAGCAAACCCTGCATTGGCAGGAGAATTCTCTACCCCTGGCCCACCAGGGAGGTCCCCTTGAAACATTTTTAAACAGGCAAATCTGATAGACCTGCTGAGGTTTCACCCAACATGATTCAGCAGCTTGTGTTTCTCTAAGAGGCAGAGGGTATTTTCTCAGTTTTTTAATATCTAGTTATACATCTGCCATCTTTTGAGGCCTCAGTTCTATAGTAAATGGAATACTCATTTCTAGGTTAAAATTTTTATATGATTTACTCATGCTTTTCATGTGCTTGTAAAAAATGGGCTTTCCTTAATGGGAATAAAATAGTTAATGGGATAAAACAGAACATTAAGAACGGAGATGTGTCCACAGGTATGTAAAAGCATTTAATTCTATGTGGAATTGACATAGTGGCTGAAGTTAGACGTCTGCAGGACTGAAACACAGCGTGCTTTTCACCCCCTTTTTGACAGAGGCTTCAGAAGTCCTCTCTGAGTTTTTAGGGATTTGAACCAGGGATCTGACTTGGTTCACATCAGCTGGAATCAATTTCAGGTCTTAGCAGTTGTCTTAGGAAGCAGGCCCTAGACAGAATGGTGCCCCCAACAGGCATCTTTTTGATGGGATGAGAAAGAGGCAGAGAAGTAGGAAATGTTAGGAGCTCACATTGAGAGAGAGGAGGGGGAGGACCCTCAGTGAAGAAGGACACAGTTGCTGAGCTGGTTGGAGACACACGTCGTGTGATGATCATCCTTCCCAGGGCCAATCCAAGAAAAGCCACGACTCATCACTGGGGAAGAGCCTAGAAAAGATGGATGGAAAGTGAGACTCATATTTGGGCGCGCGTCCCAATGTTTTGGCTTTTTCCACTGCTGTTTTACTATTTCCTTGTGCCTTTATTTCCTTAAGGTACTTTTGACAAAGCAGAAAAGGGTATTTGTTCAATAGCCACACTCTGCTGTATATGGACTAGGTATACAAGCGCCAACTGTGCAGCACAGGGAACTATATTCAATCCATTGTAATAACCCCTCATGGAAAAAGAATGAGAAAATATATGTGTAACTGAATCACTTCTCTGTACACCTGAAACTAATATAACATTGTAAGTCAACTATACTTCAAAAAAATAAATATATATTCAACAAAACAAAATGGTCGGGGTGCCCTCACCACCTCCCCCTTTCAAAGTCTTATGCCAGGGTCCACTCCTGATACAGAAGAAAGACTGAGCCGGAGAGTTAAAGAGCCTCCCGGCTCACAGATGATACTCGTGCGCTGTGGTTCCAGTATTCCGATAACTAAGTGGGTATCTGTTGTTGCTGTTGTTGTTGTTGAGTTGCTCAGCTGTGTCCCATTCTTGGTGACCCCATAGACTGTAGTCCACCAGGCTCCTCTGTCCATGGAATTCTCCAGGCAAGAATACTGGAGTGCGTTGCCATTCCCTTCTCCAGGGGATCTTCCTGACCCAGGGACCGAACCCTCATCTCCTGCAGTGGCAGGCAGATTCTTTACCACTGAGCCATCAGGGAAGCCATAAGCGGCTATCTCCTTGATCTATAAACAGACTCATCCACTGCGATTCCTGTGTTCCAGTAACTGAGTATCTGCGACATCTGAGACCACGTGGAGGATACACACTACTTCTCCAGATCTCTTGCTCGATCGCTTCTACCCTCTCCCTCCCTGCTCCCAACCAATTCTTTAAACCATGTCCAAGCCACATGAAAGAATCGATTCCACCAGGCTTCACTTCCTTCCTTCAACACCTCCAGTAAATCACAATCAGAAACCAAAGAACCCCAGATTCCTCTTCTGGATCCTAGGCCACATTCCAGTTTTGACTCATATGTGGAGGCTACTGAGGCATCTTGATTTCTTCAGATCGTTTTCTGACCCAGCTTCGTTGGAAAAATGACTTCGAGGTAAAACCTGGGACTGACCCTTTCACCCCGTGTGACGAAGCCCTTCAGAAGTCAAAGGGAGAGTCTCTCCAGCAGTTTGTGGTGAGGCATTCTCCTTAATTGCAGTCTTTAAAACGTCTCCCTCAAGACTAATGGCTTCATAAATGGAAGGTTTTTTTTCTTTCTTCATTTGTGCTTCCAATAAATAGTCTTCTCATTCTTTGAGGGAGAGCTTTTGAATAGCTAATGTTTGGAAAATAGTCCAAACCTGTTTACGTAAAAAAAAAAAAAAAAAAACACATTCCAATGGCATGATGTACAAGACAGTGTTTATGAAAAATTGATTTAAAAAATTAACTCTTAGATGACGTATTTTATGAAAACTAGGATACACAGATGAATTTTAATGAGGAATGACATTGGGAAGTGCGTAGAAGACTTCAGGATAAAACTAGGATAAATCGATGTACAGAGATGAATACAGAATGAGGTAGTTTGTCATGAAAACAAGAGTTCTACTGAATATGCTTGTTCAAACTGTATCTGACCCCCCACCTCACTTGCTCAGAACGGCAGTTTCTCATCCCCAATCACTGAGACATCATCTATAGGGACCTCGGGAGATGTTCTTATCAGACCAAGCGTATCCCTGCAGCCTCACAGTCTTATTTGAAAGTTCACTTGTTTTCAGGCAAAAAGCATATAATAGCTATCAACATTTGAGGGAACCGGAAGATCTGAGACATCACAAGCATTTGAATTTCAATTTCTCCATCTCCGGACTTATGATGCAATAAAATAAAGCCTCCCACTGTAGTCCAGTCCACAGCAAAGTCAAGACCAAATGGCTGAATGAAGATCTGAAAGGCTTGGAAAAAAATAAATGAACTGCCTGCTTTTCATTATGCTTCCTTCTCAGGATGGAGATGCATCTGGTTTTCTGATTACACTTTACCGTAGTAAAGAAAATTCTAGCCTAGCAGGTCAAACCAGCTGATGACTAGCCAGCTCCAATTACTGACCTGACCTGCTTCTAACCTCAGAGGAGGAGGGAAGGAGAAAGCCCTTTTCTCTCATTCTTAGAAACTGAAACATGGGCATAGAACGTTGTGGGGTTTGTTCCTTGATTAATTAAAGTTGCTTATTCAAATTGTGCTTTAGTACATGGTCTTTAATTATAAACAAAATAATGCCTGACTTCCTCCATAAAACACTCAAAGGCAAAGAGAAAGACTCGGACTCTTTTCTTCTTGTAATAAAAAAGACAACAAGAACTTCAGTAACAACAACAACAGTAACTTCAATATGGCATTTGGAACTTGACTTGTTCTATTTAATGCAGAAAAGATAACAGTACTTCTCAAAGGAGTCAGTGTCTCCTAAGATAAGGCTTTTTTGAGGTTTTTCTAAACAGGCAGTCTAAAAGCCATCTCTAACTTCTGAATAAACTTCACTGTAGGTTTTGATGAGCTTTACTAAACAGTGCCTGTAGCCTTGCTTATGTATTTTAAAATATGTTCATCTGATCTAACTTTAACTCAAAAAAAAAAAAAAAAGTCTTGCCATCAGTTCCCAGTTTATGGAGGGATTACACAATAATTTAACATTGTTTCAGTCAAGCCTTTCAAAGTAATAGGAAAAATACCTTCCTCCATGTTGAAAGCATGCTATTCAGGCCAATGGCTCACAGCAGGGTATACACAAGCCCAATATTTCTATTTTTAGGTGACAATTTGAAATGTATTTTTTAGATGACGGTGGCTCTGTTTGTTTGAACCAGATGAAGGTGCCAATTCTCAACTTTTTGACCTATAAATATAATTTCAAATGGTTCGACCTAGTTCTAAAGAGACCCAAATATAATAAAGTCATTACATTAAATATATCTAAATAGTCATCTTTAGCATATTACCTTAAGCGACTCTTGGAAACAGTTATTTTCCAACTGAGGAGGGTGATGAATCGCCACAATCCCTCTAACAGGGCTTTGCAGCTTCCAGGATCTAATGCCTGATGGTCTGAGGTGGAGCTGATGTAATTATAAAAGAAAGTGGGTGGAATAAAGGCGATGCACCTGAATTAGCCCCAAACCATTCGTACTCCTTGGCCCATGGAAAAAATGTCCTCCACAAAATAGGTCCCTGGTGTCAGAGAGCTTAGAGATCACTGCTCTACTGTATCAAGATGTAAACACTCTGAAAAGTGTTTTCTGGAATACTTTACAAACTAAGCAACCTGATCCCTCCTTCTAGAAAGAG
The DNA here is from genome assembly GCA_006410515.1 of Procapra przewalskii. NCBI lineage: Eukaryota > Metazoa > Chordata > Mammalia > Artiodactyla > Bovidae > Procapra > Procapra przewalskii. Next base: position 5,107,539 of record SJYF01000464.1, on the reverse strand, counting down.
CACAGGTGCTCACTTTGACTCACACTTTGCATCATCCCTGGGAAGCAGGGTGTGCTTTGCCCATGCCACAGATGAACCAGCCAAGGAGAGGCTGCGTTCAGGGCAGGCGCTCGCTACTCGCTAGATCTGCTGTTGTGGAGTCCACTTCTAAAGCTTGGATTTATTTCCTTCAGAGTATTTAAAAGGCACCCAATAAATGAACACCGATGTTCTGGAAGCTTTTAATGACAGTAGATTTGAAACAGTCCATAGATGCTTTCTTTACAGGCTTTTAATTAAATTAAGCCAGTAAAAATACCAGATGTGCACACTCATTTTATCATATCTGGATGGCTTCTCCCTTCTTTTCATTCTGGATTCCAGTGTGTGTATTTCAGCTCAATTTCAAACCATTTTTGGCCGGCTGTTATGCACCCAGCACCTCCATGGCTGCTGTTAGGTATGAAGCGTTACTGGGAAAAGAACATGGTACTACGTATCTTGAGTCTAGGAAGTCAGTGCAAGCACTTTAACAGCAATGTAATGAACAAAATAAGCATAACATCACAGGATGGATAACGAATCGCTCTATTGCAGAAGGCCATAGGGTTCTTTTGGACAGTTGAGCACGGCTCCTATTGAAAGACCCTCTCTGCAACCATTTCTCTCGTTTTAGATAAAGACACATCAGCAGAAACTCTGATCAGAGTATTCCCACATCCAACCAAACATTTATAATTAAAAGCTTTCCACCCGCCAAGCAGGAAGTTCCTCTCTGGGCTGGGTTCCTGCTTTTCATTCTGTCCATTCTGTTGTTAAAACCAGCAACAACTTTTAAGAAAAAGTCCCCTCCATCTTGCCTCCCTCTGTGCAATTCACAGCTTCTGTCTTTGTCCCCTTACGTCCCTCTACGAAAAACAAACTGCACCCATACTTCTCAAACGCTCGTCTGTGAGGATGAACCGCTTTCCCACCCGAGGTTCATCTAATCCAAAAGGAATGTTCTTTTTGCTGCATCGAAGCTGAAATGTTGAATGTTTTCAATCAAGCCTACATCCTTTCAGGCTCTCCGTATTATGTCTAGCAGAGGTATATGGTTCAATCCAGCCTTAATTAACAGTTCTAATCTCAAAAATAGCCATGTCAACTATGGAAAGAAACCGGAGGAGATAGCACCGCTGGCTTTGCCCGGGTAGCAGATAAGCCTACGCACGCCAATTCCAGCCTTGTTGTTGTTCTATCGCTAAGTTGTACCACCTCTTTGCCATCCCGTGGACTGGAAGCCCACCAGGAGTTTGCTCAGATTCATGTCCATGTGAACTCAGCAAACAGATGAGGGTGGGATTCAAAACTACACATGCATGGCACAATGGATTAAGAGTCCATCGCCTTAACCACTGGGCCACCTGTCACACAATTCCAGCCTTAAGCATTGCTGTTTCCCCTCTCGCGCTCTCTCCATTTGCAGGCACGTGTGCCTGTAGAGTGCAGCACACTCACCCCTCACATCTCCACTCTCCCTAGACTCTTCTTACCCCACTGTCATCCCACCCACACCCACCCCCCTCAGAAATGCCCTCTTGGAGATGACCAGTGACCTCTACGTCGCCCAGCTCCGTGGGCCCTAAGCAAGCTGCCGTCTGTCATCCTCAGCACAGCATCTTTGTCACTAATGAGAGGACCTTCTTAAGTGGACTCCAACTGCCTTAGCCAATTCACGCTGCTACCACAGGACACCGCGGACTGAGACGCTCGTTCACAAGCCGCCTACAGTTCTGGAGACTGGAAGTCTGGGCCCAGCGTGCGGGCAGACTCAGTGTCTGGTGAGGACCTGCTTCCTTGTCCAGAGATGCCCTTCTTCTCCATGCATCCTCACACACCGGTGGGCAGGGAGACTTCTCTGGGGCCTCTTTTTTAAGCACGTGAATCCCATTCATGTTCTCATGACCTAATCACCTCCCTAGTCTCTTGATTTTGTGAGCGCATAGGGAGTTTCCTCCACTAGAAAACCCAGCTCTCTTCATCCGTCCCATGAGTTTCTACTCAGCATGTAAGCCTAGACTAAGAAGATACTTTGTTCAGAAAGTCTTACTTATAACCACACCTCTACCCACTATGCGTGTGGTAGTAGCTCATCGTGTCCAACTCTTCACAACCCCGTGGACTCCAGCCTACCAGGCTCTTCTGTCCAAGGAATTGTCCAAACAGGAATACTGGAGTGAGTAGCCATTCCCTTCTCCAGAGGATCGTCGTGAGCCAGGGATCGAATCCACTGTTGCCAAATCAAATGCCACCTCCTCTAAGCTGTGAAGGCACGCTAAAAGCAACAGCTCCATGTTGGTGCTTCCGGAGCTGTAACTGTTCATGTTTTGCCTCTTCTAGACCAGGATTTATCAGTCTTTGCACCAGTTTCATTTTGTACTTGTTACTCCTTTGTGGTGGGAGATAGTCTAGCCCATTATGAGACTGTTCATAGTATCCCTGATTGTTACTCACTAGACACTTACCCTAGTCCTAACAATCAAAAATGTCTACTGCTGCTGCTGCTAAGTCACTTCAGTTGTGTCCGACTCTGTGTAACCCCATAGATGGCAGCCCACCAGGCTCCCCCATCCCTGGGATTCTCCAGGCAAGAACACTGGAGTGGGTTGCCATTTCCTTCTCCTATGCATGAAAGTGAAAAGTGAAAGAGAAGTCGCTCAGTCGTGTCCGACTCTTCGTGACCCCATGGACTGCAGCCCACCAGGCTCCTCTGTCCATAGGGTTTTCCAGGCAAGAGTACTGGAATGGGGTGCCATCGCCTTCTCTGAAAAATGTCTACAGATGGCACCAAATGCCCCCAACTCTGAACAATCACCCCCAGCTGAGACCCTCTGCTCTAGACTGCAGGATTCACTTTGCGCAAAGCTCTCGTCATCCTCATCAAGCACGGGATGTGGAAATGCAAGTAGTCAATGCATGTTTATTAAATGAACTCTACTGACCAGATGACGTCCTAAGCCTTATGAATCAACTATTTAAAGATAAATCTTGAAATGACACTAACTTTACTATGAATAGGTTATCCTTTGTGTACGGCATTATAGACTTGTGAAAGGAAATGATTGTATCTTTGTTGATTCACAAAAGATGGACTCAGTTTCTGCTCTGGAGATAATAACTCATTATATAAAATAATTATTTTATGAAAGTATTCCATGTATTTCAGTGGGAAAACAGGCAATTAAAATCAGGATAGGTCAGCATGTCGTTTCAATTTTTATACAAAGAAAAGAACATCTTTGCAGTATGTATCATGTTTCAACTGATACTTTCCCCTTCGTTGTTACATTAAACCTGGCTAAAGCGAGGAACTTGAGAGAGAATGTGACACACTTGAAATACAGTCTAAATTACCTTACAGTGAATCACTGGCGATGACCCTGATGCTTTAAGATCTGCGCTTGATTAAAACTTACATTTTAAACCTTAAATGAGGCCCACCAATTTCAAATCTCTTTCCTCCTCTTCCAAACCACACAACCAATTACATATGCATTTTCCTTCAAAAGCTTCATCTCTCAAAAGGATCCTGCCTGCCTTTATCCAAGGATTATGATGAGAGGCAAAACATGAGCTTGATTCTCTTCTGAGAGAACTCCTAAGTAATTAAAAGTTTCGCAAGTGGAGAATCTGTCCGTTAGTTTGGGACAAAGTTTGGCTTCAAGCAGCCAGCCAAATTAAATTAAAACCTAAAAGTAATTGGTTGTAAGTGTGTAGGTATTGAATCTTACCCCCTGGTCTTTATTCTCCATAATCAATGATAAAATTCTTTTATGTCCTCTGAAATGGATTAACCAGCTCAACAAGCCTGCCTCACTTTTCCCAGCTGTTCAACTGAAAGTTTTAGGACGCCAAGTTCTGCATGGTCTGGTGGAATGCAGTAACAGGAAAGCTTCTATTTTTGAGGTTAATTACGTACCTACTTAGAGAAGACGGAAGCAGTCCCAGGGAGTGACAGAGTGCCTATTTTTCAGGTCTCCCTAATAATGTCACATTTAAGGCATATATTTTTCTCTCCTTTAAAGATTTTTCAAACAATTTAGCATTTCTGATCACTTTGTGATCTTAGTGTGGCCTTTAAGAATGCTTTAGTTGATGTGCTTCATTCAAAAAGTAGAAATCTTGAAGATAGAAAGATCCCTTAGATTGCATAATTCTTCCAAAATAAGTACACAACAGATACCAAAAGTAAAAATCAATAATAAATACCAACACACTTGAGAGGTAATATGTGTATCATCATGAAATGTAAGAATCTGAGAATTAGGACAAACAGCAAATTGAAGAAAGGATGCGAAGAAAATCTGACATAATGAACTGTTTGGTAAACTATCTCGGATCTCAGTCCCTTCAAACATCCCTAGGTCGGTCTAGATTTTCCCCACAATCCCAGAACTCTTGTCCAGTTAACTATTTTACATTTTCTTGAGTGTGGGAATAGGTGATTCAAATCTCACACATCACAAGTTAAACCCCCCAAAGGGCTAATTAGAGAGTTTGAAATGAACATGTACACACTGCTATATTTAAGTTGGACAACTAACAAGGACCTCCTGGAGAGCACAAGGAGCTCTGCTCAGTGTTAGGTGGTAGCCTGGATGGGAAGGGAGATTGGGGGAGAACGGATACATTACATGCATGACTGAGTCCCTTTGCTGTCCACCTGAAACCATCACAATATTGTTAATCACTTATACCCCAATATAAAACAAAAAGTTTAAAAAAAATTAAACCGCCAGCTTCCTCCTGCCATCTAAGAGTAACTCCTTCTTCTCAATGCATCCTTCATCTCAAGTGATTGGCAAGTACGTGGTACAGTGGGCCCTACCAGGAAAAAGTGGAGTAATTCTTTGATTTATGAGACTATCCCTAGTCTTAGAAAATATACTGATATATTTAGGAGTAAAGAGCCATACAAAAGTAACTTATGCTCCAGGGTTCAGGACACAAATGATATCATTTATGTATATTACACTACAGGCCCATACCAAGAGGGGGAGGAGACGTGAAGCTACCGGGGTGAAATGCGAGCAAGCGTCCCTTGAACTACACTCGCCCCTTTCTGTCAGTTTAAGGTTATTGCCTAGGACAGTTTTTTGTAATGGTATTATCACCCACTCTTCTCTCCCTCACCCATGCTCAGGCCATCAGAAAAGCCATGTTGACTCTACTCTAAATAGGATCCACAGTCTGGCCATGTCTCCCCCTCCGCCCCAGTGGCCCCTGGCCTGAGCCCCAGACCCCCGCTGCAGGATCCTCCAGCCTAGCCCCGACCTCCTGCCTTTGGGTCCAGCCCCCAAAGGGCCTCATTCTCTGCTCACAAGCTGCACCTGCCTCGCCGTGGCATCCTGGTGACGGCCGGAAGACACCGGCGGGACCCGCCTCCTCTCACTGCCTCCTCTCTGCTGGCTACTTGCCTTTGCTTTTTCTTTCTTCCTCAACTCTTCTTCCCCCAGGTGTCTACAAAGCCGGCTCCAGGATCACCAGTCACCTCCATCAGCCTGGTTTCCTCTGAACGGCCTATGCGTCTCAGTCCTCTCTTATTTTTCTGGATCGGGGATGAGAACGTTTATCCTTCAGGACCAGAGTCAGTATTTCCAGCCACGTGGTCTCTGCAGTTACTCCGCTCTCCTTGTCGTGGGGCTTCCCTGCTGGCTCAGTGGTAACGAGGCTGCCTGCAGTGCAAGAGACCCAGGCTCAGTCCCTGGGTTGGGAAGGTCCCCCGGAGGAGGTCATGGCAACTCACTCCACTATTCTTGCCTGGAGAATCCCCATGCACAGAGGAGCCTGGAGGGCTACAGCCCAAAGGCTCACAAGAGAGTCAGACACAACTGAACCGACTTGGCATGCACTCTGTGCGTCAGAATACTTAGAGAACATCAGTACATTTGTATTGAATGAAGGAATCGATCGTGTCGACAAGATCAGGGTAAGAATAAAGAAGGCTAAACTGTGGTTGGTGAGAGGAGCCTCCAGGGGAAAGGACACCTGATGAGTGAGGTTGCTAGCAATCTTTGTCAATTATAGAAAATGTTTGGGTGTGGTCGGTCAACCACCTCCTGCAGGGCTTTGTTCCATTGCCAATGCCCTCACTTTTCAGGAAGTTATAACAGTGTCCAGGGCTTTAAGAGAAGGACAGCCAAGGCAGTGAAAGGCAGGAAACTTGACACTTGAGGAAGAGTTCCCTGGTGGCTCAGATGGTAAAGCGTCTGTCTGCAATGTGGGAGACCCGGGTTCGATCCCTGGGTTGGGAAGATCCCCTGGAGAAGGAAATGGCAACCCACTCCAGAACTATTGTCTGGAAAATCCCATGGACGGAGGAGCCTAGTAGGCTACAGTCCATGGGGTCTCAAAGAGTCAGACACGGCTGAGCAACTTCACTTTCTTTTGCTTTCACTTTGAAAACCCTAAGGTAGAGACATTGAGGCTTAGCATAGAGGCTTAGCCTAAGAAAGCAGAGATTTAGAGTAACATGCTCACAGTCTCCAAATACTTAGAGTTGTCAGATTGGAGGATTAAATCCTCCCCGTTGCTCCAGAAATCAAACCACCCTGTGAAAATTATAGAGAGGTTGATCTTAGTCCAATAGAAGGGAAGAACTTTCTAGGGACTCAAGTCATCTGAAAACAAGATGAGCTGCCATCTGAAGACATGTGCTTCTCATCACCAGGAGTGTTTCAACTACTTGCCAGGGCCAGCCTGGGAGCACTTCAGGGCCAGCCTGGGAGCACTTGGGCAGGAGGTCAAGGTCTTCGCCCAACCAACCAAGGTTCCCCTAGATTCTGTGATCAGATAATTCAACAAGAAGTCTTAAGGAAGAAACGCACCCAGAAGCAGAACTGATAAGCCAACATGGCACTCACGAGGCAGTTGAGATTATTAGGTAGGGCTCCAGACTAGTCCAGCAGGCATGCTCAGAGCAAACAGTCTCAATTAATCATCTTGAATTCAAACAAAGCACAGAAGACGTTGGGGCAAGAAAAAAAAAAAAGAAACAGGGCAGATAAGGATGATGGGTGAAAAGCCATGCTATGGAGAATATGAAGCCTTTCAAATGTTACTTATGTGTGTGTGTGCATGTTAAGTCACTTCAATCATGTTTAATTCTTTGTGACTCCATGGACTGCAGCCCGCCAGGCTCCTCTGCCCATGGGATTCTCCAGGCAAGAACACTGGAGTGGGTAGCCTATCCCTTCTCCAGGGCATCTTCCCAACCTAGGGATCAAATCCACATCTCTTAGGTCTCCTGCATTGTCAGACACATTATTTACCATTAGCACCAGCTGGGAAACCCAGGTCTATGTATAGACAAAGACAAAGGAAAAAGTGAATATTATTGACGTTCCCATCCTGCATCACAGCCAAAGGAAGAGAAAGGAGAGGCCCTCAGGACATAGGCTTTTGTGACTGGTCTCCTAGGAAGCCTCAGAGAAGGGCTGGAGGTAAGGCTAGGCCAGCTGCCAGGCCCACATCTACGTGGGGGACGTGCTCCCAGCCCAGGCCCCCAGGAACCCGGTTCCACCTTAAAAGGCCTGCTGGACAGTTTCCATCAATATCCTTGTCTTTGCAGAGATCTTTAAGCTCTTCAGAAGCCTTGCTCTCACTTTCGAACATCAGAGCCCCTTCTCCTGATCATACGCTCTTCCAACACCCCAGCAGAGAAGGCTTCTAAATAGCTTGCCTCCAGTTTGCCTTCCTCAATCTATCCAGGCTACTGACACGCCCTTATCACAGCCACACGTTCACCAAGCCTCTGCTGTGCAACCCCCTGGATGCTTTGCACGTGCTCTCTTTATCTGAAGCTCTGAGAGCATCTGACACTGGCTAAGCCTCTGCTTCTTTATGGAAATGCTCTCTTCCTTTTTGCTTCACTGAGAATTCCTTTTGGAGCTCTGTGTGTCAGACACTCAGTCAGCATGCAGAGACAGCCCTGGAGATGATGTAAATTCCCTTCTTCAGGGGATCTTCCAACCTAGGGATTGAACCCAGGTCTCCCGCATTGCAGGCAGAATCTTTGCCAGCTGAGCCACCAGGAAAGCCCAGGAACACTGGAGTGGGTAGCCTATCCCTTCTCCAGGGGATCTTCCTGACCCAGGAAATGAACTGGGGGTCTCATGCGTTGCAGGCAGATTCTTTACCAGCTGAGTCCCAGCTGTATGTATAATGGAATACTACTCATATATATATATAGATAATGAAATACTACTCATAAGAAAAAGGAAATTTTGCCATTTGCAGCAACATAGATGGAACTAGAGGACATTGTGCTAAGCGAAATAAGACAGAGAAAGATACAATATGATATTATTCATATATGGACTCTAAAAATGCAAACTATGTAACACGGCATAAAAGAAACTGACCCGCAGATACAGAGAGCTGGCGGCTGTGGTGGGGGTGGGGTTGTAAC
>SJYF01000464.1:5086011-5098731 GCA_006410515.1 Procapra przewalskii | reverse complement strand
ACAGAGTGGGGGCGGGGAGGCACAAGCTATCGGATATAAGATGGGCTCAAGGGCATAGTGCATAACGCAACATGGATAATAGAGCCCAGACTTTGTAATAACTGTACATGGAAAATAACCTTTAAAAATTGTATACAAATAAAAAAACAAAGCAACCAGGAGGCAGTGAATCTGAGACTTGACTCCCAGGCCACCGCTTGGCGCCCTGAGAATAAACCCTACTTTGCTGCAAACAGACATGCAAACAGCTGACGTGTGTGGTTTCTGCACTGAGTTTACATCTCCGTGGACGGTGGGTACAAGTGCTGTGGGTTGTGTCTCCCAGCGGGATAACCCACAGAGCTGCTCCCTCTTGCAGCCAGCTAATTAGCAGTATTATTTCCACCTGCCTCCTTTCCCCAGCACCCCTGCCCCAGCTTTGCCATCGGACATAGTCACAGGCTTGTCACGCGACCCTGGTTCTGCCCAGGTCACCATTCATATACACCGTGCAGATCCCCGCACGTTCATGCTTTTGCTCCCATCTGGGTTATTTTGTGGGCTCTTTCCCTGCCGGGGGGGCACCCCTTCTCTGATATCACCTGCTTCACTCCTTTGCTCCTCTGATTCACCTTCCACATCCCTCACCATCTTCCCTGTTGGCCCCTCCCCGAAAGCTCTGTAGGTTGGGGTGGACAGCCCAGCCCTCGGTTGAGTCCTCTGTGCTCATGCCTCCGTAGCACCTGTGGTGAGTGCTTGACAGGCCGTTGCTAGCTGTATTCTCCACGACGACAGTCACCCCTCTATCTCTATACCCAGAGTGGCTGGCACAAATCTTCACTCTTAGTAAGTCCTGGAGGGTCTGGCACAGACCCAGCACTCCAGATTCAGTCCAGACAGGAGCGCGGAAGCCGTGGGATAGGCTGGACCCCGAAATCTGCCGTGATCCGTCCAGAGGGCCTCTGGGTTTTGTAGGTGTTTGGTTGCTCAGTCGTGTCTGACTCTTTTGCCACCCCCTGGACTGTACCCGGCCAGGCTCCTCTGTCCACGAGATGTTCCAGGCAAGAATACTGGAGTGGGTTGCCATGCCCTCCTCCAGGGGATCTTCCTCACCCAGGTTTTATGTGGTGCTAAACCACTTCTCATTTTTCTCCACTTTCTTCTTTGGTTTTTACACAAGCTTACATGTATACAGTCGTGATTTTCTTCCTCATATTTCAAGTGATGCTTCTTAACAAGGAGCCCAAGTTCGCAGATCATCTGTAGATTCCCAGCTGTAACCTAGAAAATATCTAGACCATCCCTTCCTGTTGTCAATATTTCTTCATGTCTAAACGTTGTTGACTGAGCGATAGACTCTGAGCCTGTAGGACAGAGCTCATGTATGATACACTCTGTTTATTTAGATGAGCCCACCAGGAACAGTCTACAGACCAAGGCCACAGTGACCACCATATATTATTTGTACAGACCAACACATGCCTTGATAATTAGCACATTTGTGGCAAGTTTTGTTGTTTGCAAAGATGGCTTCCACTGGAGGCTACTTTCCTAGAAACTAGGTCAGACTATCAGATATCAGAATATTGGATTTAACATAGGATTTGATTTAGAACACTTTTCTCTCCTCTCCCCAATACTGTGGTACTTCAAAGAACTCAATTTATTAATAATATATGAATTAATAAAATTTGAGGAAGTTAAATGGCTAATGTTAATTATACTGCTAATTTTATATTCCTCAAAAGATAAGTATTTTGCACTGCGGTCCTCACAAAATCAAGCATATCATAGGAAGTCAATACAAGGCTGAACAGCAACAAGCATAGAGCACTGAAGCACAATTCAGAAACTAAATGCAATTATTAGCATCATCTATTTTTAAAGTAGAGCTTCCCAGGTGGCTCAGTGGTAAAGAATCCTCCTGCCAATGCAGGAAATATGAGAGACATAGGCTCAATTCTTGGGATGGGAAGATTCCCAGGAGAAGGGAATGGTAACCCACTCCAGTATTCTTGCTTGGAAAATGCCATGGACAGAGGAGCCTGGTGGGCTACAGTCCATGGAGTCACAGAGTTGGACACAATTGAGCCATTGAGCACACACACACATGTTTAAAGTGAATACAGAATTGTGTGCATATTGAAGAAAATCATGAATAATCAGATTATAATAGAATTACACCTGGAAAGCTTTCCTTGGGGAAAAAGTGTCTTCCAGGGGTAAAGCAATGGGATAGGACTGAAGGCCTGAGCTGGGCTAGTGCACTATATAATAACCAGGGAAGTAAAGAGAAAGAGAGCTAAAGCCATGTGAACACCGTGTGTCTCTAAGATGAAAGCAGACACAAGCACAGTAGGTTCAAGGAAGACCAAGCCAGCTGAGAAACTCTCTGGTTAAATGCAATGAGATATCACTGGAGAGGAAAAAAAAAAAGAAGAATGCTGAAGAGTCTTAGGAAACCTGTGGTTTACACTTGATTTTTAATCTTTGCACAAATGTTCAGTGATCACCTACTGTTGCAAACCACTGAGAAATTCATCAGCTTCTTTTGAGGGGAGGCCTTTATTAAATAAGACCCGTTTTCTTCTCCAATGCTTAAGGCTTTACACTCCCAGGATAAGCTGTAACTTCTGTATTAGTTAACTGATGCTTAAAAGTTGAATCATAAGACATTGCACATTAATTAATCACACATTACATTAATGCCATTATCCTTTTCTTTCTATTTCTGGTCTATATTTTCACCTATATACACAACTGCTTGCCTCCTGACACTGCCATCCCCTGTAGGAGCTACTCTTAGCTTTATGCAATCCATAGATATCAGTGTGGGTTCTTTGGTTTGACTCACGTCATTAACAAGAAGGGGAATTGGCACGTGACTTGAAGTGTGGGGTTTACTCAAGAAGGAGGCACACACAAGTCCAAGGATCTCTGCTGACCTGGCAGGTGAAGTCCTTGAAGGCAAGCAGCGATTTCACTAGTGCAAATAAAGGAAAGGCCCAGAGAGGCGTGGAAGGAAGGAAGCTCCCAGGCCTGAGCAACCATCTAGTTACAGAGAGACAGTCACCGATGGATACCCTTTCCTTTTGGAGAGTCTGTTTCCTTCTTCTGGGATAATATTTAATAAGCCAATATAGCTAAAGTTCAATCACCATGTTTCTTCTTTTAAAAGCTATTTATTTTTATTTATTTCTTTGACTGGGCCAGATTTTAGTTGCCACACACAGGATCTTCAACCTTTGTTGTGGCATGAAGGTTCTAGTTTCCTGATAGAACATGGGGTAGAACCTGGGGCCCCTGCATTGGGAACACAGAGTCTTAGCCACTGGACCACCAGGGAAATCCCCCAGTCAAGAGAGAGGGGATAGATAGAGACAGAGATCAATGATTCATTTAAAATACAACATTCAACATTTAAAACACAACATTCAAAACACTAAGGTCATGGCATCCAGTCCTATCACTTCATGGCAAACAGATGGGAAAATAGTGGGCTCCAAATCACTGCAGATGGGGACTGCAGCCATGAAATGAAAAGTCAATTGCTCCTTGGAAGAAAAGCTACGACCAACCTAGGTAGCATATTAAAAAGCAGAGACATTACTTTGCAACAAAGGTCCATTTAGTCAAAGCTATGGTTTTCCCAGTAGTCACGTATGGATGTAAGAATTGGACCATGGAAAGAGCTGAGCACCAAAAAATTGATGCTTTTGAACTCTGGTGTTGGAGAAGACTCTTGAGAGTCCCTTGGACTGCAAGGAGACCCTACCAGTCAATCCTAAAGGAAATCAGTGCTGAATATTCATTGGAAGGACTGATGCTGAAAAGCCAATATTTTGGCCACCTGATGCGAAGAACTGACTCGTTGGAAAAGACCCTGATGCTGGAAAAGATTGAAGGCAGAAGGAGAAAGGGATGACAGAGGATAAGATGATTGGATGGCATCACCGACTCGATGGACGTGAGTTTTGGCAAGCTTCTTGAGTTGGTAATGGATTGGGAAGCCTGGCGTCCATTGGGATGCAGTCAGACACAACTGAGCAACTGAACTGAACTGATAGCTGATTCACATTGTTGTACAGCAGAAACTAACATAACATTGCAAAGCAGCTTTCCTCCAAGAAAAAAAAAATTCACCTTGCTTCTTGCTGTTGACCTGACATTCCTCCCTAGTCATGCACATCCTTTCCAATATGGGAGAAAAGCTTGAGACTGTATTCTTCTTGTGCAGACCCCAACTTTTCCACAAGCCACAAGTTCAAATCTCTGCACAGATTAATAAAACATTTATCAGCCTGGGATTCCCCAGGTTAACATTAAGCTAAGATGAACTTCATAACCAAGACTTACTATAGAGTGGAAACCTTGAAAAATTTATTATTTTCTCTATTTCTCAACTGTAGATTTAATACTTTGTAACGCAAAAGCTCATAGAAAGGTCTAAAATGGACTTTTTCCCCCCCCACAGTTTCTTTAAGCCACAAGAGTTGTGGAGTAGCTCATCTCTAAATTATGACCAGCTATTGAAAGAGATGGCACACAGAGCTTCGCTACTTTAGGTCCACACATTTCCTATTTTTCCCAAAGAGTATCTTAAGGACTTTCTCTCAAAGATCTTCTGAAATCCATCATATGCAAATTCAACACATTATAAATATCCTCTCTGCCTTCAGGCAAGACAACACCTAAACCGTTATTAAAGACCCTCAGTAAAGACTTTGCCATCTCCTGGGTTTCAGTATTTAATAAACCTTCCCATCAGCCAGCTCTTAAGTCTAACTTAAGTCCTGCTTCCTGGCATTTCAGTTGAGAAATATCCTTCTATGAAGGGATTTGAAATTTGGGAAATTACTCATCAGCATAGGTATCACTGCCAGAGATTAACCACACATGGAAATAAATAACTGAAGCCTGATGCTTTTGAAAATAGAATCCCATTATTCACACTTTCTGCAACCATAGGCAGAGCCATGAGATATTATGGTAACCTATTTGGGGAGCCGGTCTGGCTGTTAGATTCAGCCGCAGAGATGAGGCTCCCACCTCCAAACTAACTTCAGTCCAGCCAGCACAATGCAGGGAAGTGATTTCTACATTACAATACGGAACTCTAGGCTCTTTACTGTCTTTGATACCCTCCGGGTGGTAAGGACCTGCTTGCACATCCTTTCAGATGAACACCAGTAGGGACGGTTATGACCACAAAGTCACTGGAATTTCCCCTGGGGACCCTTCAGAATCAGAGTGCAGCTCATCACTTTGCTCTCCCTTCATCTAAAGGACCCTGTGCAAAGAGTATCATTCTGTTTGCTTTCATGTCCCCTGGTGCAGACTAGGTTAGTTCCATCTGATGGTTGCTTTTCGTGGTGAGAAAATCCTTATCCGGCCTTCCCCCTGAAATTCTGAAAGATCTAGTGTCTGTCAAACTGACTGTGCAGTGTGAACAATTATAAGGGCAAAAATAACATCTGCAAACTTGGGTTCTACAGCTGTAATAACATGGGGCATTTTTATACACAGATCTTCCTTCGCTTATGATGGGGTTACATCCCTATAAATCCGCTGTTAGTTGAAAATATCTTAAGTAAAAAATGCATTGAATACACCTAACCTCACAAACGTCATAGCTAAGCCCAGTCTACTTAGACATGTTTAGAACATTTTCATTAGCCTATAGTTAGGCAAAATCATCTAAGACAGTGGCTATTTTATAACAAAGTGCTGAATATCGTGTGTAAAGCATTGAACAGTGTGTGCGTGTGTGTGTGCTCAGCCTCTTAGTCAAGCCCCACTCCTTTGAGACCCCATGGACTATCGAATACCCAGCTCCTCTGTCCATGGGATTTCCCAGGCAAGAATACTGGAGTGGGTTGCCATTTCCTTCTCCAGGGGATCTTCCCAACCCAAGGATCAAACCCATATCTCCTGGGTCTCCCGCCTTGGCAGGTGGATTCTTCACCACCAAGCCACCCGGGAAGCCCATTGAACACTGTACTGAAAGCGAGAAGCTGCAGGGTTGTCGGGATCCAGAATGGTGGCTGGTGTATCAGTTGTTAGCCCTTGTAATCGTGTGCCTTGCCACCTCTCCCCAGCATCACCAAGAGCCTTAAACGGTGAATCCTCAGCTGGGGAGAAAATCAAAGTTCAAAATTTGAAGTACAGTTGTTACCGCACGTGTATGGGTTCCACGCTATAGGAAAGTCGAAGAATTCCAAGTCGAACCGTCATGTCCGGGATCGTCTTTATGGTCCTTTGAAAAGAGAGCTTTTACATATTTCCATGCAACATTGCAAAGAAAATTCGACAAATCCCTTCAGTAGGTGCTAAATACCATCAACATCTGAATCATCTTTAAGTCATTTCCTTAACAATAGCTCCATTTTGAATGGTACAAATTACTTGGCTAAAAGAGACAGGAGAGTGCCAGCATGCCGATAAACTCTCAAACTCAGATGACGTTGGTGAGGCTGTCACTTCAGACACACCGCAAGGGAATGGTGGAGACACCTTGGAAATGCTTCCAGCTGTTTCTCTTACTTCTCTAGAGGAACACAGTGTTATTAAGAATGGTCTCCTCCCTGCCCTTCTCCAGTTCTCATCATCACTGCTGTGGCAGACCGAAGGATGCTCCCGCAAGGCGTCCTCATCCGAACCTGGGGGCATGGTGCCTTCCAGGCGAAAGGGACTTTGCAGACGTGCTTAAGTGAAGGGTCTCCAGATGAGGGAGCAACCCTGAATCACCTAGGGGGCCCCAACATCACCACAGATGCCCATGGAGGAGAGAACAGGAGATGAAAGGCAGAGGTGTGGCCAGAGAAGCAGAGGTCAGACGGATGAGAGGGGGCCACGCGCGAGGGGGTGTGGGCAGCCTGTGAAGCTGGAAAAAGCAAAAAAAAAAAAAAAAAGGCTGACTCTTCTCTTCCAGCCTCCTGAAGGAGCACAGCTCTGCGGACACCTCGATTTCAGCCCACTGAGACATCTTCCTCCAGCACTGCAAGACAGTGGGGTTGTGTTTTTGCAGCCACTAAGTTTGTGATGATTTGTTAACAGCAGCAATAAGAAGCATCCAATTGGTCTGACGTACAATGTGTTCTTACTTTGTATCACCTGATAAGGCACTTACTTTTGGCCATTTTGTCTGTTTTCTCCTTTCAATAAGCTAAAAAAAAAAAAAAAAAGAATCAATTATTGAAGGCCTTCCATACGGCTGGTACTCTGTGCAGCAGAAGGATACGTCTAATATGAGACAGGAACTGTTTCCGTTGGACTTAGGTTGGAAGATAATATATATATAGCAAGTCAACTCTGCAAAAAAAAATTGAATAATAAAAGTAGCATTTGCATTAAGAAGAGAAGAATATATAAATTCAAGAAAAGAAAAGGAAGGGAAATATATATTGCATTTCTTCTCAGAATTACAATAGTTGGGGCTTCCCAGGTAGCATTAGTGATAAAGAATCTGTCTGCCCAAGCAGGGGATGTAAGGGATGCAGGTTCAATCCCAGGGTGGGGGATATCCCCTGGAGGAAGGCGTGCCAATCCACTCCAATATTCTTGCTTGGAAAATCCCATGGACAGAGGAATTTGGCGGGCTACAGTTCATAGGGTTGCAAACAGTCCAACATGACTGAAGTGACGTAGCATGCACCCATGTTAACTTTTTTTCTTAAAGAAAACTAATCCTCCCTAATGGCTTATTTTGAAAATCTATGGATCATTTCATGTCATCTTTAGTCATATGATGGAGAAGAAAATGGAAACCCACTCCAGTATCCTTGCCTGGAAAATCTCATGGACAGAGGAGCCTGGTGGGCTGCAGTCCATGGGGTTGCGAAGAGTCGGACATAACTGAGCGACTTCTCTTTCACTTTTCACTTTCATGCATTGGAGAAGGAAATGGCAACGCACTCCAGTGCTCTTGCCTGGAGAATCCCAGGGATAGGGGAGCCTGGTGCGCTGCCATCTCTGGGGTCGCACAGAGTCTGACACAACTGAAGTGACTTAGCAGTAGCAGCAAAGGTGATCCAGCTTTTCTTTTCCAGTTTTAACTCTCCCCCTATTCCTGCACTTCCCTAAACAAGAGGCACTAAGAGGGGGTTTTATTCAGTGGCATTTCATCAAACTTTCTAAAGGAGCCATTAAGTTAAAACCTTCCACTTATCTGAGAAGTTAGAACTAACTTAGAAAAGAGACCTCCCTCCCCCCCAAATAACTGAAACAACAGCGTGTAGTTCAGAGCAGATGTTGGCTACCTACAGACCCTGGGCCAAATGCGCCATTTTTGTGTATGAAGGTTTGTTAGTATGCACCACACCATTGGTTTATGCACATGATTGCTTCATGCTACACACACAAGCTGAGTCTTTTCACAGAGGCAGTATGTCGTACGTGAGCACCTATATGATATTCCCATTTTTTCCCTCACAGCCTATAAAACCTAAAATATTTACAACCGAGCCCTTTACAGAAAACACTGGCTGACCCCTGAATTAGAGGATTCACTTTGGAGTCAGACAGACCCATAAATTCTAATTTGACCTCAACCATTTATGAGTTATGTCATTTGGAGCAAAGGATCTAATCTCAGTGGACCTCGGTTTTCCTTATTTGCAACCGGGAGGTTTCAGCACCTACCTGAGAGGAGACTGAATTTTTCCAGCCCTTAAATATGCAGAAGACGTGATGCTCTTTCCAAAGCAGGAGAGTTAATTCTTCAGGGTCGTCGAGCTTTGACTGTGCCTCTTTCCAACACTTTATTGCAATTTTTGTCATTTCTCTGAGCACACCCTTGGCTGTCGCCAGTGAACAAAGTTAATTGGATTTAGAGCCAAGACATCCTGGTCTGAAACCAGCTCTGCAACTTCCTGCTTTTGTTGTTGATTAGTTGCTACGTCGTGTCTGTTTCTTTGGGACCCCATGGACTATAGCCTGCCAGGTCCTCTGTCCGTGGGATTTTTCATGCAAGAATCCTGGAGTAGGTTGCCATTTCCTCCTCAAGGGGATTTTCTCAATCCGGGATCAAACTTCTGTGTCTCCTGCATCTCCTGAATTGGCAGGCGGAGTATTTAGCACGGAGCCACCTGGGAGGCCCCTACAACTTCCTACGATAGTCATTTTAGACAAGTCTCTACATATTTCTAGCTTTCCACTTTTCCATCTGCAAAATGAAGCTAAAATACTTACATCGTGGAGTTGCTGTAAATATTAAATGAGAACTGAAATAACTTTTATGGAAGCACAAAAAAACATTATTTTGCATGTTTTTTTAATTAATTATATGGTAAAAATGAAATGAGGCAAAAATGCAAACATACTCTGCAGATGCTAAAAACAATATGAGCATCAGCCATGTGTGGACTTCCCTGGCAGTTCAGGGTTAAGATTCCAGGCTTCCAATGCAAGAGATGTGAGTCCAGTCCCTGGTTAGGGCACTAAAATCCCACATGCTGTGTGGTGCAGCCAAAACAGTATAAAGAATAAATAAACATAATTAAACAGCCATTTGTATGCAGCAATATATGGAGCAAAAGTGATCACATTTAGTGTGACTCAAAAAGTCATATTAAAAGCCATCTAATTGTCATGGCTCATGACAGTGTTTCTTACATGAGACAAAACATGGAAGGAACTCAAACGTTCATCAACTGGTAAACAGATAAATAATTGTGGTATAACTGTTCTATGGAATACACCTGAATAATATAAAGAATGTGTTATTAAAACATGCAATAACATGGATAAATATAAACATCATGCTTGAATGAATGAAATTAAACACAAAGGGCTATGTGATAATTCACTTTGCATGCCAACTGGGTAGGCTATGGTGCCTAGCTGTTTGGTCAAAAACTCATGCATATGTTGCCATGAATGTATTTTTTAGATGTGATTGACACTTAAATTAGTGGGCTTTGAATAAAGCAGATTGCTCTCCACACTATGGGTGGGCAATGGATGGGTGGGTCTCAGCCAATCATTTGAACACCTTAACGGAAAAGTCTGAGGTTTCCTGAAAAAAAAGAGCTCTGTCTCCAGACTACCTTTGAACTCAAGACCATAACATCAGATCTTCAACTTTTGTCAAAACGTCCAGCCTGCCCTCCTGCCTTGCAAATTTCAGACTTTCCCATCATGATAATCAAGTGAATCAATTTCTCAAAATAAAGCTCTAGATAGATAGATAGAAGAAAAAAGTTCTATTGCTCCTCTTTCTCTGGCTGCCTATCCTAAAATTCCATTTATATGAAATTATAGAAAAAATAAAACAGTAGCAACAGAAAGCATATCAGTGCACGTCAGTGATTTCCTGAAACTGGGAGCATGAGAAACTCTTTAGGATAATAAAAAAGTTCTATATATTTATAGTGGTGGTGATTACATGATTGTATAAATTAATAAAATCTATCAAACTGTAGATTGAGAAGGGGACAACAGAGGAGGAGATGGTTGGATGGCACCACCGACTCAATGGACATGAGTTTGAGCAAGCTCGAGGAGTTGGTGATGAACAGAGAGGCCTGGCATGCTGCAGTCCATGGGGTCGCAAAGAGCTGGACATGACTGGTGACTGAACTGAATTGATTAAACTGTATGTGCTGTGCTTAGTCATTCAGTCATGTCCAACTCTGCGACTCCATGGCCCACCAGGCTCCTCCGTCCATGGGGACTCTCCAGGCAAGGATACTGGAGTAGGTTGCCAAGCCCTCCTCCAGGGGATCTTCCCAACCAAAGGATCGAACCCAGGCCTCCCGCATTGCAGGTGGATTCTTTACTATCTGAGCCATCAGGGAAGCCCAAGATTACGGGAGTGGGTGAAAGTGAAAGTGAAGTCGTTCAGTTATGTCCGACTCTTTGCAACCCCATGGACTGACTATGGCCTACCAGGCTCCTCGGTCCATGGCATTTTCCAGGCAAGAATACTGGAGTGGGTTGCCATTTCCTTCTCCAGGAGACCATCCCGACCCAGGGATTGAACCCGGGTCTCCCGCATTGCAGGCAGATGCTTTACTGTCTGAGCTACCAAGGAAGTCCTAGTGGAGTGGGCAGCCTGTCTCTTTTCCAGAGGATCTTCCCAACCCAGGAATTAACCAGGGTCTCCTGCATTGCAAGCGGATTCTTTACCAGCATGTACCTAAAATGAGGGAATTGCATTGTATTTAAAATACAGTTCAATAGAGCTGGAAGGAAAAAGTCAGACTGCAAACCATATAATAGGCCATAATATGACTGTCTCTTATACATCATGAGTAAACTTAATTAAAAATTATGTTTTGTGTAACTTCATTTTTTCCTGACTAGACTGGGGTTCACTGAATGTGGATTACTGTCTAATACATTGAGATGTTCAAGGTGAGCAAACACTGACTAATATATCTGTCAGGCAGAAGCATGGGTAATTCACATATTCATTATTATGAACAAGTTAATTAAAGTCATAATATTAATAAATTGCATCTACTAAAGCCATTATTTTATTCACTTCTGATTTATATACAGTCTCTGTCTTGAGTAAATGGGAATTTTTATGTGGCAGTAAAAACTTAATAACTAATATATCAATCCACAGTAAACATCATCCAAAGGCAACTGTGATAAACATGAAGTCCCTACAGTAACAGGGAAGGGCAACAGTATCAAAAAGAAAAATGTTTATAACTTCAGATGTAGCGGAGCATTATCAGTTCTGATGGGGATCCTTTGATCTCTGGCTCTGAAAGCATTTTACAGCAGTTCAGGAGTTATCATCAAGAAATCACACACTCAGGACAAAGCCCTTGACAAATGTATGGGAGCAGCAAAGAAACAGCTAAAAGCCCTGGCTCTGAAGTTTCACCTCTGCTCACAGCTGCCCCTCTGTCTCAACAACTCCGCAATAAACAAGCCGGTCTACCCTTGGTATGTTACAGCTCGCCTAGCCATGAGTCCACTCACAGAATATCTCAGTGCAGCCATGAAGAGTGATCACCCTATGAATCCAGACACCCCACGTCCTTCTGCTACCAGGACACCTGGGACTACAGTCTAATGTTGCTCCTGTGGTTGATTCAGAACACAAGAAAACCCCAGAAATGGAGAACTCTGTGTCTAAAAATGCCTAGCCATGTAGCTTATGGCAGAAATTCTGTCTTGTCATTAATGGAATGATGGTGAAAACCTGGGTTTTAGAGACACACTGGAGTGTTAATACCATTCGTGATACTTCCGAGCTGTTGAGTCTTAGACAAACTATGGATCTTTCTGAAACTCAGGTTCTTAATTTGTAAAACAAGATTTATACCAACCATGCATCACTTTGAAGGTTCAGATCATGTTTGGGAAGGCGCTTCTTCTAATTCCCAACTACTGAAAGGTCTCAATAAAAATGAGAGACACGACTGTTATTTCTAAAATGCTAAATTTGTTAGGGGAGTCAAAATGGGGGCAGGTATTTGGTTCCTGAGACGATTGCCATCTCCTCCAATACCGCTGTCCTGGACATTACAGATTCTAAGGTTCCAGCTAAAGCCGTTTGAACGTTCAGCCAGCGTTATGTGGAGATGTGCTTTGTATGGTTTCCAGTCTCAAAGGGGATAGACACACATCTCCTGAAATGCAGGGCTTTCTTTAAAACAGACAGCCAAGCATCTGCCTCTCAGCACTGGTCCCCCAAAACTCCAGTCTAACCTTTCACTTTCAAAGACGCTAACTCAACAGATGCCAACTAAACTTGTAACTGAACTTACTTGTAATTCAAAA